>CM053771.1:67575221-67602554 GCA_028658325.1 Potorous gilbertii
ACATAGCATAACTATAGTGAAAATCTGCTCAATAGGACAGTATATGTAGAACCTATACAGAATTGTATGCTGTCATGGGGAGGGAGGGGGGTAGCGGGGGGAAGGTGTGGGGGGGATAAAATCTTAATTTTAAGGAAGTTATTGTAGAACATTTATAAATGAATAGATAGATAGATAGATAGATAATAAATTGAGCCTGATTTCTGATTCTGCCAAGAAAGGAAAAAGGCCTGTTCTCTCAGGATCAGGGAGAGTGCCTTTGTGGGGATATCTCAATTGCACTAAGAAGCTGTACCTGGTCTTGTAGGGAAGCTGAGTCATGGGGTGAAGGGATGGGCAACAGAACCTCAAATCCAAGAGTGCTGGCTCTGAGCTCATAAGAATCCCTTCCCTTTAGGATTCTGGCCAGGGGAAGGGAGTGGAAGGCAGATCTGCTGCCTGACTCCCAACCCTAAGGGAAGCAGGGATGAGTGAACCATGATTTCCTCTACCATGTGATTTCCTGGGTGAGAAGGGAGAGTGCGTAAAACCTGACACAAGAAGGGGAGGCTGTAATCCCTCTCCTAACTTCCTCAGAGCCAGATCCCTTTGTCTCCTCCCTAGGGCAGGGGCATGAGTATCAAAAATTCATAGATTGTCAGATAAAGTACATAGACAAGAAGAATGATATGAATCGAAGCTTCTGGGGAGCAGAGAAGTAAAGGGGCAAGAGGTTTTAGGGAGTGAGGACCACGCTGAGAAAAAGAGCAAAATTAAGAACAGAATCCTAGTCATCTGGCATACAGAAAGGAGGAAAGTCAGAAAATGGAGCAAGGGGAAGACCACGGCAGGATTATAGGATTTTAAGCAGAAAAAAGCATCTGAAATTCTCAAATTTAGAGGGACAAAGTGAGACCAGAAAGATTAAGTGATTTAGACAGGGTCACACAGATTGGTTATTGCCCTTCATCCCTGAGGAGGACCAAGATGACATCACTATGCTAGAGTCAAGTTTCAGTGTGTTCGCCTATGGCTGATCAGACTAATATAAGCTTGGAATGTTCTGCCACACATCAGGCACAAACAAACCATGTGAGCATTTGGAGTGGATTCTCTAAATTTGAGCATCTTGTGTTTCTTTTGAGATAGTAAATGACTGAAGCAGGAGTTGAATCCACTATTTTTTTCTCCCTTGATGCCAGACTGCCCTCCCAATATTTGAGTTAAGATTGCTGCTCCTCACTCTTCAGGTGATGAAGAAAAGCTAATCTGCTACTTAGAGCTCAGTGGGGACTTGAGGAGACCCAGATTCCTCAACACTAGTTAGATCATATTTTTTCTCCTCAACTCCACCTCAAAGTTCCTTTAGACCTTAAGCTTCTTGAGAGCAGGAGCTCTGTGGCATCTACCATGGTATCCTCAGGGGTACACAGTAGGCCCATGATCAATGTCTGTTATTAAATAAAGAATAGGTAGCATTTATAGAGTCCTTTATGTTTCCTGTTTACAAAGTTTCCATAAATGATTTCATTTGACTCACAACAACCTTGCAAGATAGGTAGTGTAATTCTTACTAGCCTGATTTTATAGATAATGAAACTAACATGCAGATTAAATGACTTGCCCAAGTACTGGGATATCAATTGACAGCTCAGATTCATTCTTTGATTCCAAGTGACCTTTGAAGTTCCTCCCAGCTCTAATTATATGATTCAGGACTTTGCCCCCTTTCCTTCTTTCATTTGAAAAATTTTAACTTAATTTTTATTTACAATGTATTTTTAACTTGGCAAAAGTTTTTTTTAATGCCCTATTATTTTTTAACATCATTAATATTTCCTACTGCCTCTACTCACTTCCCCCAACCTTTGTAAGAAAGAAAAAAAGTCAAACAAAACAAATCTTATTGGCCGCATATGAAAATGTATGCCTCTTTCCGAACCTATAATGTACCACTTCAGAGGAGAGACCAACCAGTGCTTCCCTCCAGTCTTCCGTTCCCTGCTAGGGCTGGTCGTGGTGGCTGAGGAAGGGGAGGTACATCCTCATTTGGCACCTCGCGGAGGATTAAAGTATACCTCCTACTGAGGGAGGGGTGGCTGGATGAGTACAGAACAGGTCATTACCTACCGGGGAAACCCCAGGGATCGGAACTACAGAGAGGTGGAGGAGAAAATGGGAGGGGGAGGCGGTGCAGCAAGGAGGGCAGGGGTAGTGAAAGAGGAGAGGGAGAGTCAGTGCCAACTTGGGGGATTCCTTCTCCTTATCTGCCCCCGGCAGCCACCATGTATACCCCGCTCAACTCGGAACTCTTGGGTCCCTTGAAAAGCAACAGTGAGGCAGGTGTGTCTTTCTAGGGGGGCGCTCCCCACCAATCACTGTCCCTCCCAGTGACGTCGGCAGCCGTCCCGAGGGAGGGGGTGCTTTGTGTCAGCGCGCTGGCATCTCCTGGCACACCCAGCCCCAAAGACTAGCCCGTGTGAGCCTGGGGATCTGGGATCGGGATTGAGCGGCAGTTCTGGACAAAGAGGAAGTGAGCAGTAGGCACCCCCAGAGTCCTGGTTCTAAGAGGGAGGAGGAGAAAGAAAGTCTGAAGTTTCTGGCTGACCTGAGGTCTCTGAGGAAGGACAAGCCTCCTTGGGCTCTTCTCTGGACCTGAGAAAATGAGCCGACTTGGGGATGGGGATGGGGGAGTCAGGGAGAAGGAGAGCAGGCCGGGAAGCCTTAAAGCCCCATATAAAGATGAGTTACTAGCATCATTCATTTTATTAATAATAAAATGAATAATATGCTTGCAGAATCAGAGAAAGATTAAGACGGCAAGGCAGAGACTGAGGAGGACCCTAGACTCGGAGAACACACACACACACACACACACGTGGACAGAAATATACGTCTCTCTCCCCCAAGAGCTCTCCTCCCTCCCCTCCCCCACCTTCCTCCCAAGTGCCAAATTCTGGGACCAGCGGGCGGGGCTGAGGTCGCTAGGGTTGGGAGCCTGGACAGTGGCTGTGACTCAAGTTTCTGCGGATAAGAGTGGAGCAGCCGGCAGGGAGGGGCTGAGACTGACAGACACCCAGTCAGACGCAGGGATACTTTCACCTCAGCTGTCCTCTCTCCTTACCACCCCGCCCCGTCCCTCCTAAGGCCTGTGGGAGGAAAGATCACTTCCTTAGAAGGGCTTTCCAAGACCTCCACACCTAGAACCCTGGACACAGAAAAGCCTTCGAGGTCGAGGGTTCAGGTACTTGGGGCTCAAGGAGAAAAGACTCAAGGACTTTGGGACTCAGAATTACCGCGGGGATCAAGGGTTAGGGATTCAAAGTGGTACCCAAAGTGAGCGTCAGGAAATAAGGACTCACTGGTTCAGGGCTGGGGGCTTAGGAGGACCCAAGGGCTCAGGGCTCCGAGGTTCAAAGTTATTAATGATTTCTGGGCTTAGAGGGTCAATCAATCCATCCACAAGCATTTATTAATTTGCCTATTATGTTAGGCTCTGTGTCAAGTGTTGGGGTTGCAAAGACAAAAATAAAAAGGTCCCTGCCCTTGAGATCTTCCTTCCTATTTTCCTTCCTCCCTTCCTTCCTTCTCTCCCTCCATCCCTTCTTCCTTCCTTCCTTTCACTTTTTTTTTTTAGTGCCAGGTAATCAGAGGAAGGGCAGGCATTACTTCTTTCTTCCTTCCTTTCCTTCTTCCTTTCACTTTTTAAAGTTTACTTTCTATTAGATACAAAAACAAGTGCAACGTAATTAGACGAATGGGCAGGAATAACTTCTCAAGGGTTTAGGCCAAACAAGACCCTAGGGGCTTGTTCAGGATTCAGAGGTTAAGGGCTCAAGAGTCCTGGAGAGCCAGGATTTTAAGGGTTTAGGGGTTCATTAGCGCTCAAGAAACTCAAGAAATCGACACCCTGGGGTGCTTGAGGCTAAGAGGTTCAAGTCATCTAAAACTCAGGTTTTGATGCCTCAGTTAATCCCTGAAAATGTCCACGGTTCATTTCTCCCTCCTGCACTTCCTCCCCAGAGTCCTCTGCAGTCTAAGCTTAGAGGTTGTGATGAAAAGGGCACTAAATCCTGACTCTTTCACTTATTATCTGTGTGTTCTTCAGCAAAATACTTCCCTTTTCTGTGCCTCAGTTTCCCTATAACTCTTCAAGAAAGAGTTAATCTAGATGTCATCTTGAGTCCCTTCCAACTTTGACACTGGGTGATCCTAAAAGTTTTCTCGTTCCATAGATGCAGACACAGAAAGAAGAGGAATCATTGCCCACTCTGAGGCAACTGAGTTGGGCTGGACTTAGACTCAGGAAGCTTAGGATGATAGTTGTGTGAGTGGAGAGGAGATATGTCACCAGAGATACTGGGGAGATAGAGAAAATCTGGCAACTGATTGGATAGGTAGAATGAAGAGTTAAGGCTAGCACCAAGGTTGGGAAATTCAGGTGGTCCCCTTTGACGGGAAGCTGGGGGGTAACTTTGGACAGAAAAGATGAGTTCAGTTTTGGACATGCTGAATTTGAGATGCATATAGGACATTCTTTCTGAAATATCCAATAGGCAGTTAGTTGACCCGAGTATCCTACCCCAGATACCACCATCTGTGTGACCATGGGGCATGCCACTTAGCCTCTCTTGGCCTGTTTCCTCATCTGAAAAATGGGGATCATAGTTGTACCTACCTTGTTGTGTTGATTAAATGAGATAAGATGTTAAATGCTTTGCAAACCTTAGATATTATCACTGGCAACCTAGAATATCTCCACGACTGTGTCCCTATGTACCTTTTCCTGATGCCTAGATCCTTCTTCTTTTTACCTGTAACTCCTGTCTTTGGAGGCAGGACTTGAGTCCCCCAGGTGGGGAGAAGGGGGAATGATCGGCAGTGGCTGCAGGTATTTACCCCCTCTCTGAAGAGTTACCTGATACCCTAACCCCAACCATTCCTGCCCTTCTTAGGCACTACAGATTCTTCAGAGCCTAGGGAAATACTGAAGGACAAAGAGAGAGCCTGTTCCTAGCCTGTCCTGGCTTCCTGGCTCGGCTCATTCCAGAACTGGTCCATCTCTTTCACTGGCCTGGTTCTCTGGTTCCGACCCAGACTTCTTGTCCTTCTCCCAGCTTGGATCCCTGGCTGGGTCCTTGGTACTGTCCTGGACCCTCTCCTGGTTCCCTGTCCCTACCCCTTTCCCTGGTCTGGTGCTCTGGCCTTAGACTTGTCCTGGCTCCTTTTCCCTGGCCTGTCCTGGCTACTCTGTCAGGTTGTTATGGTGATGGCCCAGGGCTGGAATGCAGCTGGCCAGGCTTCCCGGTCTGGGAGGATGAGGGAGGAGCAGAGAGAAAGGGTGGAACAGGCACCAACACTCTGTTCCCAGGATAGCCTCCCTCCCTCCATTCCCTCCTTCCCTTCCTCCATCTCATCTTCCTTCTCTCCCTTCTTCCCCCTTTCCTTCCTTCCTTCCTTCCTTCCTTCCTTCCTTCCTTCCTTCCTTCCTTCCTTTTCCTTTCTCTCCTTCCTTCTTTTCATCCTTCTTTCCCAACTGGAAGAAGTTCCAGGGTTAGGGATGACAGGTTACAAAGCTCAGCTCCATCTGGTCCTGGAAAGGAGACAGAAGGGTTTGTGGCCAGTGACAGCTGGACTTCCCTTTCAGGGAGGTGTCGTGGGGGTTCCTAAGGGGTGGGGCTGGCCTCTGTTTGCTCTGCCCTCTGGTGGACTCTGAAAAGAAGGCAGCTTTGGACTGAGCTCTGACTCTTTCTCTATGGGGAGGCATTCAGCCTCTGCTCAGCTTTGGTCTTGTAAAAGGTCTCAGTTGGAGAAACAGGGGTTTGGAGAGGGGATTAAATAATAAACCTGAAATTGTTACTAGTGAACTGGGTACCCCTATAGTCTTGGAAGAAGAATGGGAGGGGAAGGTAAGAAAGAATTTCTCTGGGTTTCTGGGTCCTAAAGAAAGAGATGAGTCTTTCTTGTGATCTCACCTCAGTCTCCTTCCCTTCCTTCAAATTTACACAACTGTCCTCAGAGACCTCCCATACTCTACCTTCTTGACCTCTTGCAACATTTGACACTGATGACCACTCTCCTGAATTCTTTGTCTCTCTGTCTCCATTTGTCTCGGTCTCTCTTCCTAACACTGTCCTCTCCTGGGTCTTCCGTACCCTGTCTTTCTATTGCCTTTTGGTCTTTTTTAACAGCTTTATCATTTATATCATACTCCCTAACCACAGGGGTACCCAAGGATCTGCCTTGAGCCCTCTTCTGTCATCACTTTATAACATCTCATTTGGTGAGAAGCTCCCACGAGTTTAATGATCATATCTATGCAAATTATTTCCATATCTATATATCTAACCCTCATCTGTCATCTGAGTTACAGTAGTGCTTTACCAATTAACTTCCTATTAGACATTTTAAACTGAATGTCCCATATGCATCTCACACTTAATATATGTAAAACTGTACTCTTTTTTTCTGCCCAAACCCTTCCAAATTTTCCTCTTTCTGTCAAGAAACCACCATACTTCTATTTCCCCAATTTCCCAACCTTGGTATCATCCTTGACACCTCACTCTAAATATTCAATCAGTTGCCAAATGTTTTTGTTTCTACTTTCCCAATATCCCTGGCATATATCTCCCCTGTGTCATAGTTCACATCCTCATTACCTCTCGTCTGGCTTATTGCAATAGTTTCATAATTGTTCTTCCTACCTCATTGCATTCTATTGATGCCCTATTGCTTCTAGGATCTAATATAAGTTCCTCTAATTATCTTTCAAAAACCATCACAATCTGGCCTATTCCTACCTTTTCAACTTTATTAAACATTACTTCCATTCCTGAGCTCTGATGTCTAGCCAAACAAGCTTTTTCATTGTTTTTCACAAACAACACTACATCTCTGTGCCTTTGCACTGTATTCTTAGAATTCTCTTTGTCTCCCCTATTTTAATCCCTGGCTTCTTTAGAGCTCATCTAAAGTGCCTCTTTCTTCTTCTTTTAAAAAATGTATTTATTTTTAGCATTCTTTTTTTAAAAGAATTTAAGTTCTGAATTATCTCCCTCCTATCCATTGTGAAGGCAAGAAATGTGATATTAATTATGCATGTGAAATCATACAAAACATATTTTCACATTGGCCATGTTGCCAAAAAAAGCAAGAAAAATAGAGTGAAAAATTATGCTTCCATCTGCATTCAGACTCAATCAGTTCTTTCTCTGGAGGTGCACAGCATTTTTCATCATAAGTCTTTCAGAACTGTCTGATCATTTTCATTTTCAGATGATTTTGTTGCTAAGAATAATTAAGTCATTCATAGTTGATCATCATACATCTACTGTGTACACTGCTGTGGTTCTGTTCATTTCACTCTGTATCAGTTCATGCAAGTCTTTCCAGGTTTTTTGGAAAGCATCCTGCTTGCTATTTCTCATAGCACATAGTATTCCATCCCAATCATATACCACAACTCATCCAGTCATTCCCCAATTGATGGGCATAACTTCAATTTCTAATTCTTTGCCAAAATAAAAAGAGCTGTTCTAAATTTTTTTGTATATATAGGTCTTTTTCCTTTTTCTTTGATCCTTTAAGTATATAGACCTGGGTCAAAAGGTACGCACAATTTTATAGCTCTTTGGGTATAGTTCCAAATTGCTCTCCAGAATGGTTGGATCAATTCACAACTTTACCTATAATGCATTCGTGTGCCTATTTTTCCAAATACCTTCCAATATTTGTCAATTTTTGTTTGTCAGATTAGCCAATCTGATAGGTGGCAAGCGGTACCTCAGTGTTATTTTAATTAGCATTTCTCTAATTAACAGTAACAGACCATTTTTCATATGATTATAGATTGCTTGGAGTTCTTCTGAAAACTGCTTGTCCATATCCCTTGATCATTTCTTAATTGGGTAATAACTTGTATTCTTATAAATTTGACTCAGTTCTCTACATATTTGAGAATTAAGGCCTTTATCAGAGAAACTTGCTGTAAAAATATTTTCCCCCCAGTTTCCTACCTTCCTTCTAATCTTGGCTGCATTGGTTTTGTTTGTGTAAAACCTTTTTAATATAATCAAAATTAGATCTTTTGCATCCTATGAACCTCTCTATCTTGGTCATAAATTCTTCTCTACTCCTTAGATCAAAAAAGGTAAAATTTTCCATGCTCCCCTAATTTGCTTATGATATCACCTTTTATATCTAAATCATGTACCCATTTTGACCTTATCATGGCCTGTAACCAGTTTCTGCCAAACTGCTTTCTGATTTTCCCAGAGACTTTTGTGAAATAGTGAGTTTTTGTCCCAAAAGCTTGTTTCTGTGAGTTTATAAAAGACTAGATTACTATGGTCATTTATTACTGTGTCTTATGTAACTAATCTATTCCACTGACCCACCAGTGGAATTTCTTAGCTATTGCCAGATTGTTTTGATGATTACTGCTTTGGATTACAATTTGAGATCTGGTACTTGTAGGCCACCTTCCTTCACATTTTTTTTTTCATTGATTCCCTGATATTCTTGACCTTTAGTTCTTCCAGATGAATTTTATAATTTTTTTTTAGCTCTATAAAATATTGTTGTCAGTTTGGTATGGTACTGAATAAATAAATTAATTTAGGTAGAATAGTCACTTTTATTCTATTTATTATATCATATTTTTCCACTTGTTTAAATCTATCTTTATTTGTTTGAAAAATGTTTTGTAATTGTGTTTATATAGTCCCTGAGTTTGTCTCTGCAATTAGATTTCCAAGTATTTTATATTTTCTGCAATTATTAGAAATGGAAATTCTCTATCTCTTTCTGTTGGACTTTATTGGTAATAGTTGGAAATGCTGATGTTTTAGGTGGGTTTATATTATATCTTGAAACTTTACTAAAGTTGTTAATTGTTTCAACTTTATAGTTGATTCTCTAAATCATCTGCAAAGAGTGACAGTTTTGTTCCCTCATTACCTATTCTGATTCCTTCAAATTTCTCTTTCTTCTCTTTTTGCTATGACTATCATTTCCAGTACAATATTGAATAATAGTGGTGATAATGGGCATCCTTGCTTCACTCCTGATCTTATTGGGAAGACTTCAAGTTGATCCCTATTACAGATAATGCTCATTGATGCTTTTAGATAGATACTACTTATCATTTTAAGGAAAGCTCCATTTATTCCTATGCCTTAGAACATTTTTAAAATAGAAATGATTGTTGTATTTTGTAAAACAACAACAACAAACAACCTTTTATGTATCTGTTCAAATAATCATATGATTTTTGTTGTTTTCATTATTGATATAATCAATTATGTTGATAGCTTTCCTAATACTGAACTAGCCTTGCCTGGTCATAACATATGATCAATGTGATATAGTTGTATAATCTCCCTGCTAGTATTTTATTTAAAATTTTGCGTTAACATTCATTAGGGAAATTGATCTATAGTTCTTGTTCTTGTTGGTTTAGTTTTACAAACGTATTTGTGTTACAAAAGAAATTTGGTAGGACACATACTCTTTTTCTCCAAAATGTAAAAAGAATTTTTAACATTTGTTTTTTTTTTTAATTTTGAGTTCCAAATTCTCTCCCTCCCTCCTTCCCCTCCTCCTTCATTGAGAAGGCAAAGCAATTTGATACGGATTATACATTCCAGTCATGCAAAACCTATTTCCATATTGGTCATGTTGTGAAAGGGAACAAGACAAAAAAAAAAAAAGAAACCAAGAAAAATAAAATAAAAAATATGCTTCATCAGTTTTTTTCTGGAAGCAGACAGCATTTTTCATTATGAGTCCTTTGGGACTGTCTTGAATCATCATACTGTTGAGAATAGCTAAGTCATTCATCACTAATGACTGTATAATATTGTTGTTACTATATACATTGTTGTGCTCCTCATTTCACTCTGCATCAGTTCATTTAAGTCTTTCCAGATTTTTCTGACATTATCCTGCATGTCATTTCTTATAATGTAATAGCTTTCCATCATAATCATATGCCATAATTTTTTCAGCCATTCCCCAATTAACTGGCACCTCCTCAATTTCCAATTCTTTGCCACCACAAGAAGAGCCACTTCAAAATATTTCTTTTTTTAAAAATCTCTTTGAGATACTGGTCCAGTAGTGGTATTACTGAGTCAAAAGGTATGCATTAGTTTTATAACCCTTTGGGCATAGTTCCAAATTGTTCTCTAGAATGGTTAGATCACTTCACAACTCTACCAACAGTGCTTTAGTGTCCCAATTTTCCTACATCCCATCCAATTTGTGTTACTTTTCATTTCTTTATTAGCCTATCTGATAGGTGTGAGATGATACCTCAGAATTGTTCTAATTTGCATTTCTCTCATGAATAACTACTTAGAGCATTTTTTCATATGTCTATAAGTAGCTTAGATTTTTTTCTTCTGAAAACCCTCTGTTCAATTTCTTTGACCATGTATCAATTGGGAAATGACTTGTAGTCTTACAAATTTGGCTCTGCTCCTGAGATGGAGGGGACACTGTCCCAAGCTTCAGGCTTTTATGTTCAGAGTTAGTTTTGAGGGTCTATAAATTTTCATTCTTTCAAGGTGGTATGATCTAAGGAGAGGTGTGATCACTACTCTCCTGGCTTGTGCTTTGATCTGTGAGTGACAAGGACTCTTTTCTATCCTGGAACTATGACCAGGGTCGTTGCTCCCCGGCAAGTGTGAGAGTGCTATGACCCTCCTTGCCTTGGGATTGTGTATGGACAATGTAACAGAATTCTGTACCCAGTGTAATCTCCTTCTGACCAGTTGTCTGACCCTCTTAGTGTTTGTGGGCAGAGAGCTCCAGCAACAGCCACCACTGGTCCAGCTGCCCTCAAGACCTCCTGCTGTCTGCACTGCACTGCACTCCACTCTCCCCCTAGTGGGACAGACCTTTCTTATTAACCTACTAAGTTGCCTTGGACTGGAAAATTGTTTCACTCTGACTTTTTGTTGATCCTGTCACTCCAGAATCCATTTTAAAGTATTATCTTAAAGTTGTTTGGAGAGGAATTTGGGAGAATTCAGGTGAATCCCTGCCTTTACTCCACTATCTTGGCTCTGCCTCCTGAGGTGACCATAACTTTTAAAAAACTTAATTTATTGATTTTCAGTTTTCAATATTCATTTTCATAAGATTTTGAGTTCTGAATTTTCTCCCCCTCCCTCCCTTCCCCCCACCCAAAGATAGCATGTAGTTTAATATAGACTTCATATTAAACATATCTTCACATTAGTCATGTTGTAAAGAAGAATTAGCACTAATGGGAGGAAACATGAGAAAGAAGAAACCAATAGAGAGAGAGAACGAGAGAGAGAGCAAATACTCTGCTTCACTCTGCATTCAGACTCCATAGTTCTTTCACAGATTGTGGATAGTGTTTTCCATCATGAGTCTTTTGGAGTTGTCTTAGATCCTTGCACTGCTGAGAAGAGTTAAGACTATCAAAGTTAGTCATTGCACACTGTTGCTGTTACTATGTACAATGTTTTCCTGGTTCTGCTCATTTCACTCAGCATCAGTTCATATAAGTCTTTCCAGGTTTTTCTGAAGTCTGCTTGCTCATCATTTCTTATGGAACAATAGTATTCCATCACATACCACAACTTGTTCAACCATTCCCCAATTGATAGACATCCCCTTAATTGTCAATTCTTTGCTACCACAAAAAGAGCTGCTATATATATTTTTGTACATATGGTTACCATAACTGTTAAAAAGCTATAAATATGCTTTTTGTTTTTGCCACACATCTTTCCTCCTGAAGGTACCCTTTTGTAAAAAAGATGCGCTGTTTTTGTTTCTTGTTTTTGTTTTTCAGTCATTTCAATCACGTCTGACTCTTTGTGACCCCATTTGAGGTTTTCTTCACAAAGATATTGGAGTGGTTTGCCATTTTACAGATGAAGAACTAAGAGGCAAACAGGGTTAAGTGACTTGCCCAGGGTCACACAGCTAGTACATGTCTGAGGCTATATTTGAATTCAGGTCTTCTTGACCCCAGGCCTGGTGTTCAATTCACTGAGCCACCTGTATATCAAAGATATACCCCTCTACAGAAAATACTTCTTTGTAACAAAGGAAAAGAGTCAAGTGAAATCAACACAAACAGTAAATATATTTGAGATCATATGCAGCATTCTGTATCCTTAGTCCTCCATTTTTCTACTGATAGAGAATTATTTTATAATTTATTCTCTAGAACTAAGATCAATCAATGTATTGAATCTCAGTTCAGACACTGTTTGTGTTGTTTCTGGTTGTTTTAATTATTGCATATATTGTTATTTTTGTATACTAAGTTCATATAAATCTTCCCAAGTTTCTCAGAATTTTTTGCATTATCACTTCTTGTAGCACAATAATTACATTATGTGCGTATATCACAGTTTGTTCAGTCACTCCACATTTGATGTAACGTACTTTGTTTCTATTTTTTGCTAAAGGTACTATTATGAATATTTGGGCATGAATGAGACCCTTTTCTCTATTTTTTACCTCTTACATAACCAACCAGTAATGAAGTCTCTGATACGAACAGCTTTAATGACTGCGCTTGTATAAAGTGATATTGTTTTCAGAATAGTTAAACCATTTCACAGATCTGCCACCAGCATCTGTGCTACCATCAGAATTTGCATTTATCTTTCCACAGTCCCATCAATATCAACTATTTCAATATTTTAATAATAAATTTTTTATGAACATCCTTTGTTTTTCTATCAATTAGATTTTCCAACATATGCCCCTCTTCCTGGAGGACCATTCATTATAAAAAAGGAGAGAAAATAGAGTTCAATATGACTAGCCAATACCTTGAAAAAGTCTTATGTATCTATAGCATTTCACATTCATAATCTGCCTCTCTTTTATAAGAAAGAAGGAAGGTACTTTCTCATATTTTTTCTTTAGAGCCAGGTTTGGTCATTATAATTTCACAGAATTTAGTTTCAGTTATTTCACTGTTATTCTCATTTCTATGTATGTTGTTATGGCCTTTGTACATATGGCTTTCCTGGGTCTGCTTACTTCACTTTTCATAAGTTTATCAGTCTTCCAATGATTCTCTGTATTCATCATTTTTAACTTTTCTTACAAAAATATTTCATTACATTTTTCTATCACAGTTATTTGGTCAACTGATCAACTGATGTTTGTTTCTAGTTTTTCCTAACACATGTAACCTGACTCTCAACTATGTAGTACTATATGTTGCTTGTAGAAAGTGATTGCTATGCTCTCAGAAAAATCTGGATAGACTTGTATGGGCTGATGCAAAGTAAAATGAGCTATGTACCAAGTATCAGCAATATTGTAAAATAATCAGTTGTGAATGACTTAGTTATTCTCAGCAATACAACAATCCAATACAACTCCTAAAGATTTATGCTGAAAAATGTTGTCCATTCCCAGAGAAAAGATCTGAACATAGAGTGAAGCATACTTAAAATTTTTTTCTTTATTTTTCTTGAGGTTTTTTTACTCTGTTTTCTTTTCTTTTTTTTTCAAGCAGTTAACTATCACTTTAATAAAGCACATGTATCATTCCTTTAACCAAACACATAAATCATTCACCTAGTTCAGGGGAGTCAGCACCCTCAACTTAAAAAAAAAAATACAGAAAAATCAAAGATCAACAGACATGGCTTCCTCTGCCTGAATTCAACAGACAGTTGGACCCCAATCATCTGACCATAGTTACCAAAGAGGGAAGCAACTTCTTAAAGTGCTCATCTGGCCAAACAAACACTTCCAGTCAGTAAGCCCCTCTTCTATATTTTCTTTTACAACATGATTATTATGGATATGTTTTGCATGGCTACATATGTATAACCTATATAGAATTTCTTGCCTTCTCAATGTGAGGAAGGGGAAAGGTGGAAGGAAGAGAATTTGGAACTCAGAGTTTTAAAAATGAACGTTAAAAATTATTTTTACCTGTAACTGAGGGAAAATTTTTTTAAAACTAAAAATACCTTAAATTTAATAAAGAAAGTGATTCCTAATTGGTGGGAAGAATGAAAACATCATCTTGTATGATTGTGTGAGGAGTGGAACTGGTACTAGAGGTCTGGGGAGGAGAGATCTTCTTTATTCTCACTTTATGAGAGGACATGCATGGTTATAGACTCTCAGTTTGAACTGACTCCAGGAAGGAAAGAAAAGAAAGACTTGGAAATCTCAAGCATGTAAAAGAAGCCAACTCCTCAATAAGTCCCTAATTTTCTCTTTGCTTTCATAGAGTCTTTAGGGAATTTCTTCTTGGGTGAGACCGGTAGACTTTTCACAAGCTGTTCTCTCTTAGTTTGAATTGAGATATCTCGCTTCCTATGGGAATGCTCATTCAATCTCCCTAATTTCATATATTGTCTAATCCATATGACTTCTATGATTTCTCTTTACTATTTAATTTTTACACTCCATCTCTTAGCTCTGGGTGTTTTCTCTGGGTGTTTTCTCTGGCCGTCCCCCATTTCTGGAATGCTCTCCCTCTTCCATTCTGCTACTAATCTTCCTTGTTTCCTTTAAGTCCCAACTAAAAATCTCATCTTTTACTGAACTTCTTCAAACCCTCTTAATTCTAGTACCTTCACTCTATTACTTATTTACTATTTATCCTGTATATAGCTTGCTTTGTATGTATTTGTTTGCATGTTGTCTCCCCTATTAGATTGTAAACTCCTTGAAGGCAGGGACTGTTTTTTGCCTCTTTTTATATCCCCAGCACTTAGCACAGTGCTTGGCACATAATAGGCACTTAATAAATGTTTATTTATTGATTTGACAAATGAGTTTATACACTATACACTATTTGTGATGGTCTTTTGTGTAACTAGCATTTGGTAGGAAGGGGCTGAGGTGGCATGTAGCAGCTAAGGGCTACACTCTTCTTTTTAAGAAAGTGGCCAAAAAATTATCCACTTTTTTGCTTTTAAACCTTAAAAAATCAGGCCCAACAATATTTAATAGGGGTAAATAGATATAATTCTAGTCTGATACTCTCTCTTTCAGGGCAGCTAGGTGGTATAGCAATTAGAGTGCTCAACCTAAAGACTCTCCTTCCTGAGTTCAAATCTGGCCTCACTCTGAGCAAGTCACTTAACCTTGCTTGACCAAGTTCCTCATATGTAAAATGAGCTGAAGAAGGAAATGGTAAACCACTCCAGTATCTTTGCCAAGAAAACCCCAAATGGGATCATGAAGAGTCAGACATAACTGAACAACAATCTTCTTAGAGGAGAATACAGTGATTTGTGTTGTGGCCATTTTCCTTCTCCTTTCCAGGCAGGAATCAAAATCTATTTTGGAGAGGAACAGGTAAGAGATATCTATCAACATCTTCCCTAGAACTGCTTGTATATATGTTTACAAATCCCATGTGGATATACACATCTTATATGGGCAACACACACCTTACATACAAACAATGCTGCTATGAATATTTTGGCATGTAAAAGACCTTTGTATATCTTACTTCCTTGAGGTATATAGCTGATTATGGGATCCTTTAATTAAAGATATGAACAATTTAATTACTTTTCTTACATAAGTGCACATTATTTTCCAGAATAGTTAGACTAATTCACAGCTCTACCATTAGTATATCAGCCCAACTATCTTTCAAAATCACCAAGCTTGTCTATTTCAGTCTTTTATTGATTTTGCAGATCTGATGGGTATGAGGTCAATTCTGAGATTTATTGTTCTTATTGTTAATGTTTTGTGCATTTTTTTCATACAGTTATTGATAGTTTGAATTTCTTATTGAGAACTAAATTTTCATGTCTTTTGACTACTTATTCAGTAGAAATGATATCTTGACCTCCTATTCACCCATGGCTGGGGTCCCACCCATGCAAGTTAGGCTAACTTCTCCTTAAAACGTATTGAAACCTTCCTTGAATCACGTTTGGCTCAGGGGACTAAAGGATCAGATTACACTTCACATGTGTATAAAGCAACCACGAGAACTTCTAAGGTGCTCAGAGGCTTGGTTAGTGAATCGTTATGGAGAGCACCAACAATGGAACTTTATTCAGCTGAATCAACTCCAGGTATTCTCCATCTCTATTCCTGGTGAATATTCTTCTCATGCTATGGTTAAATAAATTTTTTGTTAACTGCTGAATGATGTATGAGTACATCACTTACTATTGATATCAAACCTAAATCAATGGACTGGCCTAAGTCAGGCTCAACTCAGAATAACTTCTCCATTCTAGAATATCTTAATCTTATATTTGTACTGATGTTTCACATATCTTTGCAGTTGTTATTGCTGTTTTTCAGTCATTTTTCAATCATGTGTGACTATTTGTGACCCCATTTAGGATTTTCTTGGCAAAGATACTGGCATGGTTTGCCATTTCCTTTTGTAGCTCATTTTGCAGACGAGGAAACTGAGGTAAACAGGGTTAAGTGACTTGTCCAGGCTCACACAGCTATGACGTGTGTGAGGCCAGATTTTATTTCATGAAAATGAGTCTTTCTGACTCCAGATCTGGCACTCTATCCATTGTACCTCCTAGCTGTTCCCTATATGATGGAGATATATCTATATATCTTAGATATCCCTTATCAGAAGTGTAAGGTAAAAAGATTTTCTCCCTATCTGATAGTTTCTCTTCAAATTCTAGCTGCATTTATTTTGCTCATGCAAAAGCTTTTAAATTTGTATATAACTCAAGGTGGGGGTGTATACAGAGAATGGCTATAAATAAACCCTATGTTCCCAAAGTCCTTAGGGCTGAGAGAGCCTCAATGTTTAAAGAAGGATCTCTTTGAACTACTTCTCCCTGAAACCTATATGAGAACTCCATAGCAGTATGACATCAGTCCATGAGAATGATAATTGAGAAGTTGAATAGACATAGTACACATAGTTTAAAATGAGAGACGGCAATCTCCTGGGGTGATCTGTCAAGGCTGCATAGGGAAAGGCTCAGATACAACCTAGGGTAGACAAGATAGAGACAAAGAAATAGCAGTCCCCTCTAGACCATGGTGAGGGCACAGACATTGAATTTCGGTAAAATGGGGAGTGAAGCTCTGGAATCAAAGGAGAAACAGACAAATATGGTGAACACCTTCATCTTAAGTTCTCAAGAGAAGTTTAGAGTGCTTCGAGGTCTGCTACTGCATCTACATGGAAACGAAAGTAACACCATAGAGTTTGCTTTGCAGATTAGCCTAAACCCTTACTGTGCATGAACTGGTATGTGGTTTTCTTCCTATATTAGGGAGACAGAACTATTTTTTGAGGTCTGACTAGTGTTCCTGAGAAACATTTGGGGGTACAGCCAATTAGGGAGTATACTTGTTACTTAGCTCAATTCCTTTAATATTTACTATGCATCTGGTTTGAATTAAATGCCTTTGCTTTAAATTAATTTGTCATGTGATTTAGTCTGATGTGAAGATGCATCAGTTAGGGTTTAGAACCATGAACTCAACAAATCAGCAAACATTTATTAAGCATTTACTGTGTACTAGGTGCCTGGTACATTCTCTGCCCTCAAGGAGTTTATTTTACAATTTAATGGGAGAAATATCATGTAAATAATTGTGTACAGACATGAGATATACAAGATAACTTGGAGATTATCTCAGAGGGAAGGCAATAGCATGAAGAGTGACTTGGGAAAGTTTTTGTAGAAGGTGGGTTTTAGCTGCGACTTGGAACACAGGAGGTGGAAAAGAGGAGGGGGAGAGTATGGATAGAGGCACAAAGAATGGATAGCCTAGTCAAAAGCATGGGGTCAGGAGATGGAGTATTTTGTGAAAGGAATAGTAAAGAGACTACTGTCACTGTATCAAAGTGTTTATGGAAAGCCAGGAAGGTGTAAGAAGACCAGAAATATAGGAAGGAGACAGATTATGAAAATTACTTAAAAACATCAAAGAGGATTTTATATTTTATGCTGGAGGTAACAGGTGAACCACTGGAGTTTATTGAATAGGAGAGTGACACAGTTAGATCTACACTTTAGGAAGATTACTTTAGCAAGTAAGTGGAAGGTAAACTGGAGTGGGGAGAGATCTAAAGCAGAGAGATCAACCAGAAAACTACTACAATAGTTCAGGTATGAGGTGATAAAGGTCTGCACTAGGGTAGCAGTAGGGTCAGAAGAGAGAAGGAGGTATGTTGGGAAGATAGCGTCACTAAGACTTGACAACAGATTAGATTTTGGGGGGTGAGAGAGTATGGAGTAGAGCATTATACCTAGGTTGAGAACCTGGGTGACTAAGAGGATGATGATATCCTCCACAGCAATAGGGAAACTAGGAGTATGGGAAGGTTTGGGGAAAATACATAATTTTTTCAGTTTGGGACATGTTGAGTTCAAGATATCTATGGAACATTCATTTGGAGATCTCCAAAAAGAAGTTGGAGATGAAAGACTGGAAGTCAGGAGAGAAGTTAGACCTGGGTAAATAGATCTGAGAATCATCTGCATAAAAATGTTAATTGAAGCCATGGCACCTGATGAGATCGTCGAGTGAAATAATATACAGAGTAGAGAAGACCCAAGGGAGAGCCCTGGGAGCCCCACTTGGGGCTGACACGTATGAAAAGTCAGCAAAAGGGAATGAGGAACAGTCAGACAGGTAGAGGAGAACCAAGAGAGAGGACCATAAACTTGAGTGTAGCTGTGCAGAGTAGACATCATCAGTGGGTTCAAGGCTATATTCATGTAGGCTTGTCTAGGATGTACGAGTACTTAGTAAGAATATTGGGGTCAAGTTTAAACTGCCTTCCTATTACACTGAAAATATTTTCCTTTTATTGAACTCTTGTGCAATAATTCAGGGGAGGGCAAAGCCAAGATGATACAGTAAGAGTCAGCACTTATGCCTTAGTTTCCAAGCACACCTCCTCCCTAGCAACCTAGAAAATGTGCCAGACAGAATTCTGAATTGCAAAGCCAAGACAAAGTCACAGTGAGTCATTTTTCTAGCCCAGGGCAGCTGAGGAAACTAGACAGAGAGGTCTGTGGACACTGGGGGAAGGACCAGGAGGATGAGGCAGTAGTGGTGTCAGTGGCAGGGAGTATTGCAGCACCTAGGATGAAGTAAGGGAGCTGAAACTAAGCAATAGAGAAAGAGAAACCAGGGACCCCTGAACTGGGAGCAGGAATAGGTGCCATCTGGCAGCTTTGTCACCCATTATTCAGTTCTAGGTCATATATCCAGAGCAGAAAGGGAATCAGCTGAATATTGAGCGCAGGACAAATTCCAAAAACATTGGTTGTGTTGCTCTGATGCTATGAGCAGAGCAGCAACTCAGTTTTTGTAAATTAATTTATTTTTAGTTTTCAACATTCACTTCCACAAGATTTTGAGTATTAAATTTCCTCCCCTCCTTCCCATTCTTCCTCTCCAAGACAGTGTGTAATCTGTTATGGAGTCTACAACACATTCATATTAAACATATTTTCACATTAGTCATATTGTAAAAAAGAGAACCAATGGGAAGAAACACAAGAAATAAGAAACAAAATAAAACAATAAAAAATAAGAACAAATACTCTGCTTCCATCTGCATTCAGATTCCATAGTTCTTTTTAAAAAATTTTTTTAATTTTTATTACTTTTTTATTTTCAGTGTTCTACAATTACTACCATATAAATTAAATTTTTTCCCTCCCTTCCCCTCCTTTCCCCTTCTGTCCCCCACTCCCTCCCTGAGACAGCATACAATTTTATATAGGTTCTACACATACATTCCTATTAAATACATTTTCACTATCAGACTCTATAGTTCCTTCTGTGGATGTGATAGCATTTTCCATCATGAGTCTTTTTGGAGTTGTCTTAGATCTTTGTGTTCCTGAGAAGAGCTAAGTCTATCAGAGTTAGTCATTGCACTATGTTGCTGTTACTGGGTACAAAGTTCTCCTGGTTCTGTTCATTTCACTCAGCATCAGTTCATGTAAATCTTTCCAGGTTTTTTTGAAGTCTGCCTACTTATCATTTCTTATAGCACAATAGTATTCCTTTATATTCACATACCACAACTTGTTCAACCATTCCCCAATTGATGGGCATCTCCTCAATTTCCAATTCTTTGCCACCACAAAAAGAGCTGCTATAAACATTTTTGTATATGTGGGTCCTTTAGCAATTCAGTTTTAACTTTTAGGCCAGCATATAATACTGCAGTGGAATAACTAGAGCAACCAGTATTAGGGAAAGCAGTTCAGTTGCTTTGAACCTGCATAATCTCCCATTAGTCTAAGAGTGACTGAGTCCAACAACAGTACACTGAAACTCTACTATATACAAACCAACAGACCTGACTTGCAGAGTTTAGACCAGGAAGACAGTGACAGACCTTTCTTCAGATCATACCCCTTTGAAAGCCCTGAAAACAATGCAGGCCTCAGATTGAACTGTGAAAGCATCAGAAGAGAAAGTAATATAGCCAAAAGGCTATAAAACTGAATAACCTTTGACCAAGCAATATCCTAAAGAGATCAAATAAAAAGGAAAAGGTCCATATGTACAAAAATATTTATAGCAGCTCTTTTTGGGGTAGCAAAGATTTGGAAATTGAGGGGATGTTCATCAGTTGATGAATGATTGAACAAGTTATAGTATATGAATGTGATGGAATAGTATTGTGCTGTAAGAGATGATGAAGGGGTTGGTTTGAGAAAAATCACGAAACTATATAAATTGATACAAAGTGAAGTGAGCACTTCAAGAGAACAACTATACAGTAACAGCGATATTGTAAGGAAAATCAACTGTGAAAGACTTAGTAACTCTGATCAACACAATGATCCACCACAATTCCAAGGGACTCAAAATAAAAAAATGCTATCCACATTCATACTGAATACTGATAGACTCAGAGTCCAGATTGAAGTATATTTTTCTTTTTGTTTTTGAACATGGCTAATGTGGAAATATATTTTGCATGAATGTATATGTATAATGGGTATCATATTGCTTGCCTTCTCAAGGGGTAGAATCAAGGGGTGGAGGGAGAGAATGTGAAATTAAAAATAAAAATTAAGTTAAAAGAGAAAGAAATAAAAAGCTAGATACACTGTAGGAAATAAGTTTGTAGAAATAGTTCTTAGGATCATTTCTATTAGGGTTCAACAATAGCAGCAGCAGAAGAAGGAGGAGGAAGAGGAGGAAGAGGAGGAGGAGGAGAAGAAGAAAAAGAAGAAGACGAAAAGGACAGAAACCCAGGTCATTCATCCCTTCTCTCCAGAAGTGAACAGAGCCTAACACTGACATATAGCCTAAAGTCAAGACGTAGGTAAAAGAATAAGAAAACAAAAACAACAAAGAGCTGATAATAAGGAGCTATTATGGTCACAAGAAAGCTCAAGTCTCAAAACAAGAAGACAATGGCTTGAAAATATCTACAAGCAAAGTCTTAAAGAAAAATGTAGATTGTACAAAGGTCTTCAAGAATACCTAGAAGAGTTAAAGGAGTTTCAATGATTTTTTAAAACCAAATTAAAACTGTGGAAGAAAGATAGGAAATGAGGATTAACAACCTGGTAAAAGAAGTATAAAAACAGAAATCAGAATTGAACAAACAGAAGCTAATGACACCATAAAATATAAAAAAAAAAAAATAACCAACCAATAATAAAAAGTCAAAAAAGTAGAAAATAATGTAAAGTATAGAAAAAAAACTGACCCAGAAAGTAGATCAAGGAGAGATAGTTTAGGAATCAAATAACTGAGTGTGAGGGTAAGCAGCTACCATGGCTATGCAATTACTGGAAAACTGATGTATAGTTGCAGGATCACGAAGCTAAATCCAAGGGTTGGAAAGGTGATCAACCTCTTTCACCAATATTTAGCACCAAAATGCTTTCTAAATGGAAATGTATGTGGGGAAAGTTACTTCTGTGCCACTGAAATTGAAAGCAAAACCTAACACATACTTAACATATATTTTCAATAGGATTTGTTGAGGGATATATTACAGCAAGCTGGATCTCAGATAGCTGTTGAGTACAAGGACAGAAAATTTCCAGGATCCTCTTGGATGCTTTCAGCTCAAAGGCATGTTTCTTTAGGCCCATAGAATTCCTGTTTCTGGGGACTGAGGTGAGGACGGTGCGGGGAGCTGGCCAGAATTCCTGCTACCTCCATGATGGCCAAGTAGCTAGGTGTACCCTTGACATCCGTGAGGGACATCAGTCCCACGTGTTTCATGGGCAGCAGTTATCTTAGTTAGCTTGAAAGTGTGTTGTAGTCCTGAATATTTCTAGTCACTCAACACACCAGCATGCTTCCCTCATATTATTTTGTCATCCTGCTCATCTTTCATCCATCTGCTAAAGAATGATGGCTCTAGATACAGCTTGGTCTGTCCCAAGAGATGGTCCTACATCAAAACAGGAGATCCCTAGAGAGGAGGAGTATTTGTTCTTCTGTCTGCAAGATGAATAACAAACAACAGCTACCTTCATTAAGTCTTTCTAGCATTATTGTTAAATTTCTTCATTGGATGTATTGGATTCACTTGCTGCCTTTTTCTTTCAGACACAACCTCACGACAACCATGGGCAGTCCTGTGTATAGGAAACAAGTATTTTACCCTGGAAAATTCGTCTTTCCCTGTATCCTTCTCACCCTGAAGTACCCTGTACCCTGTATTCCCCTCTTTCAGTTGGTGAGTTCCTCATGAAACCTCCACTTTGAGGAAGCTCCCAAACCAAGCTTATTCTCCTTTGGTTCCCCTCAGCAGCTTTATCACCCTTTAGCCCCCTTCACTGATTGTTTAATTTATTCCAGAACCTCTATTTTGAGGAAATGCCCAGACCAGATATAGCCACTCCTTCATTCTTTTGACTCTGTCCTGAGTCTCTGATTTATCTTCTGCCCCCTAACCCAACCCTACTTTTCAGCTCCCTTTTATGGCTGTCTTCTCTCATCACAATGTGAGCTTCTTGAGAGTCAGGACTGCTACTATTTGCTTGCATTTGTATTCTCAATGCTTAGCACAGGACCTACCACACAGCACAATAGTATTCCATCACAATCACATACTACAGCTTGTTCAGTCATTCCCTAATTGATAGACTTCCCTTCAACTTCCAATTCTTTGCCACCACAAGAAGATCCGCTATAAATATTTTTGAACACATAGGTCTTTTTCCTTTTTTTTTTTTCTCTTTGGGATACAGTTGATTTCACTTTTACAGCTAAAAATTTATATATCCATAGCACCTCCAACCATGAGGTGAGACACGACAATCAAAATGAATGATTGCCTAGTGAAAATGTCACCCAAGACAGAGCCTCAGTTTCTTTATCTTTAAAATGGGAATAACAAAAGTACCAGACCCATAGGGTTGTTGTGAGTATCAAATGTGATTAGGTATGTCAAGTGTTTTGCAAAGCTTAAAGCTATGCAGAAATGGAAGCTAAGAAGTTTATTATCAAGAACTATGACTTCAGGGAATGTAGGATGATTGTGATGATAAAGATGATATTTTAAGGGAAGTGAACAACTTGGAAAGGGAGAGGGAGATGTATAGTATTGGTCAGGATAGAGAGGAATGAAGAGAAAAGTGGAAATGTATTTTGTAAACTCACTGAAATAGTGGGACATTGCACTATCACCAAAGAGGTAATTTTTTAAAATTTAATTTAATTTTATTTTCAGATCCACATTCTCCCTTTTCACTTCCCCTTTTCTCTCTCTTCCCTTCCCCCTCCCCCCTGCCCTGAGAAAGTAAGAAAAACAAACCTATTATAAATTTGTAGAATCAAGCAAAACAAATATGTACATTGAGTGGCACGCTCTCTCTCTCCTCTCTCCCTCTCTCTTCTCTCTATCTCTCTGTCTCTTCTCTCTCTCTGTCTCTGTCTATCTCTGTCTCTGTCTCTCTCTCTCTCTGTCTCTGTCTCTCCCTCCCCATATATATGCACACACAGATAGATGTGCATGTCTCAGTCTGCATTCTGAACCCATACGTTCTTTGTCTGGAGATGGGTAGTGTGCTTCACCATAAGTCTTCTGGAATTGTGGTTGGTCGTTGTGTTGACTGGAGTTCAATGTTGTTTACATTTACAATACTGTTATTATATAAGTCGTCCTCCTGGTTCTGCTCACTTCATGTTGCACCAATTCATGCAAGGTTTCTCTGAAACTACTCCATCATTTCTTACTGAACAGTAGTATTTCATATACCATAACTCTTTCAGTAATCTTTCACTTGATGGGCACACCCTCACTTTCCAATTCTTTGCCACTACAGAAAGAGTTGCTATAAATATTTTTGTACACATTAATCCTTTTCCTCTTTACTTGATCTCAAAAAGGCAATTATTAATGGTGTTGTTTGGTAGCTATTAACTGCCTTACTATTAACCAAGATATGGTGAGAAAATCTAAAGCCCTCCTGGTGAAAAGAAAACTGACTGAAAACAAAGCAGGAGGTCTGTTGGGGCTGGCAATACAATTTTCAACAGTTCATGACCCAGTGGCATCACCATCTTCTATAGTTATCTTTCTCAACAGGCAATGGCTCTGTGACAGTATTTAGTCATAGTGGGCAGACTGCCAACCTATCAGCTCTTCTACAAGGAATCTAAAATGCAAAGCCTCAGTCATGTTTTGAAGGACAGTTACACTCATCTGGAGAAGAACCCTTGAAGTCCCAGCTGAGCCACATTGCAGAAATAACATGAGAATGACAAATAACTGTTGTGGAGAAATATATTGGTCACTTTTTTTCCAGTCATGTTCACTCTTCCAAATCCCAATTTGTAGTTTTCTTGGCAAAGATACTGGAGTGGTTTGCCATTTCATTCTCTAGCTTATTTTACAGATGAGAAACTGAAGCAATAGGGTTAAATGACTTGAACTTACTCAACTAGTAAGTGAGACTGGATTTGAACTCATGAAGGTAAGTCTTCCTGACTCCAGGCCCAGTACTATAGAAGAAATGTAGAGGGCTTATAAAGAACATTAAGAAAGTTAATGTTTTTGTCCCTCCCTGCTTGAGTGCTAACAGCACAGACAGACAATTTGGCAGTGTGAACAATTCAGAGGATATTTATGCCCAGTTCCTGGCTACCCTTCAGAATTAGGAAGGGAAGGCTTCTGATTTTCTATTGCATTGAGAAAAATTGTCCCAGAGGATAGCAGCCAAAGAAAAAAGTATTGCTTGAAGAACAGATGGATGATAGCAGACAGACTCAAGTGTCCAGGGGGTTAGTACGTGATAAAAGCATAGAGCAGTGCCTTACAGTAGAAGCAACATCTACTACAATCCCTGCCATGTAGGTTGGCTTAATTTTCCCCTCAAAGCAGGAAGGTTGCCCCTAACACTTGACTGGTCCAAGAGACTAGGGTTCCAACTTGAATCAGCTTCCCTGCCACCCAGAGAATAAAAGGGCCAGGCCATGAGGAGACAATACTCTTCAAATTTGACAGATTTCCCATTCCCAACATATCCTTCAGGTCCAAGGTGCAATTTTGATGAAAAGTGTTTTCACATGAAAACAAGGGGCGGGGGGGGGGGGAGGGAGGGCCCCTTCTTACTGAAAACGTTGAACCAGTGCTATACGTGTACTGAGTATCCTTTCCTTGCTATTAAGTTTTAAAATATTTTATTTATTAATAGCACAAAAATCTTTTTCCTCTCACCAAAACCATTATTATTAATATTTTGTACTTAGAAATATGGTTGCATGTTATATTATGTTTTTAAATCTTGGTTTAATACCTTGTAATACAGCGATCCCTAAGTCTTCACCCTGTTTAGTTTATCCTTATGCTTGACCTTAATGGTTGTCATAGCAGAAATACCTCCTAGTGCTATGCAGATCCAAATATTTCCATGCTATTGTCAAATAAACCTCTTTTTGTTAAGCATTGGTTGGTGTCATTTGATTCTAATAGTAAACCTTAACTAAGGGACCAGTTTGAGTCAGGTCTGGCTCAGAATATATCTCTCACTATATGGAACAGCAAGAATAGCTCTTTGATGACTTGGAATTGATGGGACTGATTAAGAATTAAAAGTATAACCACTGGACAGGAAGAGAAAATCCAAAGCACAAAGACAGAGATAACTTGTAGGCTCTGCTTACAAGGAGCTTACATTCTGTTGAGTGTGTTTAACCTGTACACAAAAATTTTAAAAATGGTAAGGATTTTCTGGTAAAAGATCATTAATGACAGGTCTCATCAGGAAAGGCCTCTTGTGGCACGTGGCCAGAGCTGAGTCTCAATGGGATCCCAAGAGGCAGAAGAGAAAAAGGAAGAAAGTTCCAATAATGGAGAATCACCCATTGACCAGCGCTGAAGGTGAAAATGGAATAGTAAGCTTGAGCAACAGGAAACTGGCCAGTTTGGCTGGGATTTGGGATATCTGATGGGGAGCAAGGGGAATAAATCTGGAAAGAGAGGCTGCAAAAGTTTAAAGGTCTTTAAATGCCAAACAGAGAAATTTGCATTTTATTCTAGAGTCAATAAGAAGTTCCTGAAGTCTCTTGAGCAGGGGAGTGACCTCATTAGATCTGTGGCTTAAGAATACCAATATGGCAGGTCTCTGGAAGATGATTTGGAGAAGGGAGAGGATGGAAACAGGAAAGGCAATTGGGATACAATTGTAATAGTCTAGAGGAGATGTGATAAGGTCTTGAACTAGGTTGGTGCCTATGTGAGTGGAGAAAAGATGACAGATATCAGAGATATTATGCAAGTAGAACTGCCAAGATTTAGCAACTGATGGATTTGGGCAGGGATAGGAATGTGGGAATAGACAGTGAAGAGTTGAGAATGACTCTGGGGATAGCTAGGTGGTACAGTGGATAGAGCACCAGCCCAGATAGACCAGAAGGAGCTGAGTTCAAATCTAACCTCAGACACTAGTTGTATGACCCTGGGCAAGTCACCTGACCCTGATTGCCTCTGCCATGGCCCCCCAAAAAGAAAGAAAATGACTCTGAAGTTTTGAACCCAGGTGACTATAAGGATGGTAATGGCTGTAATAGAAATAAGGCAGTCAGGAGGAAGTATAGGTTCAGGGGAAAAGCTAATGAGCTCTTCTTTGGAAAATTTGAGTGGGAGATGCCACCAGCAGATATCCAGCAAGCTTTGGAAACTGGAACTGTGGAGGGAGAAAAGCTAGATAAGTAGATTTGGGAGTCATCTGCATAACAATGATAATTGAACCCTTGGGGGCTCTTTGGGTCACTTAGAGTATCCCTTAACCCCCAGGGCCTGCTTCTGTCCACTCATGAATCCTTTTTAGGGATGAGAGCTCAGACGTTGCAAATCTATTTTCACCCGAGCAGTTAAGCACTTTACTCCACACTAAAGAGCACTGGGGGGGGGGGGGGGGGGGGGGG
>CM053771.1:67602654-67736123 GCA_028658325.1 Potorous gilbertii
TCGAGACTAGCACCTGATACTTTTCTTTTCCCCTTGTGTTCTGATACTGGTAGAAACTTCTGATCCTGCGCTCTGACTGCTACTCAGTGTGCTTAGTTCATTGGTTGGACTGCTTGGAATAGCAATCAATGCTTGCTGCCTACTTATGGGTAGCAGAGGAGTGAAGTTAAAACGGCGTGTGGCGAGAGACTCCTCAGTCTTTCACTGCCTCCTTCCCTTTTGAACCACCAGTCTGTGAATATCTTTTAACGGCATCCTACAATTTTTCTGCCCCTTTCCTCTTTGGCACTTTTTGTCATATTAGCCAAAGCTTGGTTGGTATGTTTACATTTAGATTAATGGGTGGGATTGCCCATCACAGCTATAATCCTCTATATGTCCCCCCTTCAAAGAAACGTTCACATTTCCTGCAAATCATATGGAAGACACCAGAACATCTGTGATCATATATTATAAGCATCATGGTTTAACATATAGTAGTCATAGGCAGTCATTCTATCTATATAGTACAATGCTCACACTATTACCTAAACATAGCATTCACACTTGAAGTGCAGGCAGTTAACATTGATAATATTGTTATACAATTAACATAATATATAATACAACTCCAATAACATATTATAGCATGACATATATGAAACTAAAGAAACGAATCTCATGCAAGACCTAGATGCAACATAGTACTTGATAAACTATATCAAATATATATACATAAACACAGCAACATAGTATTTGATAAACTTGAAGACACCCACTACTGGCATAAGGACTCCGTATTTGGCAAAACTTTTGGAATTACCAGGAAACAGTCTGACAAAAATTAAGTTTATGCCAACATTTCACACCATATATCATAATAAACTCCAAATGAATGTGACATAAATATAAAAGCTCACTTTGTTTTTAAAGGGAAGAAAGGATAAGCGATATGTTTTAGAACTGTGACTAGAGAGAGAATTATTAACGTGACAGAAGCGATGCTAGGAGACAAAATAAACAATATTGATTATATAAAACTAAAAAGCCAGCTGGATGGGGGAGGGGAGACTCAACAGCTAACAAATGCACATTGTATAGAGGAAAGCCTGCATCTTACCCACAGAAAATGAAGCTAATCTAAGGGCTAACAGGAGCCCATAAATAGATACAGAAAACACCTAATACACTACAGCTCTTCTCTGAAGGGAACTGGATGTGGATGTGCCAGAGTGGTAACACATATTCTAAATTCTTAGCCTATAATGTCCTACACAGTCCCTCTGAGATATATAGTACCACTCTGTGATTTGGACTCCTTCCAGAAAGCAAATGCACTTGGGGCTGCTGGACCCATCATTGCACCGGCATTGGCCAAATAGCTCACAGTTATAGGAGGGGGAAGGGTGTAGTTTTCTTCTGTTCCTTTATCTCATGGCTTTGTCTTTTATTTCTCCTTCCCCTGCAAGGGTCTAAGGGTGCAGTCTTCTTCTTCCAAAAGGCACAATGCTCAGGAATTCCCAGGAGGGACTGTAGTACATGAGGTGGTGAAGTGAATAGATTGCCAGCACTAAAGTCAGGAGGATGAGTTCAAATCTGGCGTCAGATACTCACCAGCTATGTGACCCTAGGCAAGTCACTCAACCCTGTTTGCCTCAGTTCCTCGGTAAAATGAGGTTGAGAAGGAAATGGCAATCCACTCCAGTATCTTTGCCAAGAAAACCCCAAATGAGGTCACAGAGAATTGAAAACAACTGAATCTACTCAATAACAAAAGTGGAAAAAAAAACATGATGAATTTGGATCCGGAGGATTCAAGTATTAACTCTGCTTTACCTTTTTAATTCAAGTATTAATTCTACCACTTTTACCTTTATGACCTTAGCCAAGTTCATTCTCTGGGCTTATTTCTTTTTGTCTTTAAATTAAATTAAAATTTTAAATTTCTAAACTTAAACATCACCCACAAAATGAACGTTTCATATACACATCAGAACACAGAGAACTGTATATGAAACCAGGATTCCTCATTTCATATTGCCTGCTCTAGTGTGCATGTGTGTATCTTTCAAGATTGTTTTTCCTTACATTGTTATCTTTGCATCAGTTATTCTCCTCGTCCTATTCATTTCATTCTTTACCAGTTCATACTACCCAGGATTCTCTGAAATCCTCTTTTTTAATGGCACAATAATTTTCCACTCTATCATCTACCACCACTTGTTTAGCCATTCTCCAGTAGATCCAAGTTCTTCTCTCTCAGCCCCCACCTTTCTTTTGTCTTGACTCTTCCCTCCCCTGTGTAATTCTCTGCCCTGACAGTCCCCCTATCCCATTCCCACTTGTTTCCCTATGAAGTCTGATGTATTTCTGTAGCAAATTGCTTTAAATGTAGATGAACAATCTGTGTTTTCAACCTTCCTTTGTCCATTTCACATAAGAGTGAAGTTCATCTGATGTCTGCTCTCACCAGCCCTCCCTTCATGTTTACATGTCATTCAACCTAATTATGAATTCCACTCCTTCCTTTCTACATTAGTATATTCCTTTCACCTTCTTTTCTCTTTCCCCTAACCCTCAGAACAGAGCTAATGAAACACGCCAAGTCTTTATTTTTCTTTTGTTTAAATTTATTTTATTTTCAATTTATGGAATAAAACAAGCATTTTCAATTTATGGAATAAAACAAGCATTTCCATAACATGGATTTTTCTTCCATAAAAAAAGATGATTGTGCATGAAACTGCAAATCTACCATATACAATTTGCTATTCCCTCCAAATATACAACGAAGTTACCATGTAATTTTTTTCTTTAATTCCCTCAGTACTCTTTGAATAAGGTGCAGAAGAGACACTTGTTTCCCCTCATCTTATTAAATGTCGCAATACTCTTAGGTTTCCCTGGACTCCTGTGTTTCTATTTCAAAGTTCTTCCTCTGATTTTGTTTCATCAGAAATGCTTGGAAGAAATCTATGCCATTCATTAAAAATCAAATTCCCCCCCAGGCTTTGCAGCCTACTTATTCTGGGCTGTAAACCAATATTGTTTGCCTTTTGGAATACTGTATTCCACGGTCTCCTTCCTGTCTTCTTTGTATCATTTATTACCATCATCATCATCATCATCATCAATGAGCATTTACTAAGCACCTTATGCCAGGCACTGTGCTAATTTCTAGGGATACAAAGAAAAGCAAAAACATTGGCCCTGCCTTCAGGGAACTCCCATTCTCAGGAAGATAAAACATGCAAACAACCATGTACATACAAGATGTAAATGGCATAAATGGGAGGTGCTCTCAGAGAGAAGGTGCTAGTGGGGAGATAAAGGGACTGGGAAAAGCTTCTTGCAGTATGTGGTCTTTGAGTTTGAAGTCTTGAAGGAAGCAGAAGTCAGAGATGAGGAGGGAGAGGAACTAGGTGTGAAGAACAGTTTGGGCAAAGACACCAGAGTCAAGAGAAGGAAGGAAGGAAGAGCAAAGAAACCAGTGTCTTTGGATCATAAAGTAAGTGGAGAGGGTGGAGGGTATAAGAAGAGGTAGTAATGGGCCAAGTTGTGAATGAACTATAACCAGTCCTATAAAAAGTACTACTGTCACATGACCATACAAGTATTATCTAATAATTTTGGACCCTTGGAACTTGGTTGAAATAGATTCCATTATTCCAAAATAATAGCCAACATATTTAGCATGTGCGAAGTCTAAGTTTGCTGTGTTCAAAGGAAAGTGACACCAACTTGTACCTGGAGTAAATGAGAATGAGCAAAATGTTGGAACTTGTGTGCATTTTGTCAATATATTTCTGATAAGACTTTGGAAAAATACAAGCAACGTCCAGGTAGTAACAGATTGTTTCATTCAGTAAGTATATCCATCCAAGAGCCAGAAAGCTTCTACAGTTGCCAAAGTATTGTGGGAGATATATTTCTCTGGGTATAGCTTCTTTGCCAGGATCCATTCTGACCAGGGTCAAGATTTTGAGAGCAAGTTACCCAAGAAGGTGTTAGATTTGGCAGGAATCAAAAAAGTCTAGAAATATTTCCCTTACTATATTCAAAGAAATCTGCAATCAGAACATTTTAATCAAATGCTACTGAACATGCTGAGTGGGGGGAGGAGGAAGGAGAGCCTGAAATCTAAACAAAAAGTTAGTTGGGTTTGACATGGTATTTCTAGCGTAGCCATATATGATTTCACAGATTTATACCCCTTCTTTGCTGATGTTTGGACTGGAACTATGTTTGTTTAATGATTGATGCATGAATATTTCTTAAGATAAAAACACAGGTCCTGGGAAAAATCACTTAACCTTTCAAAGTCCTGGGGCTCTCTAAGATCAAAAGTTGCAAAGACATTGCTGAGCTGCATTGGTAAAGGAAGTTTCTCACTGGGAATTCTCTACACTACATGAAAGAGGAGGAGGAGAAGGAAGAGGAAGAAGAGGAGAAGGAAGAGGAAGACAAGGAGAAGGAGGAGGAGGAGAAAAAGAAAAGAGAACATGGAGACTCGATGTCAGTGTGTCCCTCAGCTGAGAGACAGGCTAAAGGAGGTCTAGCATCTGATATGGCTTTGATGGGGTTCAGACTCTGGGAGCCTCCTTGAGCTCCCCTTGAATCTTCCCACTTAATCTTCCCATTTGTTCTGGCAGTCTCAGGAGGCCCATGGGCTTCATTACCACTGTGCTCTGGTCTCTGTTGCACCCCCTACCCTTGATACCAACAAAACCCCATTCCCCAAGCTGCTGACCACGCCCATCAAAATCTGTATTCGCTCCCACACAGCCCCTCTCAAGATCTCTGGATTGCCCTACCTGCTTCCCACCCAAGCCCTTCATTGTCTGATATCTCCTGATTATGTCTCCTGATTGCCTCTAGCTGTTTTCAATCCATGACCAGTCATTCTTTCCTTGGACTTCTCCTCAAGACCCTCCCTAAACCCCTCCTCCCATCACCCTAGACTACCAGACCACCCCCAGATCCCTCCTATCGTCTGTTCTGTATTTAGTTTCATCTTGCCTCCATGAAGCCGCTCAGGTGGGATCCAGCACGGATTCTGCCTAGCTGAGATTCTATCTGGCCCACTTGTGAATATAAGCGTCACAAATGCTTAGGCTCCTTAAAAGCCAGCAGAATTTGGTGAATCTTTAATAAACTTTGTTTTCTTTGGCTTTAAGAAGGCTTGAGTGGAATTCTTTAGAGGAGGACCTGGTGTGTTGGTATTTTGGGGTCCCCATCACCCCTAAACCTCGTCAGCTTCAGCTCAGAAAAGCTTAAAATGAAACAGTTGACAGCATGATTATGATTCATTGTTAAGAACTCCAGTTAGAAAATAAAATCCTAAGAAATCTTAGGATCCAGGGAAAACACAAGATGGTGCATGCACCAAAGGACAGCCACTCATACCAAGGAGCTGAATATCTAAGCAATCTAGCAGTCTATAAACTGACCCCCCGGGAATGATCAGCCCTACAATGACTACATCACAGTCACTTGCTGCCCATAGAAGAGTTAGTCACATTCACTAAGGAGTGAACAGGAAGATAAAGCAATGGAAAGTCATCTATGTGTTCTTGAGAAGGACCTGTCTATTAACTGAAGATAAAGTATTGGAGCCAAACAATAGCTTCTACAGAAAGAATTTGGACTAAGATTCCAATAAAGGGTAACTTGTAGGTTGGTACCCTCTCAAGGGTCACAGAAGCCTTCTAAGATCATTTGATATGAAGATGGACTTCTGTTTGGACAATAGGAGAGGTATGAATTCAGAGATTTCCATTTTTCTGCCAAAGACTGTGGATATCCTCAAGGAAGCAGAGACTATCTATTCATTGCGGGACTGGAAGCATCAATAGGTAGACTGAATGATCCATAGATCAGAAAAGGAACTTCAGACCAAGAGGCCTTGAGCCATCCAGGAGCTCAGGATTGAGACTGAAAACCAGTCACATAGAATTGATAACCGCCACCATAGATAATGTGTCGTGGGCAAGGATATGAGCTACAAAGCCAAACTATCCTAGGGAGCAGAGAAGTAGATGAAGTAAGTGACTTCCCCTCCAATTCTTGAGAAAAACCAAAGGTTATGCTGACAAGTATTACACCTAGAAAAACAACACTTTCTAGTGGCTATGCTAAGAAGTCTAACTGAAATGAGATAGAAAGAAAAGGAAAGAAGTAGGTAGAGCCTGCTGTACTCACTGATCTAACGTCTTCCATGAATAGATTGATATAGAGAGACACATAAGTTCATTGGGACCTAACTAGAAGCCAGATGACATTTGAGGGTAGTTACCATTCAAATTCTTTGCTAAATAATCCAATTTCTTCTTATTTACACTGAATTTTGCTTGAATTCTTTTCCTTTGAATTCATGTGTTATCTTTTTTGGTCTGTTATGGAATTATTTTGAGAGGGGTTTGGAGTTGTAGATTTGAATAGATGTCTACCTAAAAAGTTCTATGAACCTGGCTAAAACTGAAAATAGGTTACAAAAAGGAGTGACCCAGAATATTATAATCAAAACAGTTTATCTTTTGTGATCTTCTCCAGCTCCTTTGGTTCCTGTAATCTCAGATCTGAAAGGTATCTACTTAATTTCACTTTTGATTCTTTTATGACATGACTTTTTATGTTTAGGTTGTATAGTCAACCTATTATGATGGTATGTGGTATCGTGGTATTTTCTGCCAAGCTGCTTTCCAGTTGTCCCTGTCACCCTTGTGTGGTTAATTCCTTCTGGGTCTGGCTTATAGATCCACTTTCCTCTCGTTGAACCAATGAGATATTGACTAGATGGTGACGACTATACAATGTAGCCTGACATCTGATAACGTTAGCCTCCCTTTGTGTCTCTCCCTGCCCCCCGCCCCCATTTTTCCTCCTTGGGACCCCGAACCTTTTATAATGCGGCTTTCTGTTGCAGCAGCGTGGCTAGCCCTAAAAATGAAAATGTGAGACCCTAGAAAATGGAGCCAGCTTGTCTTTCGCAAAGACAACCCCGTTTTTCTTCTCTGGGTTAGGGGAGGTGGTACCGAAAGCAGGGAGTTAGGAGGTATGACCCTCTGGGGTTGGATAGGGCACGGCAGGGCACCAGCTTCTCCCGCAAGTGGAGAGCACCACCCAGCGGTCAGGACTCCCAAGCGCAGCCTCTTGGCCAGGCCGGACCTCGGACTCCACAGCCTCTCGTGGGGTATACCGGGAACTGTAGTCTACGGTGCCCGGGTAGTGGTGCTGCCGAACGATCCTATGGGAATTGTAGTTCCCAGCCCCCGGAAGAGGGTTGGGAAGAGAGGGCGTCTTCTTTTTTCTCTTCAAAGTAGAACCACGACTCCCGTGGTGCCCTGCAGCAGGCCGCGCCTGCGCAGTGGGTCAGGGGGTCTGTCAGTCTCCGAGGGTCAGGCTGTGCTACCGCTGCTGGGCCGGAACGGGGCTGGGGAGCACGGGGGGGATTGGGGGGTAGGGGCGCCGGGGAATAAGTGAGCGGGCCTGAGGCGGGGGCGACCGGCGCCATGTCGAGGCAAGCGAATCGAGGCACTGAGAGCAAGAAAATGGTAACTAGGAGCGGGGCGTAGGACCTGTGCCGGGAGGAGGTGGGGGCCGGAGGGGGAGCTGAGGGACGAGAATCTGGGTGCCGAGTGGGCAAAGGGCTGGGGTGCTCAAGGCGGGGAAGGGGATGCTGAGGGGAGAGGGACTGTGGAGGCAGGAGTACGGAGGGGGAGGGCCACGATAGGAAGGGGGAGGGGTGCTGGGGGCGGGGCGAGAGGGGAAGCGATGCCAGAACCTGTGCTCTCCACCCTCCCGAAAACCGGAGCTCCTGGAGTGGGATAACTTGGTGCTTCAGTGCTTGTTGATTGAATGGAGCACTGACGGGGGCGGGGCGGGCAGGGGGGCGCTGACCTAGTGGCTTTGGAAGGAGGTGCAAGGTGGGGGTGGAGAAGGGGGCCAAGAGAGCTGGGGCATTGAGGAGGGGGTGAAGAAACTGGGTAGGGAAGGAGGGGAGGTCATTGAGGTGCAGGAGAGGGTCCTTAACTGGGAGGGCCAACTGGGTCAGGGGCTTCCCAGGAAAAAATGAAAACTGCAGGAAGGAGGATCCTGTTGATTAAGGGAGTGGGAAAAGGAGGAGGGGGTGTTCTGAAAGGTTGCCCTTGGCACAGGAGGAGGCAAGGAAGGAATGTTGACAGTAGGAAAGGACCTACTTCCAAGACTGGGAGTAAGGGGATGCTTATGATGAGAACTGAGAGGAGAAGGAGGGTGGGCCTATATGGAGATCGGGGAAGGGTTTGAGATGGGAGCAACAAGCTTAGGTGACTAGTTCTACCTGACTTGAGAGAAGATGTGTATGGAGACCAAAGGGTAGGCTTATAGAAGTTATGGGGTTGAAGGCACTGGAGAAGAAAGTCTGTCATGGGACAGACAGGCTGAGGGAGGCCAGAGGGGACTTGATATGACAGGGGCTACAGGCAGGTCCGTAACTGGAGCTTTATTGTTATTCAGTCATTTCAGTCGTGCCCAAATCAACATGACCCCATTGGAGGTTTTCCTGGCAAAGAGAGACTAGAGTGGTTTGCCATTTCCTTCTCCAACTCATTTTACAGATGAGGAAAGTGAGGCAAATCAGGCAAAGTGACTTGCCCAGGGTCACACAGCTCCTGAGTGTCTGAGACCAGATTTGAACTCAGTTCCTCCTGACTCTAAGTCTGGTACTGTACTCACTGTACCAGCCAGCTGCCCCGTAATTAGAGCTCCAGTGAAGATCAAAGACTAAAAGGAGGTTCTTTTTATGTGTTTGAGAACAGGAGTTTTATGTGCACTTGAAGGAGTTGATATGTATGGAAAGGCAGGGGTCTTTATGAGGACCAGAGCCCTCATCTCAGGGCTTCCCTGTCATCATTTCCTTGGGGCATATATCTTCTTCCTTTCATTTCTACTCCAGCACTGGTTATACTCTGTCTTTTTATTTTCTGATATGTAAAACTAAGTGCCCTTCAGTGAAGGATCTCCATCCCATGATCAGCTCTTTGGGGAGACAGTATACCTTCATTCAACACTACGTCTTACATTATGAGTAGAAAGGTACCCAGGACCTAAGAGGTCAGAAATCCTATTGTGGCAACCTTTAAAACTTAAGTCACATCTTCTGGCCTCAGATTCCTTATTTGTATAATAAAAGTGGGGTTGGATGAGATGGCATCTTCCAGCTCTATGTATATGTTCACACTATCTTCCTTTTAAGAACAATGAGCTTTGGTCAGTGTCAACCTCAAAAGTCTTGTGGCCTGATTTTATTGGGGAAAAGAACTCCAAGATTTCTTTTGGAATTCATGGCAGGGAATAGGGATATAAATGAGCACTTGGCTTTCTTTTCCTGAAGTTAGGAGCATTTTAGAGGTGACAGCTAAGAGAGAGAGAACTCATCCAACTTGGAAATCCAGTGCTCCACTGATCAACTCAGGATTGTGTGCTGCTGCCTGGTTTCAGTCTCTTCCTCTTCCATCCTTCATTGCTTGGGGAAAATAATTCATACCTACAGCACTCACTATACAGAGTCAGCTGTCCAAATATTGGTCTGAGCTTAGATAGCATACTTTATGTCTTTAGTATTATATCAGCAAAAGCCCCTTCTGTTTTTTGTGGTACTTATTTTAACCTTGATGCTCAGTTCTTTTGTAGAACTGGGAAGCTAAGTTATCCTCTTAACGGGGTTTCTTTTTTTTATTTTATGCATTTAAAAGACAAAAGCAATTCCTGTTTTTTCTCTCTGTGACTACTCCCTAATCCTTACTGAAAAACCAGCCAGTGATCCTAATCACAGCCATGGGTATATAATCTCCATTCCTTAGAGATCAGGTCCAAGGCCTGAAGGAGGAAAATGGATAGGTGAATAAGAGAGTGGGACACTTGGACAGAGAACCTCTTCATTTACCAACTTTCCCTTCATATCTTCAAAGTTATCGTTCTCCATCTGTAAAATGGGGATAGTAATATTTGACTTATCTCACAGATTTGCTATGAGAATTGAATGCCAGCCAGTGCTGGATTGATTTGTTCCTACATTAGAATGATGGTTCCAGTGCTGGCTCCAAAGGGCAATTAATCATTCATATCAAGCTCTTTAAATTTAGGGGTAAAAACTCAGTTTTCATTGGGGGAAGTTAACTGATAAATAGCAGATTTTTGATGCTCCTTCTGAGAGCCCAATTTGTACTGCCCCAAAGCCCTCAGAAAGTAGCATATTTACTTTTTAAAGTATGAATGCTTGGGTTCTTAAGTGGAGATCTAGAAATGAGGGTGGAGAGTAGAGTCAAAAATCAGAGGCCTTTCTCTTAGATTTGGGAGACCTGACTCTGATACTGGACGAGATTTTGTTATCTCTTGGTACCTGCTGTTCTTGACAGGGAATTGGGGGCTGCAACATCAATAAAATGCTTGTTGCCCTCATATGAAAAGTATAAATGATTATGATTTGCAAATTGCTTGGCATCACTATGGACTGGGGCTTCGAATATTAAGGGCAGATAGCCCAACTTCAGGTTGTTAGTAATGGATAGAAAGCTCTCATGACTTAATGCAGTGAGGCCAAATCTCTGGACTGGTAATTGCTGGATGTACTCCATCCATTCATGCCCAAGGCTTACAATGCCAGGCCTTTGACTTTACTAAAAAAAAAAAAAATTCCTTAATATCTGTCCTTGCTTGCCATGTTTGGTAAATTGTCTCCTGGAGATGCCCTGCTTAGAATCTTTCAGTTGAGTTAAAAGAACTTTGTGATTCTCAGCCTGACTATTGCAGGCTGTCACAGCTAGTTTTAATGTTTTGGATGCATTATCATTGTTATACTACAAAGAGATTGTGATTAGTAAAGTTATTAACAAAGTGATTAGTAAAGTTGTAGGAGATAGCCTAGTAAAATTGATCTTGGACCCAGAAATTTGGGGATCTAGATTATAATCCTGGTTCTACCACTTAAAAGCTCTGTGAGTTTGGGAAGGTTATGACCCCTTTCCAGGCCTTAGTTTCCTCATCTCTAGACTTTGATACTTTGGATTTGTGATTTCAAAAGTTTCCTCCACCAATGCAGAACCTAATTCTTTCATGCCTTCTCATCCCATACAATTATTGTCTGTATTTTCTCATAAATTATACCTAGAAGATCTGCTCAAAAGGGTGAATGCTTTCCTCTTGTTCTTTTCATATCATGGAAGTACCAGTGGACCATATACATGGACTGTCTCTCTGTCCTTCATTCTCATTCCATGACCTGCCTACTTTTTTTTCATTCATATGGTGCCTTTCATGGTGCTTCTCATATGCAGTCTATACATACCCATCATGCATCTGTCCACAGCCTTTTAGTTATTTGTAATTTTGATTCTGTCAATACCATGATATTCCTTGATTTGCAGCCACATAACAGCACCAGGAGAACACTGGTGTTAAAGAAATAGGCCTTTGTAGGAATGAGCAAGTAGTTTGTGATTCCCCAGATGGGAGCTGTGGTACCTCCTCCTGTTCAGTTATGAGTTCAGTTCAGTGCCTGCTCAAAACATATTTAGTCTAATTTTATAGACTGACAGCCAGCTGCATGTTGTAATCTGAGAAATATTATTTTTAATCCACCTTTGTTTTCCCTGTGTGTATGGGTAGCCCAGTCTCTTTCACTTTGTTGTGTATTTTGCTGAATGTTGGAGTAGGACTTTCATGGAGGACACCTGTAAAGTGCGACTACCTGCTCAACCTGTCTCATTGTAGTATTATGACAGTCTGCTGGAGTAACAAACGTAAAAAACTTTCTGGAACAAAGAAAATATCACCATTACTACTGGAAAAGGAGTGGGACAGACATGCAGGGAAAATGAGATACGAGGGATAGCTCCCGGGTTACATTACTTCCACCAGGATACTAACAGAATCCAAGGAAAGCCCCCTAGATAAATCTTTGGAGCTTGGACAGACGTGGACCTGAATAACATAAAATGAGAAGGTATGGAGGGGATGTATCAATGAAGGGGATTCCCATACCTATGAAATTAGTAGTCCTTCAAAGTAAGAGTTGACATTTATTTAGCAACTTAAAGATTGAAAAGTATTTTATATACACTGTGTCAATCCTCCTGTGCAGTAGATTCTACCAGTATGATTAAACCTATTTTGTAGAGTAGGAAATTATGGTTCAAAGAAACTGGTCCTTGTCTATGGTCATGTAGCTGGTGTCAGGAACAGGACTCAAGCTCAGGTCTTCTTTGCTCTTAAACCAAGTTCAGCACTGTATCGTGGACATATATAAAGTATTAAATACAGTCCACCCAGTGTGTCTCTTATTCTAAAGTGTGACTTTATTAATGGGAGATGGGACAATGCAACTGAAATGCTCATTTGACCTAGAACCTTCAGCTTTGTCCTCAGTGTCTAAGTTCCAAAGAGCCTTAAGTTCAGTATGGCAATTCTCTAAGTGCCTTAATTTACTTCGCTCACCTCCCAATTTACATGGGGGCCTATTGGGTTGACCTCTGTTTTCAGCCCTGTTTCTTTGTGATCTAGTTGTGTAGATTGTGGTCTTGCCCATATGTGTGTGTCTTTCGTATTTAATGCTGATATTGTCTTTTTTCCCTTCTTTCCACCTGCCTGCTGCTTTCATTCTGTAGTATTGGTATTTGCCATTCCCTTTACCTTCGGCATCTCTGCGTCTCATGGTAGGTGATAGGTTTCTTCATCTATCTGAGAAAAGAGTTGCTGTGATTGTCTGACAGCTGTTGTTGAAAGGCACTCAGGGCAACATTTTGAGCTGGATCAAAAATGTTTTCAGATGTTGCAGCCCTCCCTTCCATTGTTTCCCCATCCTATTCCCTAACTGCACAGTCTACAGCATCACAGCACCCATCAGACACAGTGCATGACAAAGTCATTTCCACCCAGGAAACATTGGAGCTATTTGTAGAGAGGGAACCTTGCTTTTCCTGATAACTGGTTTTCAGAGTGAAGGCTATAATCTGTTGTTGTATAGGGTGCAAGTGGTCCTGGCTTGGTTTCCTTCCCTCCTGGCTAGCAGTGCCTTTTGCTATCCAAGGGCTGGAGCTATTATAAAGATACTGCAGAGGCTACACTCTAGTTATTTGGACAGGCATTCCCTGGGGACTTTGAAGAAAGCCTTCCCATTGCATGCTAATGAGCAGAGGATAATTGATAAATGATTGACCGTTCTGCTGTGTTCAATGATGACTTGGATTCCCAATCCAAGGAATACACCAGGGGGAGCCATGGTTCATCTCCTGAACTAGGGTCTTGTAGTCTAGGTTTGAGCTATGGGCTCTGTACCAGGGGATGGCAGCCTCTGCTATGTAGAATCCAGCCTTGGCCAGTATTTAGCATGAGTTGTTGGCAGTTGACTGCTAGACAGGAGCTCTTGGGCAAAGTGCCCTCCTCCACCCTTTTCTAAATGAGCCTAGCCCATTGGGTTAGTCCTGGGCAGGATCCTGGGTGTTGCGGCTCACTGCAACTTTGCTGGAGTCAACCTTTTCTCCCAGCAGACAAGTGACTTTCTTCTGAAGCCCGAAGGTAGCACCAGTGTCTTGTGCCCCATTTACACAGTCCTTTCTTTTTTCTGTGTTTGGTGCTGACTGCCTGTTGAATCTCATTTAGAGTTCTGAGCTTTTTACCCTGACCTATGGAGCTCTGGTCACCCAGCTTTGCAAGGACTACGAAAGTGATGAAGATGTGAACAAACAGCTGGACAAAATGTTAGTGAGCTACACCTGAGGCAAGAACTTTCCGGGGGGGGGGGGAGGGACTGGGGGGGGTGCCCCCGTGCTCTGGGACCTCATTGTCCTTCTGGACCTTAGCAGAGGCTTCCTTTGAAGCTGTTCTCATTGGACACCAGCTCTTGGGTTACCCCTTCACTAAGTATATTTATTGTGAAGCTTTAGAATCCTTTGCTTTCACCCCCGAGCTGTGACAGCCTCCTATTCTTGAGGTTACCCTGTGATTTCTTGTTGTCTGATCACCTTTCCAGGGGCTACAATATTGGTGTCCGACTGATTGAAGATTTCCTGGCTCGGTCGAATGTTGGCAGGTGCCATGACTTTCGGGAAACAGCAGATGTTATTGCCAAGGTCATCTTCCAAGGGTCCCAGGCATTCCCTGCTTCTTTCTGCAGGGACTCTGGCTATACTGGGGAGCTAATTAATAGCCTTTAAGAGTTGCAGAACACTTTGAATCTTACTTCCAGAGCCTCTAGGAGCTGGCTAATAGCTGGCTGAGTTGTGAGGGAGGGGGATGGGCAGAGGAGGCACCCCTGTGAAGTCTGAAATCCACTTAAATCAAAACCAGCTTTTCCTCAAGGTGGAAAAAATGTGAAATGTTCTGTTGGCAAGTCTTTTGGGATCAGTCATGGAGAGGCTCTTTCTGTTCCAACTTGGAGACCATTCTTCCTTATCGTATACTTCTAATTGTCAGGCTCCAGTAGGTGTGAGGGAGCCATCCTCCTTGCAGTGTAGAACCAGCCTTGGTGTATCCATAGCTGGTGAGGAGGTGACCTCCCGTACAGAGTGGTTCTGTCCCAGGAAGGCATGCACAGCATGACTTAAGGTCCCATTTGTGAGGAGGTGCAGAAACTTACCCCTTGGGCCTCCAGCAGGTATGACTGTTGACTCTGAATTTTCTTTCTGCATTTGGTTCAGATACTTATGATGCTAGCCACCATTTGTTTGAGAGACAGTGAGTGGTACTTTCTCCTGGGAGTTTCAGCCTGCAGTGTGTTACTCCAGAGGACATAGACTTGGATGGGCAGAAATACTTTTACTTTAATTATTTCTGGAGGGTGAACCCTTTGCCCAAAGCATCATTCCCCTGCCTCTCATTCCCCTGTATTGCCAGTATAGTCACCTCGCCTAGGAAGAGAAAGGAACATCTCTCAGTGCCCCATGCTTACCCCTGTTGCTCTGTGTACCTTTAATAGGTAGCTTTTAAAATGTACCTGGGCATCACCCCAAGCATCACCAACTGGAGCCCTGCAGGTGACGAATTCTCCTTGATCTTGGAAAACAACCCCCTGGTCGATTTTGTGGAGCTTCCCGATAACCACTCATCCCTCATTTATTCCAACCTCTTGTGTGGGGTGTTGAGGGGAGCCCTGGAGATGGTGAGTGCGACTCTTTCCTTCTAGGAGGGGGACTGTCGTAGACTCACCCAGTACTTTGCTGCTTCGTGTTGGGCCTCCTTCCTTGACTGCCCCTGAGGCCAGAGAGCTTCCCCTGAGCCTTCCCAGGTTCCCTGCCATAGCACTGGTTGGCTTGATGAGTGCTTCTCATTATGAATATGAGAAGAGGGGGGACCCTTTCTTTCTTGGGGGACATTTATGGTTTTTCTGTTAATAAATAAATGATTTGGAGCAAAAAGGGAACAGGAAGGGGAATAAAGAGGGAAGAGAATAAGCATTTGTGTAGTGCCTTACTATTTACTTTTTACAATTATCTGATCGCCACAGCAACCCTTCGAGGTAGTGTTTCTTACCCAACTGTACAGTAGAGAGAACTAAGGTAAACAGAGGTGAAGCGACTTGCCCAGGATTACACAGCTGTAAGTGACTGAGGCTGGACTGGAATTCAGGCCTTCGGGACACCAGGCCCAGCTCTCTGTCCTCTGCCTTTGACGGCTCTAACAAGCTGTGCTGCCTCCCTCGGGTGCAAGTCACCACCTGGAGCTGTCAGTGATGACCTTTCACTGAGGCCACTGTGGCCAAAGACAGTCGTCACTGACATGGAATAATTGGCGACATTTTCTCAAACCTTGAGGAGTTACAAAGTGCACTACCTAAACTATTTTGCAGGGAAATTGGGAGCAGTTATGTCTTGAAAGCAGGGATAAGATGGCTAAGGAAGGTTTAGTCTAAGAAAAGTGTCCTGGCTTCCTAGTAGTAGATAAGACGTCAAAAGATAGAAACAGTTCTCAAAAGTAGAATTGCAGATTTTAGGAACTACATAAATCACTAATAATCCAAAATACAAATTAAAACAAATCTGAAGTTTCACCTCACACCCAGCAAATTGGCAAAGATGCCATAGGATGGAAATAGTGTTAGAGTGACCACAGGAAAACAGATGCACCGATGCAGAATTGGTGGAACTGTGTGTGCATTCGTCCAAGTGTTCTGGAAACACTTTGGAACCATGTGAGCAAAATCATCCCCTTCTTCACACCCTTGACCTTGAGATCCCCCTGCTGGGCACAGGCCTTAAGGAGAGGGAAGTCAGACAGGGCCCACAGAAACCTTGATATTCCTGAGCAGCCCCATTTACCGTTGCAGATAACTGTAAAGAAAGTGAGTCCCTGTGAACTGCGAAATGACTGAACAAATTATAGCGTCTGAATGTGGTGGAATATTATTGCACCATAAGTTAGGATTAATAGGAGGTGTTCAAAGAAACATGAGCAGACTTATGTGGGAAGGGCACTGAGCAGGATGAAGGAAAATGGCTTGATGAGATGATTACATTAATATCAATGAGAAGAGCCTTAAATGAGACTCAGAGGAAAGCTCTGAGTCTGTTATAGCCAGCCTTGGTCTCCCCGCCCCAGGAGACCCACCTCCCTCCTTCCCTTGAAGAAGGGCTCATCAGGGCTCTGAGCACTTGGGTGGCTGGGTAGCTGTTATAGCTGTGCAATTTTTTTGTTACAAGGGGAAGTTCCCTGGGAGGGCTAATAGGGAAGAGGGTGCATGTCTAGAATTTACCAATTAAAAAAAAAGAAATACCAATAAAACTGAACATTTTTGAAATGCTAGAGCCATTGGTAAGTAGAGTTGGACTGATCAGTCAGGCCCCTGCTCTGTGAAGCAGTAAGCAGTCCACAGGCTCTGCCCACAGTCCTGTTTTTCTTCTCTGCACAGGTCCAGATGGCAGTGGATGTGAAGTTTGTTCAGGACACACTGAAAGGAGACGGAGTGACAGAAATCAGGATGCGGTTCATCAAGCGAATTGAGGACAATCTCCCAGCGGGAGAGGAGTAACCATTCCGGGGCAGTGGAGATGACCAGCGAGGGCACTTGCAAATTCTCAATCCTCTGCTGGGGTTGTAAAGTTAAAGTGCCCCCACCTTAGAGAACTCAGTGACTCTTTAAGATGTTATATATTCTTCTAATCTTGTTTCCATTTTCCATGCTAATAAAAAACAGACTTGTGTGATATATTCTGCTTATCCCACAAGTGTGTGCTACTGATCTCCCTCTGCACAGTGGGTATTGTCTCATGCTCTAGGGAGAAAGTCCTCTCTCCTCTTCCCCTAACTGGTGGAACAGAGACTTCTTCAATTCTTGGATCAGAAGGAGCTCAAGCTAACATTATGTTCCTGATTGAATTTTCCAAAGCAAAACCTTCTTTGACCCGATTGGGAGAAAAGCCTGGCGCATCTGTCCATTCCTATAACTTCTGTGCCCTCATGAGAGTCATCAGCAAGCTGGGTGGGCGGGCACCTGGAAGGGGAGGAGGCCCTCAATCCTTGGTGACGAGCAGTAATGCTGGCCAGGAGAGACAGAGCCAGCAGTGCAGGAAACGATGACTTCTGGGAACACGCCCAGGCATTTGTCTTCTGTTCTGCTTGGCTATTTGGAGGCAGTAAGCCCTCTTTTCACAGAGGGTCCATCTTTTTATATATACACATATACACACACTCTTTAATAAAGACACATCCATAAGTGAAATCCCAGACACATCTATTTCCTAATGCTCTCTGCTCAGCTCCACCCAACTGGCTTGTGGATTCTGTTGCAGGGGTGAAGGGGACCAGTCTGACACACTTAGCAGGCAAGGTCCAGAATTGATCTCCAAAGCCTGACCTTGCCTTTAGTGCTCGAGTAAAAGCTTTCCTCAAGAGAACAGAGTTCTGGGACCCTGGCAACCAACTATGGAATATTCAGTAATGTGTGTGCCAGTCCTGGGGGGTGGTCTCTGGTGTCTGAAAAATCCCCAAGGGGAGACCCAAGTCCTTGGGGTTTTGGAAATGATAATTCACATTTCTGTAGCACTTCAGGACTTACAATGTGCTTTCCCACCACAATCCTGTAGTGTTGATTATGTCCATATTATTTATGCATGTTTTATAAGATGAGAGCAGGTTCAGAGAAGAAATGACTTGCCCACAGACAAACAACTTGTAACAGCTATTTAAATCCTAATCTCAACTCCAAAACCAGCTTTCCCAAAGGCTGATAGGAGAGCTAGTGAAAATACTTCGTTTGGAGGCTATAGGCTCCCCACCCCCTGCCCCATATTGGTGGGTTTGGTTCTGGGAATGGCCATCTGTAGAAGACAGAAAAGCCCTGGAGGGCTGCCAGTGGTGAATTTGGGGAGAGGTTAATATTACTTGCCCCTCCTTCAAGGCCTTACAAAGCACCAATAAGTTCTGTGGGAAAAGATGAGGGGAGGAATGTGTAAAATGTCCACTGTTTGTCAGTTGTGGTGGCAATAAAGATCTTGTGACATGAAGTTTAGGGCCCTGAATCAAAATTTAATCCCACATTTGGGGTTAGAGGCAAGTAGGATCCAACTTCTCTTAGACTCAAGTCACTTCTGACTCAAAGCATCATTTCAGCTGACAAGGCCTCCTGCTGCTGCTCAGCTTGAGTGCCCCAATGCCCAGCCTGTCCACCCCTTGGAAATAGAAGCTGGGTGGAGTAGGCAGCAGAAGTGAGCTGGGCTGGTCTGGACCCAGGAAGCTGCCTCAGCTCCTCACTCTTAAGCTGCTCTTAGCTACTCTGCTGGGACCACTGAGACCCTCCCGAGGGGGAGGGGAGGAGTGAGCAGGGCGACCACTCCCTGAAAGTCTTCTCTTCAGGGAGCTCTGGCTTCCTGGGCCACTGGAGGGCCACAACGGGTTGATGCTTATGCTAAGTGTTTTCAAATATTCTGGGTTCTATCTGTCCACAGCGAATGTTCAGGGAAAGGAACATGGGTCCACCTGTCTGCTCCATGGGGGAAGACCTGGGGGCCTCTGAAAGCCCTAGCTGCCAGACATCTCAAAGTAACAGAGGTGTTGGGTTTATTGTTGGGTTTTTTTTAATAACATCTGTCCTGGTTTACTTCTCCAAAGACATGGAAATGGACTTTGCTGAAGCGCAGGACTCTGTAGACTTCTCCCTCCATTTACGTAGCAGAAATCTAACTTCTCTTTCTGTCTCTCAGAGGCCAGAGATGGCCATGCCTGCAGGCAGAACTCAGTTTTTGAAGGAAGCCACAGACAGTTATTGGGAGAGATGTTGGGGAGCAGGCCAGGTAAGGGGTGACAACTTTGATGATTTAGTAACCATAGAGTTGTTGGGCTTTGGACCTGGAGGAGACTTGGACATCAACTTCCTCATTTCATAGATGAGGAAACCAGGGCTAGGGAGGGAAGGGATTGGCCCATGGCCCCACAGGTTGAACAAATCTGGATTTCTGAATCCAGGTCCTCTGATTTCAAGACTTGTGGTTTCTGGAAGTAAGCCTTGGGAGACATCAGCCTTTCCTCTCCACCCTGCCCCCCACGTACGCATAACAGGGACCTCTCCCTTCTGCTCCCCCAACACCACCCACTTTCCAAGTGGGCTGTTTATACAATGTCAGATCTTGGGATATTTCCTTTCCCCCTCAGCCAAGCAGCTTTATGGCTCATGGAGCCATGGAAACAAAGCTTCATTTATAAGGTTCCCCCCAATCACTGGTAACCAGGCCCTCTGCACCTAGGGTTAGCATCCTCTAACCAATCCACTCACAAGCAAAGAGTAAAAACCATGGAAGTCAGCTTCCTGGCGTCCAGAGTAATACAGGCAGGGGCCGAAGCAGGGCCCCCTGTACGGGGAGTGGGAGGGAAGTGGATCAGCCTCCCCAGGGCCCCTATTTTATAGCCTCTAACCCCCTCCCCACATGGCACAGAGCTTCAGAACTCTGCCAACATGAACTGCCACAGCTGGGGCCCTGGTTGGGGTTGGGGCAGGTTCTTTACTCTTTAGAAATGTTCTCTACTCTTCCAATGCTTCCTCACTAATTTCTTTGGGACCTGACCTAATTTCCCTTGGATCATTTGTGGGCAACGTGAGAAGAGACAGTATGTCCCAGTGGATAGAGAACTGTTCTCAGAGTCAGGTAAATGCACGTTCAATTCCCCCATCTGATACCCACAGGCAGAAAGACCCCAGACACTCAGTCTTTCTGTACCTCTGAGAACTCTAGGACTTGATGCAGAACAGTTGTTAATGTACATGGATAGAAAGAATCTCCTCACCAGAAGTATCTGACACCAATAAATCACAGTACAGACCCCTCTCCCTTCTGAATACAGACAGGCTGATCGAATTCCTCAAAGGGGTCCTGAGTGCCATGGTGTTCTGCAGGAGACTAGAACTGCTGGCCCCTTGCTTAGGGGTGGAAGGAGATAGAATAGTGGTAAACTGACCCCACCTCCCACCCCTCTCCCAGCCCCACCTGGCCAGCCTGCAAGAGCCTTCACCCATCAGGTATCCTAGATCACTGGCTTCCATTGAGAGACTGGAAGCACAGTGGGCTAATAGCCAGGATCTCTGCATATTTGGCTGCACTGACCTGGACTTAGAAATGAGGAGGGTGAGAAAAATTCACCAAGCCACGCCAAGTCAGGCCCAGGCTAGGGCTGACACCCTCCTTGGTTTGGCTGGAGCTGAGCTGGTAGCTCTGGGCAGCCCAAGAGCAAAGTCCTGATGCCTTAGGTCTCCTGAAGTAGCGGAACAAATACACTCCTGGACTTGGAAGAGGCCAGAAACAGCCAGCCTTAAAATCCTAACCTCATTTACCGGCTGTGTGACCCTTAGCAAGTCCCTTAACCAATCTGGGTGTGCAGTTTCCTTATCCGTAAAAGGAGAAAGTTAAAGTCAGTGATCTCTCAAGCCCCTCCCAGATCTAAATTGATTATCCCAGGATTCCCCCTGCCCCTGCCCCCTGGAAGACATACTGAGGCATTGGCTACTCCCAACAAAGAAGCCTTCACCTCCCTAGTTGTTTGGAAACCATCCATCAACTAGGGAGGTGAAGGCCATCCACACACTCAGTGCTATCGGCCTTGTGGTGCCCTAAACCCACCCTGGAATAGCCCAGTGCTAGGTCCCTCCCAGTTCAGCACTCTGACCTGAGCAACCCCATCTCCAGGTTGGTTCTAAGGGACAGCAGGGACAGTGAGGCCTGGGAGTCTAGGGAACAGGAACATCCAAAAGGGTGACCAGTCATCTTACAGTGTCACAGAGGGGACCCTTCTGTGGTCCTATAGGTGTAGGTTATAGCTATAATCTGTGGCTCCTTCCAGCAGGAAGATCTGGAGTTTCTGTGACCTAGCAGCGGTTATCCTTTTCCCTTAGAGGAAACTGCTGGGGAGTATCTCAGAGGCCCCTAGACACTGAACCTGAAGCTGGACTTTCTAACACAGGTCAGTTGGTTTCAGGGAGGGTGAAAAAATGAAGTGTGAAAAACCTGGGGTGTAAGACAGTGAGAAATCAAAGGGGACCTTGATAATTAGCAGCACTGGGGCAATAAGGCTGGGGAGAGAGCACCAGGACTTGGAGTCAAGAAAACGTGAGTTCAAGTCCTGTCCCAGACACTTGATAACTCTGTGACCCTGGACAAGTCATTTAATGTCTGTATGTCTCAGATTTCCCCATCTGTAAAATGGGGATACTACACTTACCTCGCAGGGCTGTTGTAAGGGTTTTGCTTTGCAAACCTCCAGCTATCATGGTCATGATTATAAGTGGCAGAACTTTCTGCCAGCGGGAGCTGTACTATTTCCTTTCCCAGGGCTGTATGAGAACAAGAGGGACCACCTCTGGCCAGAGCAAGGATTACCCTGATTCCTAGAGGGGTCTGGCTATGAATCTTGTCATAGGGATACTGGGGTAAGACTGGAGAAAGAGACTTGGAATTGGTGAGGCTCATGGTTGCAAGGGGGTCAACCCCCACTTCCACTACTTACTAGCTATGTGACCTTGGGTCTCAGTTTCCTTATCTGTAAAATAAGTAAGTTTGATTTTTTTCTACTCTCAATGATGCTAAGTTCCCCTGCCCATACCTACCCTGGGCTCTGACTTGTGCCAGGCCGTCTGTCCCTTCATCCTTCCCCAGTCTGGCATCCAGGTCTGGGACTGCTCCCCTCCCATACTCAGGAATGAGCAAGCTGCAGAGCTGGGGTCAAAGCAGTGAGTCCAACCAGCACTTCCCCGCCCTCCCCAGCCCTAGCAGAAATTGCATTAAGCAAAATTAAAATTGTCTTCTAACAAGTAGCTCATTGTAGACAGGGGGGGAGTGGTTGTGGTAGTTGTGGGGCAGTAGGAAGGGGAGGAGGCCTGGCCCACAGAAAAAGTCCTCCTCAGCCTCCTAAACATTCCCATGTGCTGTTTATAGGAAACAAATGGGGCAGGCAGGCCCAGGGCCTGCTCTGCTCAGTCCAGCCCAGCTCAGCTTAGCTCCAGGCAGGCGGGGGGCAGCCAAGCGGGCAGCGGGCGGCCACTGGCAGGGAAGGACGGATGGAAGGGTTTCCAATGCTTGAGGTTATTGGCTACTCTGGGCTTTGATGTTCCGCCAGTCCGGACCCCAGGCCGGGATGCATACCATGGAGGCGGCTGCCCAGGAGGGGAGAGGCAGCTTGCGGGGGAAAGCGGCAGTTGCATTCCGAGAGGGCAATTTAACCTGGCAGGAGGAGAGAGGAAACTTTCGTGGCTTGGGCTCGGGGCTTGGCTCTGGGGGGGATTGCGGTATGATTAGGGGGGAGTGGGCTGGGGCCAGCTCAGCCAGAGCAGGAGATGGGGAGGCCTTGGGACCAGGGGATAGGAGGATGCTGGGAGAGAGAGAGAGAGAGAGAGTAGGCCATGGGGCGGACAGGCCTGGAGACACAGACATGAGCAGGCAGCTCCTCCTCCTGCCTGTCTGCTCCAGCCCTTCTGGAAGGACTCTACTTCTCCTTACTTAATGGTTCAGTTTGCTCCCTCCTTTATCTTGGTGAAATGAACCTCCTTTGCTTGCCTCCTCCAGGCAGCCTTCTCTGATGATGCCCAAAGCAGTTACAAAACCCTTTTCACAGCCTATAACAGCCCAACTCACTTCTCAGAAGGAAGAAGATTTCCCTATTCTCTTAACAGGCTTTACCCCCTCTCACATTCTCCAATCTCCAACAGAAATGGCCCAGCTCTCCATCACAGAGAGGTACCAGGCCTTACAGAGAGCAAGGCCTTAGATGTCACCTAGTTCAACTAGATCGGGAAACTGAAGTCCAGAGAAGTTCAGGTGGAGGCCTATGGACGTATTTGGAGAGGGACTAGTCAGCAGAAAGGGGCCGTGAAATCCTTATCCACATCCCACTGCTCTTCCCAATAGACTCCCCAGTTGGGCTTGCTGAAAGATCACCCCACACTGATTGGCTTTGAGGGTGGGAAGGGCAGGACATTGTAGCCACTACCTCCGTGGTGCTGTGAAAGGAAGCAGAGGAGCACAAAAACACATCAAGGAGAGGAATGGGCAAAGAGGAAGACATGAGGTGAAAAGGATAGAGATGGGGAAACAGAAAAGAAGGGGGCACAAGGGAGGTTTTCAAAGTTCTTCTCCAATTCTATTTAACAGAATCTGTATAAACAGGGTGATAACAGAAATCAAAGGAACATAGAACTCAGAAAAAAATGGATTGGGTGTGGACAAGGCAAGGTAACTTTCCAAGGTTTCTTTGGGGCTCTGGACAGAGGGGGTCCATATTGAGAGGCCCTTCTGTCTCCCCCAAGTGTCCCGGAAAGGGACCCTGGAAAGTGCACCATGGGAAAAAGACACACTATCCATTAGATCCTTTTAGAGGTTCCTAGAAGGGAATGAACAAAAAGGATCCCCAGAAGAACCCTTGTGGAGGGTTCCCAGAGAACTGCCCCCCTTAGGATTTCCAAACTGAGATCCCATTGAAAGACACCTTCCATTAGCTCATCCCGGCCTCTAGGCTCACAAAGGCCAGGCCACCCTCTATGAGATGACTTCATTTACCCCTTTCCGTCTTCCTTTTCTTTGGAGCTGCCCCTAGAGTGGGCTGGCCTGGCCCAGCCTGTGAGTCTCCCATCTCCTATGAGCCAGGCCTCACTCCCACCCCTCCATCTAGGTCTCTGGGTGGTCTGCACACATGTGTTCGAGTTTAAATGGTGATTGAAGCAAAATTGGTTTTTAAAAAAATCAGAAATATTTAGGGCAACCTTGATTCTTGTCGCATAGCTGGCATTTTTGAGGATGGGGCCATGAGTTGAGGGATGGTTTGGGCAGAATAGGGCACAAGAGAAAGAAAGGAAGGAAGGAAGGGGAGATTTCCAGGACCAGGGACGGGGTCACCTGGTGACTCAAGACTTCAGAGAATGACTGGAGAGGAGGGTGATCCCCCTGTGTTGCAGCCCCTTCCTCTCCTCCCTGAGCACCTGTTGGGTTGCTGCCTCCTCCTATAGGAAACTAGATAGAACTGGAGGTAGATATCAGGAAGAACCTGACAGAAATTATAGAAGCCCATGGAATATTCTCCCCAAAAGATTCATAAAACATTAGGGCTGGAAAGGAACTTAAAGATAAGCTGGTCCAATTAGGTGGGTAAACTGAAGCTAGAGAGGTCAAATGAAACCTTGTCCAAGGTCAGACAGGTAAGTGGGAGACCCAATAGTTAAACCCAGACCTTCTGATTCTAAGACCATGGTGTTATCTAGGACACCACATTGGAAGTGGAGAAACCAATGTACCGTCAGGAGGCTGGGGGTTGGACAAGATCTTTTTAAAGATTTTCTGAATTCAGTCCAAAATCACATGGGCCTTTCCTGCGTCTCTCCCTTCCTCCTTTTATAGACTTGGTTCTTCTATCCAGGGAGACACAAGTAAAAACAGAGGCCCCAGGGACTAGGGAGGGGAGGGGCAGAGACAAGGTGTCTCCCGGAAGGGACAGGGCCAAGAAGTCACCCTTTCCCACCCAAGTCATATTTGCACACCCATGTCATACATCTGTGCAAATAGCTTCCCTCCTCTGGCCTCCCTCCCTATGCCACTGTGCCCCCCAACCTAGTGGGCTGGTGAGAGCCAGGCCAGGCCAACAGAGTGAAATGGGAGCCCTCCCAGGTCCTCCTGGGACCCATTTGTAAAGGACAACTTTTGGCTTGGGTGTGAGCATTGAGGACACCATAAAAGAGAAGTCGGAGGATAAGTGAGGACCTCACTGAGCATAAGTTCCAGTTTTTGTGGGGATTTAGACAGATAGACAGAGGCTGAGAAAAACAGAGACAGGACACTGGGAGCTTGCAAATTCCAGGAGGGCAGGAGCTTTGTATGATTATGGGCCTTCAAACTGGAAGGAACCTAAGAGAGCCTAGTTTCCTGCATAGCCCTTTCTCTCCCCTGCCCTCCTCTTCCCCACCTGCCTCCAAGCATGGGTCATCACACTTGAGAGCTGCTTAGTAAAGGGACTTGAGAAAGAGACAAGTAGGGGCAGAGGCAGAGACAGAGGTATAGACAAAGAGACAGGGGGAGAGACAGACGACTGAGATACACAGGTGGAGAGAATGACAAGTAGAGGCAGGTAGAACCAGACGCAGGCAGCACTGGGACAAGAGCATAGACAGAGACTGAGAAAAGGACAGAGGCAGAGAGAGAAATGGATATGGAAGCAGAGCCAGAGCCAGAGAGAGGCAGAGAAGGCTAAGACAGAGATAGAGGGGCACAGACAGGTTGGAACAGATGGAGAGCAAGGTAGAGACAAGCAGAGAGACAGAGACAGAGATAGGCAGAGACAGAAGAGATAGAGATAACTGGGGCAGACCTGGTGAGGAGTGGTTAAAATCTGATACTTTTATGGGGTCCTTGTGGTTTCATAGACTAGGAGTCGTATCAGTGACCCCTGACCCAGGCAGGAGGCTGGTGACCCCATTTCCTGCTCTAGGGTTTATTGAGTAAACAGTTGAGGAGCTGGGAATGGCCATCCTGGCCCTGGGTCAGTGTGGCTGTGGGTTGGGGCATAAGCCCCACTTTGGTGCCCAGAAGGGCTTGGGAGGCACACACCCTTCAGGGGCCCAGCGCTGCTGGCATCTTACCAAAGTGAGCTCAGTAAGGGAAGGAACCCTCTTGTACCCTCCTCTTGGGAGAGGGAAGAGGTCAAAGGGGAAGCATGGGGGCACCTATATAACTGCCCTTTGTAGCCACCCACTATCCCAAAGAGAATAGGACACAGGGCCTAATGTCTGGCAGCTTGAATGGCACCAACCCCAAGAATGAGGCCAACAGGGCATCCTTCTGCATAGACCTCCAGGGGAAGTCCTCTGTCTCCTCCCTAACCACCCAGCCCCCAGAACTGCATTCAGGGGACTGGGAGCATGAACTGACAAAGGAGTGCAGGTCCCTGTGTGGTAGGTCCCTGGATGGAAGGGGACTAGGGCTGGGTAGAGGCCAGGCTGCCTGGAATGTGGGGCCTAGATGGGAGCATCAATACCCACATTGTTACCACCACCACCCCCACTGCTGCCCTCCAGGATTTCCCATCTCACATTCCTGGCACGGGGCCTCCTAGCAAGAAGCATTCTCCTTGGTCGGGGCAGGGTGGGGGGGGCAGTGTCTATCTCCAGGGCTGAGGGTCCAAAGAAACCTAGGAATAGGGGTGGAGATTCCCTTTCACCTGTTCTGGGGTGCCTTCCTCAAGTCTAGCCAGTCAGACCTCCAGGATTTCAGTAGCTCTTTCTTCCTTCTCTCTCTGTCCTGGGACCAGTCCTGGGGCTAGATCCAAGGCACTCTCAGCCCCACATCATACACTAGAAGGAAATGCTGAAGGAAGTGAGGTTTGTGTCAGGGATTGGCTCCTAAGAGGTCAATTTATCCATCCCCCTGTTTTTGCCTTGAGCACAACCAAGTTGGTATGGCTCTCAGTTTTAAAGATATGCCCCCCCCCATTACCACCCTTGAGTAGTTTACCTTCCCCTGACAACCTTGTTCTTATGCCCATTACTTTCTACTGTCTTACCTCAGTTTCTCCTTTTGCAATTGAAATCTCTAACATCTTGAGAAGCATGGCCACACCTACCACCTTTGACCCTTATTAAATGACCCCACAAGTCATCAGACTCTGCTCCTGATTCCCCTTCCTCAGTCCACACTTCTTCTTCATGGGCTTGGACACTGCCCACTAAGGCTGACTCATCCACCACATGACCTCTGGCCAAGTCTCTCCTTTCGAAGCCTCAGTTTCCTCCTCTGTACAATGATGATAAACTAGACAATTTCTTTTTTTTTTTAAACTAGACAATTTCTAATGAACCCTCTAGCTGTGACATGTTAAAGTCAATCCACAGCCTCAGACCCTTACTAGCTGTGAGACCCAGGGCAAGTCATTTAACCCAGATAGCTTCCAAAAAAAAATTTTTTTTTAAAGGCAATCCAGTTCAATTTTTCAACAAACATCTATTAAGTTCTTATTATATATGACAAGAGGCAGTTTGGTACAATGATGTGAGGGCTGGCCTTCTAGTCAAAAATTAGCCAAGCAATCAAGCAACAAGCATTTCTTAGGTACCTACTATGTGCCCAGAACACACAGACAAGGTGCTCACATGCTATGGGGGAAGATATTATGTATAAATATAAGTATATCCAGAATAAATATACACGGAATAAATTCAAGGCAGTTGTGGGGTTCAGGAAAGTAGAAACAGGGTTCTTAACCTTATATGGGGGAAAAAAACTTTTCTTTTTACTAACTTCTACCTGAAATTTAGCATTCCCTTCCAACATGAATGCAGGCAACAAACTAGTTTTAAATATGAGACAATATTTGTAAAGGATTGACACATAAAAGGTACTTAATAAATGCTTGTTGCCTTGCCCCACCCCATATGTGGTAACTGTGACTGTCACAAATAGAAATCACAGATTTCTTACTATCACATTACAGCTGTTGCAGATATTTCTGAAATATTGCCTACACTCATCACCACTTCAGAATTCCTGTAGCTAATTGCATCTGACATTAGCCCTCATATGACAATAATTTTCCTGTCTGAGGACTAAATTTCTTCTTAAGTTTTGTTGGTACATTTTGTTTTTACCATACATAAACTCAGATTACTCCCATTTCATGAGAGATCTCCTGTAACAAAGTAAAATTAATAATATGGTGACCTCATCTGGAACTACATGCAATATTCCACATCTGTAGCTCCCTTCTACCTCTGTTAGAAAAATGAACAGAAATCTTTTTTCTCTCCCTCCACCTACCCCCACTGGAAAGAAAAAAAAAACACAAGTGTCTTGTAATAAGTTTGTCTAATCAAAATATCAATATCTTATTCTACACCCAGAGTCTATGATCTCTCTGGAATGAATAATATGTTTCATCATTGCTCCTCTGAAATCGTAGATACACAGTGCATTGATCAGAGTTCCTACAACTTTCGAAATTACTTGTTTTTACAAGGTTATTTTTTGTTGTTATTACATAACATATATAAGTATAATATGTATGATATCATTATACAAATTGTTTACTCATTTCATTCCTCATCAGTTTAGGCATCAAAATTATTCATTTTTATGTTTATTTTATAGTGTAAATTATCATCCTGGTTCTTCTGACTTCTCTCTGCATCAGTTCATTCAAGCCTTCCCATATCTTTTTTGATATCTTCATTTTCATATCTTCATTTCTTATAGCACAATAGTAATTCATCACATTCATATACCACAACCTAGTCATTCCCCTATTCAGGGGATGTCATTGATGGACATACCCTTAGTTTCCAGTTTCTTTTCGGGGGGGGGGGGTTGTCACCACAAAGTTTCTTTGTTTATCTTTCCTTGATCTCTTTGAGATATAGATGTAGCAAGGGTATAGCTGGGTCAAAGGGCATACATCATTTATTGACTTTTGGTATATAATTTCAAATTACTTTCCAGAAAAGTTGTTCCCATTCACAGATCCACCAACAGTGCATCAGTGGACTTGTTTTCCCAGTCCTTCCAAAATTTATCATTTCCTCTTTTTTGGTGATCTTTGCTACTCTGATGGGTATGAGGTAGAATCTCAGAATTGATTTAATTTGCAGTTATTTGGAGCATTTTTTAATATGTCTGGAGATTATCCAGGCTTCTTCTGTCTGTTCATATCCTTAGACTTTTAATAAGGTGGGGAATGGAGTTTTTTTCTTGTATATTTGAATCAATTCTTTCTGTATCTTGGAAAATGGACCTTTTAAAACTTGCTATAAAAATCAGATTGTACTTCAGTATTATTGGTTTCCTTCAGAATCTTATGTATTTTATTTTATTCATTTAAAAACAGTAGTTTGATAAGGGAGTCCACAGGAATCATTAGATTACCAAAGGCATTCTTCATACAGAAAGGTTTAAAAAGCCCTGATAGAAGGAGTTGTGTTTCCTCTGTGAGGGAGAGCATTCCAGTAATGAAGGACAGCTAACACGAGAAAGCACAGAGATTGCAAAGAATAAAGGAAAAACCTATGTGGCTGGACAGTAGAGTATGGGGAAGGAATAAATCATGGCTGAAAAGGTAGGGTGGGTTTAGGTTGCCTGGGGCTTTAAAAGCTAAACTGAGAGATTTCTACTATGTTCTTAGAATAGTAAGCCACTGGAATTTCTTGAATAGGGGAATGAATAAGTGGTCCCTATCTACATGTAAAGAAAATCACTCTAGTATCTGTGTGGAGGCTATAGACAGGTAGAGATTTAGGGTGTGTTCAGGGAAGACCAGTACCTTTTGTATGAGCGCTGCTCGTCCACCTTTGGGGTCCACTTGATACACCTGACTTACCTGTGGCTCCAAGAAGCAGGGGCTACAATCCAGTAAACCATTTTGGTGGATGAACTAAACCAGGCTTAGGATAACCAAAGGGTCTCAAACCTGTCGGTGATGTAAGGGGGTGTCTACCCCAAGCACGTGAAGACTTCTCCTGTGGAATGGATAGATGAGAACAATTTGTTCCAATGGCCATGAAGACCGCTGAAGCAGGCGCTGTGGAGAGCTTAGAGCTTGGTTAGACATCAAAGATGCCAAAATCATCCATTGTATCTTAAGCCATCTCCGGTCATCTTGACTGTGTCCTGCCATTGGACTGTGATGACTCCAGAAGAGAGAGTGAGGCCATTGACTTCATGCAACTCTGATTCATTGAAATGCAATTTACCCATGAATCAAAAGACATCACCTTCTTACCATAGGCAGGTATCAAAATGACTTGAGGCAAAGTCGCCAATCAGGAGGCTATTGCAGTGGTCCAGGCAAGAGGCAACAAGCATTTGAATTGAAGTGAACTGAATGTGAGTAGTGAGAAGGGAACCTAATTGAGAGATGCTGAGAAGGTAGTAAAGCAAGATTTGCTAAGTGGGATGAGGAGTGAGGAGTCCAGCATAATGCCCAAGTTACAAGGTTGGTAGAATAAAGGCCAGTGGTGCTTTTGGTGGAAACAGGGAAGTTTGACAGAGGGAGTGGTTTGGGGTGGGGTGGAGCTTCAGCAGTAGTCAGGGTGTGGGGTCAAAAGCAGACAATCCCCTTCTCCCAGGTGAGGGGATCTTGACTCATACCCTCCTCAGTCCTACAGCTGGAAAAACAGTTTATCCTCCCTCTTCCCAAACAGCCCTCATCCCCAAGTGCCATTCCCCCAACAGACCATTCAGTCAGTGCCAGGTCTGGCTTCCTCCAGGATCCAAGCTGTTATTTCAGTGGAATCTCCTAGCCCAGGCTCTGGCAAGGCTGGAAGGTGGAGGCAGGGGAAAGTTCTGTTGTGGGGGGGAGAGTGAGGAGAGGAAATGAGGGCAGGTTACAAAGCTTTGTTAGGCTGCTTTCTCCCTGAAAATCTGGGAAAAAAAGGGAAGAATGTGCCTTGCCCCGAATCCCCTCCCTCCCTGAGGTCTAATCCTCTCATTCCCACTGGATTCCCAGGTTGGCGGCCACTCTTGTTCACTGGAGTCAGGCTAGGGGACATCTGTGTTCCACTCTGCTCCTCCCCATTCCATGGCCATTTAGGAGCCAGGAAAAGGCAGTGACAGGAACCTTTCTTTCCTAGAACTAGGAAATCTAAGGACTTGGGTACCTGTAGGAAGCAGCTGAGATAAGGCTAGGCATTTGCTGAACAGGTAAGGTCAATTGCCAGATTGAGTCTCATTCTTGTCTCTTAGCTCTGACTATGTGGGAATTCAGACTGAAGGGGTGGTATCCTGAAGACCATCCAATATCAGAGAGAATCTGAGTTGAGGATGAGAATGGTGAGTCCTGAGAATGAGGTTTGGGGTTGACTCCAAGGAAAGGTCTGATTTCCATGACCTTGGGAATTTTTCGGAGTCTGGGGTAGGTCTAGTTACTAAGCTTTTCACTGATCTCTCATTCCCCTCTCTGACTCCTCATCCTCTCAGTAAGCTCTGAAAAAGGAATTTAGGTTTAGGAAAATTCCTGTTAACAGCTCCCATCTCTTTCATTCAACCCTCTGAGACCTCAACGCCTTCATTACATCCCTGTCCCTCTTACTTGGATCCCTCATCTCTGTCACTGAGCTCCCAATCCTTCCATTGGGCCTCCATCCCCAACCACTGAGCCACACCACTTCTGTCATTGATCCCTCACACCCTTACCAAACCTTCATCTCCTTTTTTTAGCTCCCATCCCTAGACAGAAGAAACTCAATTTAGAGATAGGGTGTGTGTATGTAAGAGAAGGAGTGAGAATGGAAAGGAGACTAATGGGAATGGTGCAGAGGAGAAAGATGAGGAGACAGAGCCCAGATTGAAGGAAGGAGTTTAAAGGAGAAATTGTATATAATTTGGCTAGCAGACAGTAAAGTGGGAGGGCCAGTTAGGCTAGGGTGGAGGGGAAAGGGGAGGTGCTGACAAGGGGTTGGGGTGCTTGGGGACCCAGCTGGATTAAGAAGGCCCTGGGCCAGGAGATCAAATCGCACTTGCCAAGGTGGGAGGTTTGAGGATTTAGAGCTATGATCTATACCAACCCCAGCCTAGAAAGGAAGGACTGCTGAGCAGGACAGTGGTGGGGATGAGCTGGGAAGAGAAAATAAATCAGCCCATTCTTCAGATCAGGAGATGAAGGTTTGCACTAGGTCTATCTTTGAGCCTTTAAAGTCAAGGAGGGAGCAGCCAGACAGAAAGGGGGATGGGAGTAAGAAAACATTTCTGCTGTGGATCCTGGCCTCATGCCTGGCTAAGGTCTCTGGGGGCAGATCTGCGCCCCCGCACCCCCAGTAGCTGAGCACTTCAGGAGTGGTGCCGAAGGCCTCCCCAGCACTGCCCCCTGGCCCCACAGAGCTCACAAGTGGTTTTGGCCCAGAAGGAAGCCAGGGGAGGGGGTCTGTGCTAAGAATAGGTCCCCAGTTTTTGAGCCAGCCCATCACTGAGAGATCCAAGACAGTCACTTCCCTGCTTCCAGTCTGGAGCCAACACTGAACCTAGCCTGGCAGTCCGGCTGGAGCTTCACCCTGGCTCTTAGCTTTATTGACCATAAATAACTGGCCGGGCTTCTTCCCATCAACATTTATTAGGACCATAAACCAGGTGCTCTCCAACCTCTCTTGGGGGTGGGGGGGTTCCCTTATTCCTCTTCATGCTCTTAGGGCACCCTGGCTCAGCCAAGTCCAAGCTCTCTTCTTCTATCTCTAGACAGGGGCTCCAGCAGCAAGAGCACAGAGAGGGTATTTACAGCCCTTCAGTCTCATCAAGGAGATTTCCAGCCAGACAGCTAGGCCTCAAATGCCACCTACTCCTTGAAACCTTCCTGGATTGGTCAGAAGATAATTGACCTTTCCTTCTTAATTCATCTAGTCTAGGTTTGAAATTCCCTCTCACTCCCATACCCATCCACTCTCTCGAATCTTGGCCATTTGCTTTCCTCTCTCCTTACCCTGTTGCCCAAATGTACGAAACCCCAAGCTCTCCAGGATGGAGTCATACTACAGATCATTCAGGACTGGGAAACAGGAAGAAAGGTGGCCATATGTGGAAAGATCAGAGTCAAACACTGGGTAACTAGTGATCTTTAATAAGTGTCCACTTGCTGAATGAATAAAGGGCTTCCCTGTTCCAGGACTGTGTTCTCCTCACTCCCCCCATGACCATTCTGCCTCTCCCCCAAGATCACTCTGCCCCTCTCCCCATGAATACTCTTCCCCCTTCCTACCAATACCTGGATTCATTCCTCGCCCCTTCTTCTCCAAAGGTTCCTCAGCTTCCAAAGACCACTTCATGTGGCAATATGCTACAGGAATCCTACTTTGACAACTGCAGCCTTCCCAGCTCCCTCAGAACCACAGAACCTCAGAGCTGGAAGAAAGTTTAGCAACCACCCCACCCAACTCTTACAAGGTGGGAGGCTGAGGCTAAGAGATGGGAAAGTGCTTGCTTAAGGTCACACAGGTCATCTGTGCACTGACTTCCCTTCCCCTTCCCCAGCATCCTATCAGAAGTCTTGCCCTTCTAAACACCGACCTTGAATTATTCTCATCAAAAGTTGCTTTTGCTCCTCCTTGAATCCTGCAAAAAGTTAGAGAAAAATCATGAAACTATGCTAACTGAGCCACTAGAAATTGATTACATAGTATTTCAACTGGGCCCTCACTTCTTCTAGGCAATCCTGTTACATACACACCCAATCAGCCAAACCTTTTCATCTCTCCTCAAACCTCCCATGGCTCTCCCTTACCCCCACCCACTCTAACTAACAACTAACAACCTGGCCCCATATTTCACAGAAAAAATTAAGGCCCTCCCCAAAAGTTCCCTCTCCCTTCCTCTCATATCTATCAGATGCCTTCCCCCACTATCTCCTCCGTCACCTCTGGCCTTTCTCTTTACCAAAGCAAGCCCCTTTATATGTACAAATGGTCCTGTTCCATCCTTGTCCTCAAAAAGATTGTCCCCCCTCTCTTGTCCACACTTTCGATTATTTTCAAACTCTCCCTGTCCTTTGGCTGCTTCCCCACAACCTACACTTGCTCCTATCTCCCCCCTCCTCAAAACCCCTCACTTGATCTGTCAGTTCCTACTGCCTATCATTCTCTATCTCTCCTCCCTTCCATGGCTACACTCCTTCAGAAGATTGTCTGCAACAGATGGTTCTACTTCCTTTTCTCTCACTCTTTTCTTAATCCTCTGCAATTTGGCGTCTTTCAACTGAAACTGCTGTCTGCAAAGTTACTGATAATCTCTGAATGACTGAGTCTAATGGTCTTTTCTCACTCCTCATTCTTCTTGTCCTCTGTGCAGCCTCAGACACTGTATAGAACCCTCATCTTCATAATACTCTCTTCTCCCTGGGTTTTCATGATGATATCTCCTCAGTCCTCTTTGCTGGATCTTCATCAATTTCAGTCCAGATAACTGAGGGCCATCTCCAGTCATTCTGATCTGTATCTTGACACTGGACCCAGATGACTCCAGAGGAGAAAGTGAGGCTGGTGGTGACTTTGCCTAGCCCTCCCTCACTTGTAAGTCATGGTACCACCTTCCAGATGTCATGTTCCTCTTTAAGAATGAAAGATAAATAGCAGTACCCTGATAACCAGATGGGTCCCCCTTGGATCTATTCTGGGGGTTCTTATCTTCTCTATATATACTATTTTGCTTGACAATCTCATCAGTTCCCATAGATTAAGTTATCATCTCTATTTAGATTACTGTCAGATCTATTTGTCCAGGTCTAACCCATTTCCTGATTTCCAGCCTCACATCTCTAACTGCCAAATGGACATCTTGAATCGGATGTCCTGCAGACATTTTAAATTCAACTTGTCCAAAACTGAACGCATCTTTCCCCCTTAAACCTTCCTCTCTTCCTCATTACTGTTGAAGACATCACCATCCTAATCATCCAGGCTTGCAGCCCAAGTGTCATCACTGACTTGTCACTCTTTCTCATGCACACTTTCTCCCCCATATCCAATCTGTTGCCAATTCTTGTTGATTTTATCTCTGTAACCTCTCCTGAATATGCCCCCTTCTCTCCTCTGACACTGCCAAGATGCTGGTGTCGGCCTCCATCACCACACACTTGGACTCTCGATCCCATCCCTTTGTTCCTTCTCCATCAGAATGCATTGTCAATTATTTCTCCTCCCCCTGAAAACCCCCAACAATGTTAACCTCTCTTCATTAATCTGTTCCTTTCCTACTGTCTTCAAACATACCCAAGTCTCCTTATCCTAAAAACAAAAAACCAAGCAAACGCAACAAAAAACCCTTTACTAGACGTCACCATCCTCTCACGCTATCATCCTTGATCTCTACTTTTTTCAGCTAAATATCTTGAAGAGCTCTTGACATTCCTCTCCTCTGCCTCAATCTTTTGCAACCCAGAATCTGACCTCATCATTCAGTTGAATTTAGACCCTACAATAGATGCTTCTGCTTCCTTTTCTCTCACTCTCTTAACTCTCTGCAATTTGGCTTCCAACCTCATCATTCAATTGAAACTTCTCTTTCCAAAGTTCCTGATGATGTCAGAACTGACCAAGCTGAGTTTTTTATTGGTCCTCATCCCCTCAACCTATCTGCTACATTTGACTCCGACACCCTCTCTGCTTCTCTCTGGGTCTTCCTGACACTGTTCTCTCCTGGTTGGCTTCCAGTCAGCCTGACTGCTCAGTCTTAGTCTCCTTTGCTGGCTCATTGTCCATATCATACCCTCTAACTGTAAGAGTTCTGTCCTGGGTCCTTTTTTTCTTCTTTCTTTTTTCACAGCAGTATTCTTGACTTGTTTTCTCTCTAGTTCCATTTCCCTAAGTCTCAGATGACACAGTACATATATATATATATATATGTAGGGCACTGGGCCTGGAGTCAAGAAGACTCATCTTCCTCAGTTCAAATCTGACCCCCGATACTTACTAGATGTCCTGGGCAAGTCACTTAACCCTGTTTGCCTCAGTTTCTTCACCTAAAAGTGAGTTGGAGAAGGAAATGACAAATCCCTCCAGTATTTTTGCCAAGAAAACCCCCAGTGGGATCATGAAGAGTAGACAGGACTGAAACAACTGAACTACACCCAAGTCCCAAAGGGAAAAGGAAAAGGGAAAAAAGAAGAAAGAAGTAGGAGCATATATTTAGAGGTAGAAGAGACCTTAGAGGCCATCTAGTCTAACTTCCTCACTTTTCAGATGAGGAAAGTGAGGCACAGAGATCTTAGACCAGGGATTTGGGTCATACAAGTAGTAAAGTGGAAAAGGAAGGAGAATAGGGAGAAAAACAGTATGGGGCCAGTATGTGAGAGTCACGGGGTCCCTGTATTGGGGGCAGAGATAGGATGCAGACATTCCAGAGGACACACACACAGTATGTACACACAGAAGCATATATTCACCCATTCTACAGAGATAGGAGCACACAGGACACACAGACTTACTGCCTAGGGTAGACTAATCAGGACACTCTCCTCCCACTTCAGCTCCAATGCCAAGATTCCAGACCTTATCCATATCCCCAAAGGGAGAGGGCAGCCTTGTCCTAGACCAGAATGCCTGGATTTTTCTCCCTTGTTAGATGGGAAGACCTCTGTAAGAAGGAAGCCAGGGGGATGGGGATGGAATGTCCACTTCTGGCTTCCTGGATTGGAGGGGAGAGGAGCCAATAGAGTGGTTCACAGGAGACTATCTCCTTGTATTTGACATTAACAAAGTCACAAAACGTTTGGACTCCAGAGATAGGGAGTGATGAAGGAGACTGCGCCCAGGAACTTTTAAATTGGTTTCTTCTGTCAACAGGGGTGATGAAAGCTTATGATTTTCCTCTTGTTTTGACATTTGCTATCGACAGCAAAGATCTGACCTGTTTCCAATACACTGCACTGCCTCTGCCTAGATTCTCTTCTTCATCCTAATTAATGATTTGGGAACTAAGATCCTTGGTCTGGAGATACTCATTGACTGCCCTGAACTGGGGAGCATGAAAATTTTTGAGCTTTGTAAGCCTCTGACCACTCTGGAGGCCTCTCAGTGGGCCCAAGGGCCCAACTCCTCCTTCCTGTCAGAGGCAACCAAACCCGTGTGAGAGCAGGCGGAGACCTGGGTTGGTGTTATCTATTTCTTCAAGGCCACACCAAACACTCTTTATAGCAACTCATTATCCACTAGGATTCCATGTGCCAATTACATTTTAATTATTAGGCATGGATTTATTCTCCTACTTAGGTTGAGGGGCAAAGAAATCCATTTTCTAACCTTGAGGCATGAGAAGGTGGGTATCAGTATGTGTGTTAATGGAGAGGGTATACAAATACTAAGTGGGTGCGGAACAGAGGAGTCATTTTTTATAAATGTTGGTTGATTGAATATCAGAGTGTAAGGGCATATGTGAATACAGATGCAAGAAAGAGTATCTATGTGGTAACCAGCCAGATGTAGTAGTTGACCTTATTGGCCTTGAGGGAAGGAATGACCTAGAATCAAGATTCACTTCAGACATCAATTTGCTGTGTGACCATTGGCAAGTCATAGGGCTCTAGGCCCCTGTTCTAGGGCTGGAAGGGATCCCATAGGACATGTAATCCAACCCTATTATTTTAGAGATAAGGAAACTGAGACTCAAGTTAAATGACTTGTCCAAGGTCACATCAGCAGTATCAGATGTGATATTGGAACCCAGGTCTTTGGATTCTGGAGTCAAAGTTCTTTCCACTGAATTACCTTGCCTCACAACTTCTCTGAGTCTCAGTTCCCTCTCTGTAAATTTGAGATCACAGTAGCACCTTCCCTGAAGAGTTACGAAGATTAGATGAAATATAAAAAAGCCTTCCCTAAACATGAGCTATTGTTCTATGGGTGACCACAGTAGAGGCAGCTAGGCAGTACTGTGGATAGATAGAGTCCTGGGTCTGGGGTCCAGAAGGTTTTAATTAAAATATGGCCTCAGACACTAGTTGTATCAACCAGAGCAAGTCATTTAACATGTTTGTCTCCATTTCCTCAACTGTAAAAGTAGGCTGGTACCTATCTCCCGGAGCTGTTGTCAGGATCAAATAATATTTGGAAAGCTCTTAGCATGATACCTGGCACATAGTAGGTACTTGTTGTTGTCCAGTCACTTTTTAGTTATGTCTGACTCTTCATGATCCCATTTGAGGTTTTCTTGGCAAAGATATTGGAGTGATTTGTCATTTCCTTTTCCAGCTCATTTAACAGATAAGGAAATTGAGGCAAACATGGTTTAGTGACTTGCCCAGGGTCACACAGTTATGTGTGACCAAATTTAAACTCAGAAAGATGAGTCTTTCTGACTCCAGGTCCAGGTATGTACTTAATAAATGTTTCCTTCTTTCCACAATTATGAGTTGTGAATGTATCTGACAGGATGTGAATGGGCATCAATGAGATTAACTCATAGTTATTGTTTGGAAGTGCCCATGTATGTCACACTCATAGTGTGTCCTATGAGTGTGAATATATGCAGATTGGATCCTGAGAAGATGGATGAAAAGGAAGGAAAAGGGGGCAGCATAAGAAGGAAACAAGCATATAAAGCACCCACTATGTGCTAGGTATTGTGCTAAACGCTTTATAGGTATTATTTTATAGACCAAGACTAGCTGGAGGGTGAGAAAAATGATAAGACTTTCATGTGAGGACAGCCTACTTCTCTGGGACTCCAGGACTTCTACTGGATAAAGGAGAGGAATAGAAGAAGAAAATGAATTTTCCGAGACTTGGTTCTTGTCATTTTTTATGAATTCTACAAGCCTTTTGGCCTTAAGATTACCTGAGTCTGCAGAAAAGTATCGAATCATCCTGGGAATGGAAGTAAACACTGCAGAAGAGCCTCCTGATTAGTTTCCAGGTAAGGAGAAAAAAGGCAAGACCTGAAACCAAAATGTCCAAGGCTTGGGTCGGGGAGCAAGAGGGGAAAAGGAGGCTCCAAAAGGACAGCGGAGGGTAGTGCCCAGGATTCAGTTGCTCTAAGCTCTCAAGGTGTCCTCCTGGTCAATTTCAAGTGTCTGAGAACCTGTCCTTAGACTAGGTGAAATAGTCCTTTGGTCCTTTCAGATAGGTCTCCAGTAATTAGTTTGAAGAGTGGGGCAGACTGAGGGCATCCTCCTGTGGCCAAGGTGAGGTAGAGAATCTGGGACGCTTGGAAGAGGAGTTTGGGATTTAATACTGACTGGGTATAGGGAAGTGAGACTGGCTAGAAGCCCAGACGGAGATGAGAAGTACTGGAGTTATGTGGTCCAAGAATCTTTAGGTGACAACCTCTTCCAACGAACCTTTGGCTTCAGTCAAAGAAAGAACCGAACCATTCCCCCCAGGCAAGATCCCCGCCCTACCTCACTCCCACCCCCACCACCACCACCTGAACCCCAGTTCCAAACTCTGGGCACTGACCACACGACAGACTAGTCCCAGGCAAAGGAAAATGGATTTTCCATTGGGGGAAAAGAAATCAGAGACAGTGTAAGACTCAAATAGAGTCAGAGTTATGGACTAGATAGAGCGACAGAAGACCGACTGAGATCTAGAAAATTCAAAAAAAAAAAAAAGTCGACAGCTGCCGCCGCAGCCCCCTCTCCTGGCCCTCACCCGAAGCTCCAGCCCCTCTTTCCCTCCCTCTCCCCGTCTAGCGCTTCTGTTCCCTCCCTCCTCCTCTTCCCCTCCCTTCCACGGTCCCTCCCTCCCTCTCTCTCTGTCCCGTCTAGCCTTCACCTCCCGCAGCAGGAGCCGTCTGCTCCTCTCGGGCTTGGGAGCTGCCCGCACTGCCCTGCTCTGCCCGACCTTGCCCTGCCCTGCCCTGCTCGGTCCTGCCCTGCCAGGCCCTGGCCCCCATCCGCTCCACTGCTCCCTGCTCCCCGGGACTCGTAGCGCTCGCCCGGCCGCCCGGCTCTGATCCCGTGGGCTCAGTTCGGCTCGACTCTGTCGGACAACCCGGAGTCCGAGCCCGAGTTTGCCTGAGAGGCTGAGGCGTTGAGGGAGGCAGGGAAGGAGGTAGGGCTACTGCGGGCCTCGGGCCGGGCTCCGCTGGGGCCCCGGGAGGCCCAATGGGAGCGTGAGGAGCCCCGGCCCCGGCCCCGGCCCGACGGACGGACTGAGTGACAGCCCAGGTAAGCACCCACTCGGGCTGCCCTGGGGCTGGAAGGGCGTGGCTCGGGGGTCAGAAGGGCATGGTTCGAGCCGGGCACGAGGAAGGCTGCCACGCCTGACAGGGGCGCTGGGTGTTGAGCATCTGCTTCGTTCCAACTGAGAGTCAGACGGCTCGGACGCCAGGGTCCCTGGTCCAAGGGGTGTTTGTGAATAGGTCAGAGACGTGTCCTTCACTGTAGGGTTGTCCCTATCCAACTGAATGCCAGGCAACCTGGATGTCTGGGTCCCTGGCCACTGCAAGTGGGATAGGGGGTGGAGGGGAGGGACAGTGAGTCTTTGCTTCCGGACCAAAAGTGTTTTTCCGTAGGTAAAGAGCCCAGTATAGGCTGGGACTGGGGGGGATTGTGGTGACTGATGTGTGTTTGTTTATGGAGGGGGGAAGTTTCGAGGCTCCGGAGATTCCCCACGTCAGCCTGAGCGCCCCGCAGCGCTCGCCCTCCCGCCCTCCCTGCCTTCAGCACATTTCTCCCGGCTGAGACCGAGCCTAGCTGACGGCTCGGGGCTTTGGAGAATGAGTGGTTGGAAACTCGGCTGGGGAGAAGGAAGCAAGGAGAGGCGAACCTGGAGCGAGGCCAAGGAGAGGGGGGAGCTGGGCCTGGGGACAGGGAGCTGGGGAACAGGGCGAGGGGCACGAGGATCGGAGGCCAGGGAGAAGGGGATCTGGGACTGGGGCCAAGGGCATGAGGAGCGGAGCCAGGGAGAGGGGGATCTGAGCTTGGGGACAGAGAGACCTGTGAGGTCAGGAAATGGAGCCAGGGAAGGGGTTCCTGGGTCTGGGACCAGATGATGGAGGGTCAGGAAAGGGGGTGGGGAGTGAGGAACTGTGAGTGGAGAACCTGAGAGATAGGTATCTTAAGAACTGGGGGTCAGGAGCAGGGGTCTGGACAAGAGTTGGAGATCAGGGTTCAGGGTGTGGGGGAAGAGGTGAACAGGTGAATGGGGGAGGCTCTCTCCCAAATGTAGTCCTCACCTCACTACTTATGGCCAAACCAACAGTGAGCATGAGAAAGAGCTTCCGGTTCTCCCATTCCAGTTGGAAGGCTGTCACTAGCCTAGGGTCCTTTGCAGGTTTCCATGCCTCTGGGGATCCAGACTAAGGTATAAGCATCTGTCACTCACTCAAGTGACCAGGACTCTGAGTTCTGCCTGTTTCCAAAGGCCCTGAGAGTGGTAGTTTAGATGAAATGACCTCAGCTAGGGATATGGTAAATGCAAGGAGGATTGGCAAGGCATCAAGACCATTGGGCACCGTCTCCTAAAACTCATGCCCCAGGCATAGGCAAGGGCATCTTCTTCTCACTTTCTTGTATGGTCTCAGCCTCAGTCTCTACTGGTCTGTGCTTCTTTCCACTATCTCTCTTTCCCTGATTCTTTCTATCTTAACTGTTCACCTCTAGGTCTCTTCTTCTGTCTCTGCCTCTGTTGTTCTGTGTTTCCCGCCCCTCTCAGTCTGGGGCTCTCCCAGCTGTTTTCCTGGTTTCAGCCCACCACACCACAGCTGGGTGACTGTGGGCGCTATGGAATGTTGGGCTGCCTCCCTTTCTCTCCATTCTTGGGGGGAGACCCAGGGCTAAGGACAGGAGGAAGGTGGAGACTCAGGGGGTAGACAGAATGGAAGGCCAAGTTATATGGAGGCCTGAGCTAGGCTAGGGGACCAGCCTGACTTAGCATTAGCTAGATTTATCAAGTCTTGCAGTAAGCCCCAGAATCTATATACTTGTCTCAAGCCTATTATGATAAATGAGTCTGGGGAGAAGGGGGAGGGTGTAGACCCCTCTGAGGTCATTTCATCCAACTCCTTGATGCCAAATTGAACTGAACCCAAACCAACCAGATATTCAGAGGAAAAAGAGGGTCTCCCCATGATCTTGCTTCCTGTACCAGGTTGGACCATATGGGGGAAGCTGTGTGTGTGTGTGAGCGAATGTGAGTGTGTAAGGAGAATTCCTTCCTCTAAGTTCTTCCAAAGGGCTTGGCAAAGGGATGGATGAGCAGGGAGTTCTCAGAAAAGAACCGAGTTCTATGAGCTGAAGGAAGCAGGAGCATGACTGGGAAGACTTCAGGGAGTCTGGTACCAGAAGAGCAAGGTCAGGGCAGCCGATCTAGTGTGGAGATGAAATCCTGCAGGGAAAGAAAAACAGGTTCACTCATTCACCCAGAATCTCCCACAGACTCACTGACAGTGACCATCCAGGAACATACACACACACACACATACACACACACACACACATACACTCCTGGGTACAACAGAGACACTCACACGTGCAGACACACACAGATTCTAACACCCAGACACACACACTGAGTGCCTCCGTCTCCTATTTCAGTCCATCCACAGCAGTGAAAATGAGTGTTTCCTCTCTTTGGCTCAGAGGAGAGGGAAGGGGGAAAAAATGAAATGAATGTGTCTGTGAGGAAGGGGGAGGGGAAAGATCCCTAAATTGGTTTGTCAGCTTGAGGTCTAATTACTGCCAATCCTCCAGTCCTCCCTGCCTTTCTCCTTCTGTCTTGGGAGCTGGATCCAGTGAGGCAAAGGCCTGGGGCCTCCTTTCAGCTTTTCTCTGGCAGTCTGGCCAGGCCCTATTGACACAACTCCTAAAGCCAGGTCAGAGTGCTTCTCCAGCTGGCTAGAGTATACGCCCAGAGGAGAGGGGACTTAGTCTCTCTCAGGCAAAGGCTCCCTCACTTTGGGGACATTGTCTGTTCCAAGCTCTGGTCACCAGGATAGGCTGGGAGGAGAGGGCAGGGAGGGGGACATAAATCATCCCAATCTTTGAGGTCTCCTTGATGCTTCCAAGTGTATTGAAGCTCCTGTCTGGCAGATCAGGTATGCAAGGGCAAGGGGTAGTTCTAGAGAGTCAGCACAGTGATGATAAGAGATGCATGTGTGTATCCATGAAGGACCTCACAGGAGCCATGTGCTATGTTTATGACAGTCAGGTATATGGCAGCAATGGGAGTGAATATGCACACAAGTTTGTCTTTGAGTGACTAGGCATGGGAGAATGTGTCTGGGTGAGTACAGGTATATATGAAGGGGGTTGGTGTGTGTGTGTGTATGTATGTGTGCAAATGATTGCTCATGAGCATGAATGTGTGTGTGATCATGTGAGTGTGCACTTATGCATTTACCTTTTCTATGGGATTTACACATTTGTAAAAGAGAAGCCCAGAATGTCAGTCATTTGTGAACTTCTTGGGGCTTGTTAACAATCAGTCCTGATACCACTGCTCATTGCTGGGGGTCAGGGTAACAGAGGCAGAAAAGGGATGGAGAGAATAACTGGATGGAGAACCAAAGAGATGGGGGATTAGAGAGGTGGAGGGACACAGAGACAGGAAAAAAATAACTAATGGTTCAACATAAATTGACCTGAATGTTTGCAAATTTTCAGCATTTGCTGGATGTTGCTGTAGGAAGACGCTGATTTGAAAGTTGAACACTATTGATATCCTCTGTGTGTGTCTCCCTCCCACACATACTTATGTATGTATATACATACACACACATATATAAAACAGAGAGTTGGGGATAGTGTATTGGAGACAGTAGGAAAGAGAGGTAGACATGGGCAGGAGTCAGAGAGAACTTGAAAGAGAAATAGGAACAGAGAAACAGAAGGATAGAGCTCCAGAGAATAAGAATGGAATTGAGGTACAGGGTCACAGGAAGAGGGAACTAGAGGGACAGAGAGACAAGGGAAGAGCCAGATAGAAAATGGGACCTAGAGACAGGAAGCAAAGGAATAGAAAAATGGGGACAAAGGGAAGGGTGTGGGAAACATAGTGACTTACATATAGTAGGTACTTAATAAAAGGTACTTGTTACATTGGAGAGAGAAAGACTGAAACAGAGGGATAGAGGTTCAGAAAAATTGGAAAAGAGAGACAAGAGGAGAGATAGATGAGGAAAAGGACAGAAGCACAGGTAAGGGAGAGAGGGACAAAGAGGCAGTGGGGAAAAGGGATGGGGGACAGAGAGATAGAAGGAATGTGTGAGAGAGACAGAGAGACAGAGACAGACAGACAGATAGAGAAACAAAAACAGAGAAAGAGAGACAGAGAAAGAGAGAGACAGAGAGCACCTCTGAGGATAACTAGTGTTCCTGATTTTCCTCTGGGTTCTCCTATCCTTAGAAGGATGAAAAGTCTCTGCCACCACCACCCACTGTCTCCTTTACTCAGCTCCCTCCAGACCTTGACCCTGATTAGTGTGGGGGTGGGGGATATTACTTTTCCCAAGAAGAAACTGGATGATAGTCTGTTCCCTTCTAGAAGACAGATATTAGACAGAAGAGCAGGGGAGGGAAATGGGAGAGCCCAGAATGACCAAGTATCACAGATTTAGAGTTAGAACAGACTTTTCAACTAAATTCAATTACCTCAATGTGCATATCTCACTAATGGGGTTATTAAAAAGTGAAAATAAAATCATATACATCTCCAGTCTCTGTCTTCAAGATGCTCGTAATATAGGGGGAAGACATGACACAAACACAAATGACTATAATAAAAGTCAGAATGTGACCATCTCAAAGGTCCAGAGAGCTGGAGACACTTGCTATAGCAATCAGAGCTAATACAAATTGTGCTGGGTCTGGAGGTAGTGAGCTTCCCATAGAGGTGGAGGCTGTTAGAGCCCTTCTTGTTGGTATTATAGATTCAATTATATGTTGAATTGTGTAGATACTGAGGTTCCTTCCAATTTTAGAGAAAATATAATTTCTAGCTGGGAAACAACAGAAGGTTCTATGGAGAAGGTGTATTGTTCCATTAAAGAAGAGGTTATTAACAGATAAACATAAGGAGTTAGCATTTTGCAAATTTGGGAATCTAGCATGTGCAAAGGCATGGAAAAGGCATATGATCTGAGAGCAACTGTTAGTCCAGGTTGTTCCCAATATGAAGTACTCAAGGCCAGGCAAGAAGGGAGGTATTATGAAATAAAGTGCAAGAAATAGATTGGTGCCATATTGTGAAGGGCTTTGAATGCCAGGGCTGTGAGTGCATGTTTTATCCTGTTGACAATGGGAAGTCACTGACATTTTTTTGAGTGGGAGAATAACATGGTTAGACTTATAGTAATTAGGAAGTTTACTTTGGCATCTGTGTTCACTTATTCACTCATTTATTCACTTACTGTTTGGAGAATGGATTAGAGAGAGAAGCTGGAGGCAGAGAAACCAATTAGGAGGCCATTACAGAGAGTGACTTTGTGAGCAGAGATATCTAGGACTATATACCTAGAACCTCTCAGTTACCTGAACCAGACTCCAATGTATGTAATTATAAGAGTTCAAGGAGGGTACAACAAACTTAGTTAAGTATAGAAATACAATTAGCTCTATAGGCAGCAGGAGGCGAAAGGGAAAGAAAAGGGAGGGGAAGCTAAAAGGAAGGGAGGGAAGACGGAGGGAGGCAGTGGTCAAAAATTAAAAATCTATTGTGGATGGGAAGGGAGAACTAAAAGCACAAACAAGTGGAAAAGGGATGGAGGGGAAGACAGAGATAGTAATCACAACTGTGAATGTGGATGGGATGAACTCTTCCATAAAACAGAGATCGGATAGCAGAATGGGTAAAAAATCATAATCCAACAATATATTGTTTACAAGAAACACATTTGAAATGGGCACATACACACAGGGTAAAAGGTTGGAGTAGAATATTTTGTGCTTCAGTGGATGTAAAAAAAGCAAGGGTAGCAATTTCTAATCTCAGACAAAGCAAAAGCAGAAATAGATCTAATGAAAAGAGATAAGGAAGGAAACCATATCCTGCTAAAAGGCACCATAGACAATGAAGCAATTTCATTACTAAACATATATGCTCCAAGTGGTATAACATCCAAATTCTTAGAGGAGAAATTAAGGGAGTTACAGGAAGAAATAGACAGCAAAACTATACTAGGTGGGGACCTCAACCTCCCCCTCTCTGAACTTGATAAATCTAACCTCAAAATAAAGAAGAAAGAAGTTAAGGAAGTGAACAGAACTCTGGATAAGGTAGATATGATAGATCTCTGGAGAAAACTGAATGGAGATAGCAAGGAAAAATACCTTTTTCTCAGCAGTCCATGGCACATATGCAAAAATTGACCATATACTAGGCCATAAAACCTCACAATCCAGTGCAGAAAGGCAGAGATAGTCGATGTATCCTTCTCAGATCATAATGCAATAAAACTTTTATGTAATCAAAGGCCATGGAAATATAAACCAAAAACTAATTGGAAATTAAACAATCTAATCCTAAAGAATGAGTGGGCTAAATAACAAATTATAGAAACCATCAACAACTTCATTCAAGAGAATGACAATAATGTAATTAGTAAGAGTGGAATTCAAAGTGAGTAGAGGAATAATGAACCCAAGTAGTAATGACATGAGAGATAGTGTGTTCTGGTAGTAACCATGTACTATGTAAGGTCCTTGAGGCAGAGACTGATTCATTTCTGGTTTTGTATCCTTCAAAGGGCATCATGTCTTACTAGATAGAAAGCCAGCTTTGGATTAAGGAAGAACTGGGTTCGGATCCTGTCTTTAACATGTGTGGATTGTGTGACTCAGAGCAAGTGACTTAACCTCCCAATGACCCCCTGGCAACTCTGCAAATTGCAGTGTAGGTCCTGTGTAAAGGGAACTTCTTTACCAAAAATTTTCTACAAGTTTGGGTCCCAGTTCTTTCTTCCCCTCTAAAAGACAATTTAACTTGAATCCTACCTGGAATAGAATATAGGCAGAGTAAATAGAGGGCCAATCCTATGGTCAGGTATACCTGGGGTCAGTATGACCCTGAGAACATCATTTAACCTTTCAATAACCTTTCAGGCAGGCCTTGAAGACTATAAATTACAGACAGTTGTTCATTTTAATCATATTCCACTCTTTGTGACCCCATTTAGGATTTTCTTGGCAAAGATACTGCCATTTCTTTTTCTAGTTCATTTGACAGATGAGAAAACTGAGACAAATAGGGTGAAGAGACTTAGCAAAGGTCACACTGCTAGTAAATGTCTGAGGCCAAATTAGAACTCAGGACTTCTGAACTCCAGGCTCAGCTCTTTATCCACAGTGTCACCAACTGCCTATCTACTTTGGAAGAGGGAATTTTCTCACAGGAAACTCCCCTACACTGATGAAATCACATGTTCGAAGTAGGAGAGCTGTGTGGGATAATACTGTAGCCCAATAACACTGCTGTGAGTGGAAAGAAGCAACAATGTATCTATATAGTAACAAGACATAGTTATATAATAACTATATACCATGAAATAATGTAGCTAATAATAACTATTTATAGAATAACAATGTGGCTACATGTAGTATAGATAGTGACTATAGAGAGTAACAATCTATCTAGATGGTGACAATTTGAGGGGAGACATAGATACAATAACTACTTTATAACCCCCCCCTCCCCCTGCTATGATTTGAGAGTAGCCATATGTTTGCTGTAACAATGTAGCCCAACTCTTACTTATGTGGGGATGATAATGCAATAATAATGGAAGGGAGAACAGGTAGTGCCTATGCTATAACGAATGGCTGGGTCTAATTTTATGGTGGTTGTGATTAAAATGCAGCCCCTCTACTGACAAGGAGTGGAATGAAAGACGTGGAGGCCCCATGGAGCTGAAAAGGCATGTGGGTGGGCTATGGAGTAAGATCAAAGCCCAACAGGCTTACAGCCTAAATGCTGCAGGGGCACCCACAGAACATGGAAAGACTCCAGGAAAGGCCTTGGACACCTTGGCCGGGTCCTATGTGGTGAATTGTATGGACGGACAAGAATCCCCTAGGACTAAGGAGGATGGGATGGATTGTGTTTGATGGAGTAAATACTCACAGCCTTGAGATCATGGCTCCATTACCATATGCTCGTGGTACCCATCCCCACCTATATGTCAGCTCTGTGACCCTGGGCAGGTAACTTAACCTTTTGTGTCTCAGTTTCCTCATCTGTAAAATGAAAGACTTGGACTAGATAGTCATTAAGGTCTCTTCCATAGCTAAGTGTATGATTCTGACTGAAAATATTCAGTTAAGTATCCAATTAGCATCTAGCTAATTTCTCTTTGGACCTTACTTATTCCAATGCTGTCTCCATACTTCCTTCCTTCCTACTTCTTTCTCCAAATCCCTCAAGATTACCTCATCTCTAGTTCTGCAGATGATTTTGGCATATATGTGTGTGTATGTATGTATGTATATATATATATATATAAAACATATGTGTGTCTATTATACATGCATGTATTATATTATATATATGTATACACACACACACACACACACACACACACACCACCACCACCACCACCACCATCATCCTGCTATCCTTATCTCTGCTCTCACACCCACAATTTCTTGCCCTAACTAGTATCTGGCTTACTTGGTGAGGGGGTCCATCACTAGAAGGGAAAGGAAATTTGAGCAGGAGAAAGAGAGAAGGGGGTTATGATGGTAAGGAAGAGAAGATGATGGGGAGGAAAAAGAAGAGGACAAGATCATAGGGTTGCCAATCTAGAACTGGGTTGGGAGTTAGGTTGGAGCCCTTAGGGGTCATCTAATCTAGTGATGCAGACATGTAGAAGTCACATTTGAGGAAGCACTCAAAGAGGGGAAGGGATGACCCCAAAGACCTGGGTGAGGTAGACAGAATCAAGAAGTCCTTGCCCTCAGCCCACTTCTTGGTTGTTCTTCATATCTCCCATTCATACCTCCTCCTACCTAGTGGACTCATCTCCTCTTCCATGAGAGGCATTATAGAACAATGAAGCAATGATTTGGAGTCAGAGGACCTGGGTTCAAATCCAACATCTGCCACTTAATACCTGTGGGAAATTGACTTAATCTCTCTGGGCCTCAGTTTCGTCATCTGTAAAGTCAGAGTTTGGACAAAATGACTCCTAAGACATTTTTGGCTCTAAATCTATGATTCCTGTGTTTCTTCTTCTAATGAGTAGAGCTCGGGACTACATGTCCAAATGGAATGGGGGGAGACATAAGGGAACATGACAGCAGTCTCCAAGTATCTAGCCTGCTGTCATGTGGAAAAGGGGTGCAAACTTTTTCTAACCCACCCAGAACAGGGCAGAGCTAGATCAAAGGTAAATTGTGCCAGTGCAGTATATTTTAGCTCAATGGAAGGGGAAAACTTTCTAAAAATTCCTGCTAACATGTGATGAGTTGCTTTGGGAGAGCAATGAACCTCCCAGGGCTGCAGGTCTGCAGTGGGAGACTAAAGAACCATTTGCCCTGTAGATTATGGAAAGGATTCATCTCAGGTAGGAGCTGAACTAGGTTTGACCAAGTTCCTTTCCAGAATGAAAAAGTTCAGAGCCAAAAGGAACCTCATGGGCTCGCTTGTTCAACCCACATCTGGCCAAGAATCCCTTCCACATCTTTTAAGATTATGGGATTCAAGGAGGAAGGAGGGATGGAGGTCTCAAATACCTCAGCTCTGAGGGAGCTCTGAAACTTAGGTGAAGATCCAGGACAAGGGCTTAGGAAAAGAAACTGAAGTCAGGTGGAAGGAGGTCAGTGGCTCCTTTTCTTGGGAGGGGAGAGAGGATGTGACAGTAAAAATGCGAAAAGATCCCAGTGTGTCTGGGAATCATCATCATCATCATCATCATTATGCAGTACTTTAAGTAATTTACATATGATATTTCATTTTATTCTCACAACAATTCTGTCAGGCAGATTCTATGGATTTAACAGATGATAAACTGAGGTTCACAGGGGTTAAGTAACTTGTCCAGGGTCACCCAGATAGTAAAGATCAGAGACAAGATTTGAACTCAGATCTTCCTGAACCATGCCCTGAAGCAGGGTGGGGCAGGGATGGGGTAGTGGGGGAAGTGTGTTTAGTACAGGGCCAAGGAGGTGGGAGAGATGAGCTTTTCAGGTCAGTTCTATAACCCATGTGCAGCAGCAGCCTAGGCTCTAGGCTCAGACTTGCTGATATGAGGCAGGTGAGATTTGGCAGGAGGGGTGGGGGGTGGGAGAAAGGAGAGGTACTTTTATCCCCTCACACAAAGAATCACTAAGTGAAGGGATAGTTCTGTCTAACTACCCAACCTCAGACCAGGGGGTCTCTGGGGGGAGAAGCACACGCAGAAAAGAAAATCAGTATTTCAGTCCTTTAAGGGAACAGGCTGAGGTGAAATAGCTTCAGACTTCCTTAGAGAATTTCCAGGATGGTATAGACAGCCCCTGCTCTGGTCTAGATGAGGTCATTCACTGACCTCTTTCCGATAAGGGCCTTTGTCCCTCTGGGTGACACCGTGAAGACCACTCAGCCCCTTCTGCAAGGGGATCTTGCCCCCAGTAAGGTCATGGAGGTCCCTCGCGTCTTGAAAGACTTGCAGGGAAGATTTTTCAGCATCCTTCAATCTCCGTCCCCTGCTTCCTCCTGCCTCCCCAGTCATTCTAGCAGCTCCCCATTTCTTCAAGCCCTCCAGCCTCCACCCGCTAAGGTGTCTGAGCAGGTGAATCGAGCCCTGGCTGTGGGGAGGGCTTCCTCACCAGGTCAAGGATTTGCATTGGCTTGAGTGGAAGGGAGGCCTCAGGCTAAACGGCCTCGCGTGGGCATTTGGATCAAAGCCAGTTCAGGAGACTTGGGCTCATGTAAAACATTCTTTTCATATTTCCTGGAGCACAGCAAATCCAGGCGACTTACTGCGGGAATGCAACGGGAATGTCCCCAAGTGGCCTCTTGAGCCTGAATTTGGGGGTAGAGGGGAAAGAGCTGAGAAGGGGAGGTAGAATAATAGCAGGGATGGAACCCTGAGATCAGAGAGGGAAATGAGATCTCAGCACTACTTTCTCTCCCTCCCTTATATCACCCTCTCAAATTCACCTACAAAGGATGGAGTGGAAGTGGCAGCTTCTTCTGTACTGATGAACTTATGAGAAGAGATCCTGGAAAAGGGAGTATAAGAAGGGGAAAAATGAGTTCCAGGAAGGATATTGACTAAAAGAAGAGGAAACATCTAGAATGTGAGCTCCTTGAGGTCAGGGACCATATGGAATCTCAAGTTTGTGTTTCAGCTGAGCAAGACAGTAAGCTGTATGCAGCAGGTGCTTAATAAATGCTGATTCACTGAGGATCTGGGTTCAAGTTCAGGCTCTATTATTGCTACCTATGTGAGCTTAAGCAAATCACTTTCATGGGCTTCAGTTTCTTTCTCTATAAAATGGGGGGATGGCCTCTGAGATTCCTTCCAGCATTAAATCTTAAATGTTCTGGCTTGCCAAGGGTTACAGATCAGTGTCTAAGGCAGGATTTGATCCCAAAGCTTTCCTAAGCTCAAGACCAATACTTTAACCACTTCAGTTTGCTATCTACCTGACCGTTACTCATTCTCACATCCTCCAGCACATTGATGGATTCTTCAGAGGGAGGTTATGGGGAGGAGAAACCTGGGAGTGCTGTAGGAAATGGAGAGAATTTGGTCACAAGACTTCTGTTCCATTGGGACATATATGATAACCAGAGGGCAATGGGTGTCGTTCCCTCCTGATCCAGGGATGGACTAGGGATGAAGGAAAGAAACTTCTCCTGACCCTCCTTAGCCATGCCCTTCCCCCAGCTCAGGTTAGAGGAACCAAGCCGAGAACAATGCCCCGCATTGTGGCCAGCCTAGAGGACTAAGGAGGTACTGGCTGTCTGCTCAGCATGGGGGAGGGTGCTAGTGAGGCACCTCAGTCAGTGCCCTGGGCCTCCTGCGGGAAAATGGGAGTCCAACTGGGACCCTTGCAGCCCAGACCAGGAAATGCTAGTGCAGGAAATGCTTGTGGTCTTGGAACTGAAGCAACTACTGAGCTCTGGAATAGGCACTCAGAGATGGGAAGGGGACCAGAGCCCTTGCTACTCCACTCTCATTCCATCCAGACCAAGGTAAGCCAGATCCTCCAGGAGGTCACTGAGCCCCATCTCCCATCAGGTTTTGACTCTGACCAACTGATCAAGGGCAAGCAGCAGATAGGCTCACTGGGACTAGAGCGGGGAAACCAAGACCTCCCTGTCATAGCCCATGGAACCCCTTCCACTTTCCAAAAGGTGGCCACATGCTGAGAACATTCAGACAGAAGGAATGTAGACCAACACACTGTATCAATACACTGATACAGCCTGGTGGTAAGGACAATTTTGCCAAATCTGTGACTTCATCTGGAAGTGAGGTCCTGGGAACAATTCCTTCTTCAGTTCGAGTCAGCCCCTGCTTTCCACTTCTAGCCTTAGAGAGGTCATGGGGCCCTAAGAGGTTAAGTGATGTATGCAGGTTTCCACAGCCAGGAGATGGACTTGAACTCACCGGACTTCTCCAAAACTTCTCTCTAGCTGCCTCTGCCAAAGATATTCACAAACCCCGAGGAACAGGCAAAACACAGACACACAGAAGCAACACAACCCAGCTCTAAGGCCACGTTCAGTAGCAACAATAACTTATATGTAGGATTCAAATTCAAGGCTTCCTCACTCCCAATCCAACACTACCCAGGCACCACTTAGCTGCCTGGAATCACAATAGAATTTCAGATTACATACCTTTCCAGTGAAAGTCACAGAGACAAGGAGCCCAGGGAGCCACCATCCAGGGCCTGGGATGGGGGAGTCTTGGGGGCTACAATTTACAGGAGCACCAACAGCTGAGTAGCCCTGGTTAAGTCACTTAACCTTTAAAACTTGCAAAGTATTTTACTTAGGGTATCTCTTCTGATCTGATCCTGTTCAGTCATTTTTCAATCATGTCTGACTCTTTGTGATGCCATTTGAGATTTTCTTGGCAGAGGTACTGGAGTGGTTTGCCATTTCCTTCTCTAGCTCATTTTATAGAGGAAAAAACTGAGACAAACAGGGTTGGGACTTGCCCAGGATCACACAGCTAGTAAAACCAGGCCAGATTTGAACTCAGAAAGATGTCTTCCTAATACCAGGTCTGTTGAGTCACCTAGCTACCTTGTGGATTAAGTAGAGCTTTCCTCCCTCACCCCATCCCCTATTTCACATATGTGGAAACCCATCTGTGAGAAAGGTTAAGTGACTTAATCAGGGCTACTCAGCTGCTGGTGCTCCTGTAAGTTGTTGCCCCCAGGACTCCCCCATCCCAGGCCCTGGATGGTGGCTCCCTGGGCTCCTTGTCTCTGTGGCTTTCACTGGAAAGGTATGTAATCTGAGATTCTGGAATGGTCTGGGTTAGGAAAACATTGGGAGAAAAGGGGAAAGGTTAAACTTGATTGGCTTTATGTAAATTCATCATTCCTTCCTCAATTTCTTGGTCCACTCTGAGCTGGTTTGCCAATCTGCCTGGTTTCCATAATAGAAGATGATGCCAGAGTCAGAGGGGCCCTCAGACTTCAGAAAGAGGTTGACAGAGGCCTCTGAGAACCACTGACCTCAATATTCTCAGGTGACTGGTATTCCCCTCACACCCCACAGAGACAAAAGTCTGCCATTAATGCCCACCTGGGTTTGGGCCCTAAGGCAAGCTTCCTACTTAGGATTTAGGCTGGGAGGAGAGGGGGAACATTCTATAGTAGAACCAGAATTCTCAGTGAAAGTTCTGAGACAGAATTCTGTGGGTTGTGCTCTCCCTCCCTTCTCTCCTCTCTCTTTTCTTTCCACCTCTCCTCAGACCTTCCACTTAGCCCTATGATTGCTCCAGCAAAAGTATCTGGCAGTGGCCTATAGCAGTGGGACTAAAGGGGACTGGGAAGGTTGGTAAGGGATAGGGACTGGATCCTGGATCGAGTGGAATCAGTTGAATTTCATTCATCAAACATTAACAAACACTGGGTAGAAGACTGGATTTAGAATCAGAAAGACCTGGGTTCAAATCCTGTCTCTGACACGACCTCTGTGACCAAGTCACTTAACCTATCTGAGCCTCAGTTTCCTTCTCTGTAGAATGCTGATAATATCTATATTATAGGGATGCAGTAAGGTCTAAAGGAGATAAACACTGCAAATTTTGACTACTTAAATTTCAGGTGCTGTTTTAATTGTTTAACTGGACTTGCGATTTCATCAGTGTATGGAGTAGCCAAATCTCTTTTCAGAAGCAGATCCATGTCCGCCTTGGGACACTGGGAGGATGCTGAGAGGGGCAGGCCTTAAACCTAGGTCTTTCTGATTCTGAGGCTCTACCTGTGTTGGTCATCACCATCCTCATTTTCACTATCGTTACTGAATTATTATTGTGTGAATGACTGTGCTTGCTCTTGGTGCTGGGAAAGATACAACGTTTAGGTAACACATCATCCCTGCTGTCATGGAGCTGACAATCCAGTAGGGGAAACCCAGGTAACTGACACATGGTATTGTCTGAAAAGGGAATTAGAAAGTTTTGTGTGAGGTTCAGGCAGGGAAAGGCTTCCTATAGGTGGCATCTGATTTGGCTTTTAGAGAATGGATAAAACGTCAATAGTCCAGTTGAATGAAGACTATAAGGGCAGGGAACTGTTTCCTTTTACTCTTTATAGCCAAGGACTCAGTGACTGCTTAATAAATGTATGTGGATTTGAATTGAAAGGAGTGGGAAGGGTATTCCAGGCTTTGGGATCAGACAGTATGGAGGGGGTGGGGGAAGGTTGGCTGCACCATAGTCTTTGGGGAGGGGAAAGGAAGGGAAGGGTGGAAGGTGGAGTAGAAGAAAGATTCTGGGGACGGGTGGGGAGCAGCCCCAAGGTTCCGGAAAAAACCCACAGACTGTGGGCCCAGGCTGTTGAGGGTTTCTGGCAGCCAGTGACTAGGGGAATGGAACCGTCAGAGTTTCCATGTGAACAGATGGAGGGCTGAGGAGAGAGTGGCAAAGTCCTGGCTGAGACTTCTAGCAGTGGAAGGCGACCCACCTACCCCCTCCAAAGTCTTGGATTCAATCTAGGATTTTTGGCGGGGTCCGAATGGGAGGAAAAGACTTTCCTTCTGGAGAGAAGGGTCATAGATCTCTGGAGTCACCTTAAAACGTTGGGAATGAAAGGGAAAGTGATCTCTCCCCACCTTGAGTTTCTAGGGGCTCCCAGAACTTTCAGGTTATTTCTACTGAACCCCATTGTTTGGGATGGCAGAGGGAGAAGGAGGAAGTATGTCCTCCTGGGCATCCTGGAAGGCAGAAGCTCCCTTTCCTGTCCTCCCACCCCCACCCCACCATCCTCACTTTCTGCCTTCCTCTGTTCTCAGGGCCCGGGAGTGGTGACATCTCTGCGAAGAGTGCCCCAGTATAAAGGTATGTACGCGCTGATCCTGGCTGCTTCTTCTGGGTCACTTCCCTCTATCCGGTACCCGAGGCCTGTCCTCCCTGCAGTCTAGCCATACTCCCTCCTGCTGCAAGGAAACCTGCGCCGCGTGGTTCGTTTCCCGGTGACCACTCGGCGCTCTGCCGGCGGACGGGCTGGCGAGGCGCGGCGCCCCCGCCCCCTCACTGTAGACGGCGGTTTGAATGGAAACCCAGCTCGGAAGCAGCTTTTTCTCATTTGTAAACTATTTCCCAACCGCCCCCTTGGCAGCTGGTCTGTTCGACTCAGCTCGGCTCGGCTCGGCTCGGCTCGGCTTTGCCTGCGGCCGGCCTCCCTCTAGGCTCCAGGATCCAGGCTCCCAGTTCCCCGGGTCCTGGGTCTGGGGTCCCAAACCGACACCAGAATCTGGATTCCAAGGCTCCGGACCCCGTGCCGCCTGGCTCACTCTCTCTTTGTTTGGGGTTTTTTGAGGGGGGGCGCTGGAGGGGGAAGGAGCCACAAGTGCAAAAGGCTGCCCCCCCAAGCCACCGATCCACCCCGGAGACTGAGCCCCAATCTCGGAAACCAGAACCCCGCAGACTGCGCAGAGGCTCCTGCCTCCGGGGGAGGTTGGGAAGTTGCCGGGTCCCAGGGCCGGCAGAAGGCTTGCGCTCTCCCTCGCTCCCCAAGGAGCCTTTGGCAGGTGGTTTCTCCCCACCTCCGACCCTAGGCTGCCCCCTTCCGGCCAGCTCAGCTCAGCTCAAGCCGTCCCCTTCTGCGTCTTCGGCTCTCCCTGGTACTAGATAGAGGCTACTTCTCTCCCAGCTCTTGCTTGGCTGCTTCTATTTCTCTTTTTTTCTTTTTGGCTGAGAGGGTGCTCTTCCAAACTTATGAATAAATATACATGCCTTTGGAGGGCCTAGCCCAGAGATTGGGAACTGAGGAGAAAGAGAAATCTACAGATTCTCCCTCCCCGCTTCCTCGTTTCCTTTGCAGGGGTGGATATTTCTTAAAAGCTCTGACAGCATCTATATACCGCCTGATGTTAGGAGGCTGTCCAGATACTTAGTTGCCCAAGAATTCCTCTCCGTTGTTCCTTGCTTGTCCAGATACACTGCTTATAAAATTCTACTCTAGGCCGGAAGTCTGGGAACTATTAGATGGTCTCAGAGGGAGGGGAGAGAGAGCCTGAGAACTTTGAGGGATGTGTCATGGAGTGGAGAGATGGAGCTGGAGATAAGGATGAGCTAGAAAGAAAGAATCTTCTTGAAGTTTCTCTAGAGTTAGTGGTAGGAGCATCCTTCTTCAAGGGGCAGATTTCAGAAAAATAATTTTATTTACATATCCTCCATACAAGGGCCTTGGAGGAGCCCCATTTTTAACTATAGGTGGGATGGGCTAGGCTTCTAGGTTTGGTTCAGTCAGAGTCCTCCAGCTATTTCTCAAGGCCAGCTGGAAGGAGGCAAGAAGTCCCACTGACCTCAACTTTCCAACCATGGATGGCTAGATGCCATCAGGTTAGAGAAGAGGAGAAGGCCTCCTCATTTCTGCCTCGGTTGGGGAGATAAGACTTATGAAACAATTAGGGAACCTTCTGGGGCCTCAATACATATTCTAAATGTTCTGGAAATTCAAGAAAATAGGGATTAGCCTGGGTCTAAGCATTCCAGGAGGACCTTTCTGGAGGCAGCATTTGAGCTCTGTCTTGAAAGTAGAAATGATGAAATGCTTGGGCTGGGAGGGACCGTAGGTATTCACCTCCCAAATCCTTCTTGCCTTTGGGCTCAACCTTTCTGGAATGAATAACTGTAATACTAACAGTGATCCTTTATATTTGTACAAAGCTTTGCAAGGTAAAAAAGCTTACAAAGTACTTTCTCCACCTATGCCTAGGGCCAGGCTAGGTAGGCAGGGGCTTAGGGTGAAACTGGAAGGAAGTAGGAAGATGGGGCACTTTTTAATAAGACTTTTTGATGAATTCCCATATTTTTAATACCAGCTAATCCTAGCTCCATGACTTGTAGCTAGAGTGTTGGATTTGAGGTCAGGGAGACCTGGGTTCAAATTCCCTGCCAGATAGCGGCTAGCTATGACTCCCTAGGAAAAATGTTTAACTTCCTCACTGTCTCAGCTTCCTCCTCTGTGAACTGGAAATAATGATAGCATCTACTTCACAAGGTTGCTGTGAGGCTCAAATGAAAGGAGGGATGAAAAATATTTTGCAAATCCTAAAGCTCTATATAAACAGAAAGGATTAATTCCATATTAAAGAAATGGAACCACTTATGACTTAGGAAAAAGATATAGGAAGGTGCTTGAAGGGGTTAAATGTCTTGATCTGGGCAATTCATCTAATAATAGGTTCTACACAAAGTGGTATTCAGGGACTGTTGCATGTTGTTTTTACAATAGGTTTGCCTAACTTTTTTTTTTTTTTGAAGCATTGAGGGTTAAGTGACTTGCCCAAGGTCACATAGCTAGTAAGTATCTGAAGCCACATTTGAACTCAGGTCCTCCGGACTTGAAGACTGGTACCCTATCCACTGTACCACCTAATTTCTCCCAATAAGTCTAACTTCAGAACTACAAGGGCTTAAAACTCATTGAGTCTAATATTTTCATTTTATTTTTTAAATTTTCATTGTTATTTTTTTGTATCATCTTCATTTTGAACTATATCCCTCTACTCTCCCTTCCAGTTGAACTATCAACAAAAAAGGAAAAAGAGGAGGGAAAAGAGTTCAGCAAAGCAAACTAACAAAACAGCAATCAAGTCTGACATTGCACATACTGTTCCACACCTATAGCCCCTCACCTCTGCAAAGGAGGGAACATTTCCATCTGTTTTCCTTGTGGCCATACTTGGTCCTTATTAAACAGCATTCAATTTTGTTTGTTTTGTGGTTTCTTGTTTGCTGTCTATTCATATGTTGCTTTCTAGGCTCTAGTTACTTCCCTTGGCATCAGTTTATAAAGTTTTTCCATGCTTTTCTTCATATACACTATTTCCTAAAACTCAGTAAAATTCTATTACATTTATGTACCAAATTGTTTTTTTTAGCCATTTCCCTATAGACGGACATCTACTTTATAGTTCTTTGCTACGACAAAAATATTCTGCTAAAAATATTTTGGTTTATATGAGACCTTTCTTTCTGACTTTGACCTCCGGGGGTAACATGACTTGCAGTAGGATTTCTAGATCAAAGAAATTATCACTTTAGTTACTTTTTGGCATAATTCTGAATTGCTTTCCCAAATGGTTGGACTACTTCAAAGTTCCACTAATTTAGTGTGCCTGTCTTTTACAACCCCCTCTAATATTGACTATTTCCAACTTTTGTCTTCTTTACCAACTTGCTAGATATGAGGTGAAATCTTAGAGTTGTTTTGACTTTCATTTCTTTCTTTCATCTGGTTATTAGTTATTTGAACTTTCACGTGGTGCTTAATAATTTGTCATTTTTTTGAGAACTCTTTGTTCATATTCTTTGATCGTTTCTCTAGTGGGGTTTTGTTCGTATATTTGTGTTAGTTCTTCCATATATCTTGTAAGAGATATTTGATGCAAATGTTTTCTTTCTAGATCAGCACTTCTAATAATCTCATCTTAATGTCGAAGCAACTGAAGCCTAGAGAGGGGTTATCGAGGTCATGCCAAGGGGCAGAGCTTAGACTCGAACCCAGGTCTTCTGATTCTGGATTTTACCCTATTTTTACTATACCAAGCTTCCTCTCATTATTTTATAGAAGTCAAATTGTAGGAGTAAGGAAGAGGAGGGGTGTAGAACCTCCAGGGGACAGTCATACACAGAGTCACAATTTTCAAACTTTGTCTAGAATGCAAAATGTCTTGCTCCCATTCTCATGCTTTTACATACTCTCTCTCTCATTTGACCCTCAAAAAGCTGCTCCTCTCCATACAGCATGCATTATTATTCCCATTTGATATGTGAAAAAGTATGGTTCAAAAAGGGAGGAAGTGACTTGGTGAAGGCTAGGAAAGCAATGCATCTGGGACTTAAACCTAGGTCTCCTGTCTCTTAACCCAGGGCCAAGATCATAAGCTATCAGCTGAAAGGCAAGGAGCAACAGAGTTTGAGGTTAATCAGGAGGGAGAATTTCCAAGTCTTTTGGAAAGAGACTTAATGGAAATAAGAGACAGCTAAAGCAAGACATTGGGGCAGGTGAGGGAGGGAGATGATAGAATCTTTAATTTGGGGCAGTCCTACCTAGGGGCAGAAGGATGGATCCGAAAGCCCTGCTAGTCAGAGGAATCTCCTTTGAAGCTCAGACTGGACTGGAATGGGGAGAAGACATAGGGTTCTGGGGTGGTCAGGTTGCCTGTGGGTCTCCTGACAGCTCCTTATTAGACTCTAGGTCTGATTTATCCTTCATTTGATGAGCCTTTGATTAAAGACCTTGGGGAAAGGGGAGATCAAAGGATCCAGCAGAACTTTGGCCAAGTTCAAGCTGTTGAGAGAGAATAGAGTAGCTGAAAGGCAGACTTGGGGCTTCAAGCCAGTCCCCAGCCCACAGGTCTGTGAGCTGTAGATGATAACACTTGGGCTATTCTGACAGTAGTCAGGGGATTCAGTACTGCCCACACTGAGCCCAGAGGCTCCCTTTAGGATGATGGATGATGGGGACAGGCAGCAGGAGAGATTAGCTAGTCTGACCGCTACCTGACCCCTCATTATATAAAAAGGGGACACTGAGGCCCAGAAAGGGGGAAAAGAGTTTTCCCAAGTTCACATAGCAAATAAGTAGCCAAATCTGAATCCAGACTCTCAGGCCAGGCCTTCAAACTCCCGTTCTTAACCAAGTATCTGTGAACTTTAAGAAAAAAAAAATCTTTTGGTAATTGCATCTCAATACAAGCTTAAAACTGCATTAAGACTTTTGGGACACCCTGTTTTATTGGTTTCCTTTGTAATCCAATGTATTTTATGTTCTTCATTTAAATACATCATTCTGAGGGCTCCACAGCACCAAACCCATTAGAGAGCAGTGCCTTAGACATGTGACCCTTTACATTTTAAGTAAATCCAAACTTCACAGAACAAATCCCCTTAATAAAAGGATTTGTTCTGTAAAACTTGGATTCAGTCGAAAGGCTACACCCAAGGATCTAGAAGGCCACATGTGGTCTCAAGACCGCAGGTTCTCTACCCCTGCCTTAGAAGGTGGAAGAAAGGGGTTCTAGTAAGAACAAAGTATCAGTCATGGGGTGGGGTGTAGAGATGTCCCTTCTGAGAATCCAGAGCCTATTTTTCTTTTTCTTTTATTTATAATTTAGATTTTTTCCCCTCCCTCCCCCTCCTTTCCTCCTCCTTCCTCCCACCCTGAGACAGCATACAATTTTATATAGGTTCTACACATACATTCCTATTAAATACATTTTCACCATAGTCATATTGCATAGAAGAATTAAAATGAATCAGAGAAATCATATAACAAGCCAAAACGTAATGCAAAAGAAAATGATCTGCTTGATTCTGCAATTGAATGTCACAGTTCTTTCTTCTGGATGTGGAAGGCATTTTGCCTTAAAAGACCATTGGGAATTTTTTAAGTCCCTGCATTGCAATGAAGTTCTAAGTCTACCAGAAAAAAAAATCGTTACACACTGTGGTTGTTGCTGTGTACACAGTTTTCCTGGTTCTGCTCCTTTCACTCAGCATCATTTCATATGAGTCTTTCCAGGCCTCTCTGAAGTCTTCCTGTTCATCATTTCTTATAGCATAATAGTATTCCATTACATTATATATCATAATTTATTCAGCCGTTCCCCAATTGATGAACATCCCCTTGATTTCCAGTTTTTGGCCACCACAAAGAGGAGTCTTTTTTCTTGCAGAGAAGAGGAGGGTCTTGGATAGGAATATAGGCTCCCAGGCTTTAGGGATGAAGACTGAAGAACAGAAAGGGATTTTAGAGGCCATCTGGTCCAAACCCTGACTCCTCCACGCCATTTTTGATGGAGAATCAGCCAACCTTTCCTTGAATATCTTTAGTGACAGGCATGTCTTTCATGGGACAGTTCTGATTGATAGGAAGTTGTTTTGTTTTTAGTGTTGATGCCTTTTGTTTTCCTGCAATAATGAGAGTGGCTAACATTTATATAGCCCTTCTCAAGTCCTGAAATAAATCAAAGCCATGAGTTAAGGAATAAAGGGTCTTTAATTGAGATAACAGCGTAGCAAACCTGCCATTCTGGGGGATGTCCAGTGGATTTCCAACCAAAAAGACTCACGAAAAATGTTTTTATAGTTTTAGGAGGAGGGGGAGAGGAGACAGCATGAGGTAGCAAGGCGTGGTCATGAGACCCCAGTGATCCTCAGCAATCTGGGCAAGGAAAGCCACTTTATTCTGGCTTTTTTGCCCTTCATGCCATGAATCCCAATGGAAGGGGGTCAAGGACACTAGAAGGTGAGATGTAGCTTGAGCTGAGCCTCCCCACAGGACACAACCCCTAGGTGGTGGTAGGGGGTACCTAGGGTGTGGTTCAGCTCAACCTAATCAAGAGAAATATCTTCAAAGTAGGAATGTAAGAACATTGCTGAAGTTCTGACATTACTAAGCTCATTTAAGGGATCATTTTCTATCTTTATAGTAACAATTTTCTGTCACCCTTTAAGGTTTGGAAATTATCTTATTGGATACCTACATCCCTGTGAGATAAGTGCTATTAGTATTCCCATTTTAAAGGAAACCTGTGAGAAGTTGTCACTTGTCTACCCAGTAGGTTTCTGAGGCAGGATTTGCATTCAGGGCTTCCTGACTCTAAGTCCAACACCCTATCCACTATATTGAGCTGTTTCACATTCATTTTTTACCCCTTCCTTCCTTTCCTGCTTCCTTACTCAGTGAGATATCACTTGTAAGAAATAAAAATGAAAAAAAAATTAAACAGTTTTTAAAAACCCAATTGATTCATCCATTTTGTCTGACAGCACAGGAAATATTTGATATACGCAATCCCTACCTCTCCAGTGGAAAGAGAAAAGGGTGTTTTCTCATCTCTTTTCCGGGCCCAATCTTGTTCGTTATAATTATACATCATTCAGTTTTTTTAGTAGTCATTGTATATCTTGTTTTTCTGGTCCTGTTTAAATTTACCTTGTGTCAATTCATATATATCTTCCCATGTTTCTCTGAATTTCTTATATTTGTTATTTCTCTTGGTTCAATAATATTGCATTTTATTCAGAGACCACAATTTCTTTAGCCATTGACCTACAGGCATTCTTTTTGTTTCTAATTCTTTGATACTGTAAAAAGTGCTGCTGTGAATATTTTTGTTATATGAGACCTTTCAGTCTTTGACTTCCTTGGGAAATGTGCCTAGCAGTAGGAGGTCACTCCTCCTCCACATCCTTGGTTGGACGGTTTTGATTGATGGGAAGCAGGCATCATTTTTCGGGGGGAGGGGGTTATAATTCCTAATTGTTTTGCAAAATCACCGGACCAATTCAAGTCCCTTCAACAATGTATAATTCATCAACTCAATGGGGTTTTTTTTAATTTTTCATTTCTCTTATTAGAAGTTTAGATTCAATGATTGTTAATGTATGCAGTTCTTTTAAGGAACTGGTTATTAATATCTTTTCATCACTTATGCATTGGGGAATATTTCTTGGTCTTTATATTTTGGTGTTAATTCCCTATATATCTTGGATACCAGACTTTACATAATATAAAAATATTTTACCAGTCAACATTTTTCCTTCTTATTCTATGTTGATTTTGTTCATGTGATAGTTTGTTTCAGAAAACAAATTCAAATAATTGACATTTAGTTTAACTTTTTTAACCTCAGTTAAAATTCTTCCTCTAATTGCAAAAGGTACTCTCATTTACTTTATTAGATTTATGTGACCTTTTACATTTAAATTGCATATCATTTTGGAATCTGTGTGGTGTAAGATGTTTGTATGAACCTATTTTTTGCCAAACTACTTTCCAGTTTTTCCCAGAAGTTCCTGTCAAATAGGCAGTCCTTCCCCAAGAAATGTATCATTAGTACATCCTTCCATATATGAAAATAAAATTGGCCTCTTTAACCTGGCACCCCATTCCTCTCTGGTGTTATGTCTTCTTGGGCCAAACAGAACAAGCCTAATATATCTCTCTCATATGGCAGACCTTCATATATTTGAAGTCAAAAATTGTGTCACCCCTAAAATTTCTCTTCTCCAAGTAAAATATTCTCATTTCCTTCCATTTTTCCTCATAGGGCATGGTTGTTTTAAATTCCCTCACCATTTTGGACATGCTCCAGCTTTTCAGTGTTCCTCCTAAATTGTGACCCAAGAGATGCTCACAATCCTACATCCTATGTGTTCTGTGCAGGGCAGAAGAAGCAGGACTATTTTCTCCTTGTTTGAGATATTAGATTTTTCTTTCCGCAGAAGTGGGAGCCAAGGACTGGGCTGCCTCGTCTGTGGATTTACGGGTCCTACTTTTGATTCCACCAGCCCCCTTCCTGGCCTCACATACCTACCCTGTTAGGTCCCCCACAACTGAAAGGGTAGGAATTAGGGTCAGGCCTGGAAACTCAGTGTTTTCTTGATCTCTAATTGAACCCAAGGGAGGTACTTAGTACGGCTGCCCAAGAGACAGACAGATACAGAACTAGACATAGACCAACTGTGGCAGAGATAGAGACAAGGCAATGGGGGCGGGAAGTATGAAGGTGGGGGGCTGTAACAGAACAGAGCAGCAAGAATCCCCACAGAAATATCTTCATAACAGGAAATGTCTCATAAAATACCTGTGGTTTGGCCAGGCCCTGGGGCTGACCGAGTTATGCACCTCGAAGGCAGCCGGGCTCCCCACACTCTTTTGGGGCTGGGAGATCTGGGGCCATGATGGGGAGGAGGCAAAAGGGGGAGGCATGGAGTGCAGCTGGGAGTACTTCAGTGGAGGCCCCTCGCTTGTGGGGGGAGAAGGTTTCTGGGAGCAGAGACTATGGACCACAGTGATGTGGAAATGCTAAACAGTGAGCAAAGAAGAAAGCTTCCCTGGAAAGAAGTACCTTATGCCCTCCACAACCCACCACCACCCATCTTGAGTCAGATTAGGAAATGAGAAATGTATATCAGGATGTTACTGAGTGAAATATCAAGATGAATTTTCTGACACGAGAAGCATGACACTCAATGAAACAGGTGACCAAAGGAGGCTGGGTAAAGGAAGAATGAGAAACATGACCTTCCCAGCTATGTTAGGTTCTCCTTGTAGTACCCTGGCCTAGGTGAAGCCTAACCAATTCCTTCTCTAAGCTAGACCTAACAGGGAAAGGTTGTGAGGACCAGGAAGTTGGGGCAGAGAGACAGAACCTGGGAGGATTCTGGATATTTCCATTGTAACATGGAGATTGATCCTGAAGGAAAGTGTGAAAAGGAGAACTTCAGAAGGGCCCTAGAATACTGGCAAGGCTGGTGTTTGTGGCATTAAGCTCTGAAGGAGGTAGAGGAGAACACATCTTAGAAAGAGTGAATTCTAGGAGCTTGGCATCCTTGGAGAGGGCAGGAGTCTGGTGGCCTTTTTTCTAGCTGATCCTATGGCCACTTCTATTTCTGATTGCTTCTTTACTATCCTGGGCCCTGAAAAAAGAATGACTTTGAGGCAGAAGTGAGGGACAGACTGGAAGATGGTGACTCACTAGGTGATATTGGACAAGGTTCATGGTGTAGTAGCTAAAGCCCAGGATTTAGCCTCAGAGGCTTGAGTTTCAATCCCATTTCTGACAGTTGTCACTTATTTGGACTAGGGCAGGTTTCTTCCCTGTTCTGAGTCTGAATTTAAGCACTGGGTTTGATGGTTTCCAAGGTCCCTCTAGGTTTTGGGCCTGGACTTACTCTTTCAACCTTATTGGTCAGGAGGGTGTCTGGAGGGGAAAGACCTCTACCTGAATCTTCCTCATCTACTCTACTGGTCTTACCCCCTGAGCAGTTAAAAAGTCAGATGAGAAATGAATGGACATGTAAATGTCAGGAAAATCAGTCAGTCAATCAATAAACATTTATTAAACACCTACTATGTGCCAGGCACTATGCTAAATGCTAGGGATATAAAGGAAGGCAAAGTCCAGTCCTAGAGACATTCAGTAATCTACAGGAACCCCTCAGAAAGGACAAGGGTGAATTCCACCATCTTTGCCTGCTATCTGGCCCCTCCATGGGTAGGAAAGCAGGGAGGGCCCTGGCCTAAGACAATTCTGGTTGTTTTCTGGCTCCAGCCAGGCTTTTACTGCAGAATCGCTGACTTGGATGAAACTCTATTTCACAGGGATTTGGTGAAAGGGGGAAAAAAATCTCCTTTAAGGGTTTACAGCTGTCACAATACAGAGTGGACTCCTCCCAAACCCCCTGAATCAGCATTTCCTGTATTTGTCTTACCTGGTTCAACCCACAGTCATGGCTCAGGCCCCAACCTTCCTTACTCTACCTCCACAGTCCTCTCAGCCATCCCCCTCCCCCCCATTCCCCAGTCATCCCTTCCAAAACCTCCCATTTCTGTTCCTTTACTAACTAACTGATCCTGTGATCCAGGGTAAGTCTTTTCCCTTTCCTGGGGCTCAGTTTTCTCCTTTTAAAAATTAAGGGCACCGGATAAGACAGTTTAGTCTCTAAGGTCCCTCCCAGTTCTAATGTTCCATTATTTTCTGATTCCTCTCCTGTCCAATTTTCCCTCTAAATCCAGCCCTATTAAAAGTGACAATATCATGTTTCAGACCAGGCCTGTGGGTTGCATTGGTAAAAGGAGATCTCAGTGATAAAACTGGGTCTACTGCTCACCAACTCAGAGTGCCTGGGGCACTGAGAGGTTAAGGGGCTTGCCCAAGGTTATAAAACCTTGTGTAAGAGGCAAGACTTGAACCAAGGTCTTCCTGACTCCAGATCCCTTCTCTATAATAACATCAGCTAATAGAGCCCTCTAATATTTGGAAAGCACTTGACACGTTTTATCTCATTTGAGCCTTAAAACAACATGTTGATGAAAGTATTACTACAGCATTATCCTCTTCATCATCCACAAAGTATGTATCAAGCACCTCCTATGTGCCAAGTACTGTGCTAAGAACTAAGGCTATGAAGAAAGGCAATATTGTCTCCACTTTACATGAGAGAAAATGGAAGCTGAGAGATCTGAAGTGACTTGACTATAATCACACATCTAATGTGAGGGGCAGGATTTGAATTCAAGTCTCTCTGTACTTCCCTTTAAGAGGGATCGTGTTGATCTCCCCTGTAACAACGATTACCAACTGTGTTGTAAGAGTGATAGTACTGCCCCCTTCACTAGTTGACTCAAATAGATTCACTGAATATCTGAGCTGGAAGATGGTTCCTACTTAGCCTAACCCAGCTCTTCTACAAGAGTGCTGAATGTGTGGTAATTCAGCCTCCACAGGAATATTTCCCAGAAGGGAAGATCACACTCCTTCTTGAAGACTTTTGACTCTTGGGGAGAGCTCCAATGATGAAGAAACTTTGTCTTAGGAAAGTCTAAATCTGCCCCACCCATTGCTGTCCCCTGGGACCAAGGAGAACGAATTCCACATGATAACTTCAAATTCTTGATAGTAACTATGAAGTAGTTTCTGTCTTCTTTTATCCAGGTTAAACATCCCCAGTTCCTTAAAAAAAAATTGTTGATAGTTTTTGTTTGGATCCCTCCTCCTCCAGGGATAGGGAGTAGATTTTTCCTTGGTATTGGGATTGCCAAGAGAGAAAACTCCTTCTGACAATGGAAGCTGACACCATTTCTACAGCATCCAGTCTCAGAAAATTGCCTGGAGTTCTGAAAGGATTGCTCTGAATCACATAGCCAGTATATGTCAGAGGCAGGGTTTGAACTCTGTATATGTCAGAGGCAGGGTTTGAACTCTTATCTTTCTGGCTTCTAGATGGGCAGAAAGAAAGGAGGAGAAAAATGAGTTCAGCAAACATTTATAATAGAAGGGAGGGCAGATTGGGGGAAAGGGCAGTCAAAAGCAAATACTTCAGAAAAGCGACAGGGTCAAAGGAGAAAATAGAATAATTGGAGGGTGGAATAGGATGGAGGGAAATATTGTTAGTCTTTCACAACGTGACCATTACAGAAGTGTTTTGCATAACTACACATGTATAACCTATATTGAATAGCTTGCCTTCTCAGTTGGGTTGGGTGGGGTGGGAAGAAGGGAAAGAATTTGGAACTCAAAGTTTTAAAAAATAAACGTTAAAAAATTGTTTTTACATGCAACTGGGAAATAAGATATACAGGTAATGGAGTATAGAACTCTCTCTTGCTCTTCAAGAAAGTAAAGGGGATAAGAGGAGATGATAAAAGGGAGAGCAGACTGGGGGAAGGAGTAATAACGCATACCATCCAGGGGTGGGGGAAGGAGAAAGATGGGGAGAACATTTGAAACTCAAAATCTTGTGGAAATGAATGATGAAAACTAAAAATAAATAAATTAACCGAAAAAAAAACCCAAGCAACATATTAAAAAAAAAAAAATCTAACCTATGTACTGTTCCTCAACCAATGTTTTGCCTTTGCAAAGACAAAAAAAAACCTTTCCAAAGAAGTAGGAGGAGGTGGCCTCTTAGTTTCCTTCTTTAGTTTTTATAATTTAACAGCAATTGGTTTCAATGATTTTGTTGTGGTTGTTCATCCAGTTTACATTCTTATAGATAATTTTGTATATTATTTCCCTAGTTGTGTTTACTTGACTCTGTATCAGTTCTTATAGATCTTCTCTTGCTTCTTTGTAATTCATCATAGTTTTTTACAACCTAATAATATTGAATTGCATTCACAGATCATAATCAGTGTTACTACTTGTAAGAAATACTGCTATAAATATTTTAGTGTATTTGGAGCCTTTCTTTGTGTCACTCATTACTTTAGGGTATGTTCCTAGCAGTGGGATCTCTAGGCCAAAAAGTATGGGCATTAGTGCATCAGTTGTCAAAACATGATCCTCTGACACATCAGGATTCCTGAGACTTTCAGGTGGTCCATGAAGTCCAAACTATTTTTGTCATAATACTAAGATGTCATTTGCTTATTAAAATATTTCCCTCCTTTGTCAACTACATATCTGTGTGAGGGTGGATGTTTTTCATATACTTCAACCAAAACAATATATCATAACAGATTGAATGTAGAAGCAGGTAGGAGAATCCAGTTGTCTTCTGTTAAGTTTAGACCTTAAAGAGATTTGCAAAAATATGTAAAACAGTACCAGTCTTCTCACTAAAGTTTTTGACTTGGAAAATAAAATTATTTTACATTAAAAATGTGGTTTATGCTCATATTAGTTGGTTTATTACTGTTATTTTAAATTGAATTAATAAATACTTTAAAATATATTTATTTTAATTTCAAATACAGTAAATATTGATCACTATAACCAAATAAGCAAAAGCTCGTGGGGCTCCTCAGTAATTTTTGAGTGTTGAGTTGTGAGACCAAAAAGTTTGATAACCACTGCATTAACATATCCATCTTATTAATAACCCCTGCAACATTGACTCTGCCTATCTTTACCAATTTCCTGTGTGTGAGGTGAATAATACTTTTATCAATCTCCATTAAGTATCTTCTCCAGTCTTACCATTCAGGTTACTATCTTTGGACATGTTCCAGATTTTCCATGTTTTCCCCAAAATACTATGCCCAGAAGTAAATGCAGTTTCCAAGATATGGTTGATCAGGGCAAAGTATAAGGTCATCACCTCCATTACCCTTGATCTCCTTCAAACCCCCAACCCCAATGCCAGGGGTTGACTAAAGCAGATGTTCCTGGGGGCTAGATCTCCCTCAGTGGGAGAGAATGGACTCTATTAGTGATCCTAACTACAGTCTAGTCAGGGGACCATTCGATTTTTTGATTCCCTTATCACATTGTTGGCTCACATTGTTCTTATAATATACAAAACCCCCAGCTTTTCCCACAAACTATTGTCTAACTTCCCCCATCCTATTTTTTGTGCAGTTAACTTTTGGAAATTGAGGACAGGACTTTATAATTATCCCTACCAGATCTCATATTAAAAAACAAATGGTTCATTGCTCTAGACTGAGATTTTTGAGAAACTCCAGACTTCTGTCATCTAATATGTCAACTATCCCTGCAAGCTTCTTGTCATCTTGGCAATGTGATAAGCATGTCACCTCTACTTTCATTCAAATCATTGATAAAAACGTTGAAATAAATGCACGGTGACCGGAACAGACCCGTCTGGGTCACGCTGTTAGACTTCCCCTCAAGCTGAGATTGACTTACGGCCAGTTCACCTAACTATACCATCTCTCATCTAGCCCAGGTCTCTATTTTACAAACAGGAGAATCTTTGTCACCTACCCTGCCAAAAGCTAGGCAAACAGCTGTGGGCTGAATATTTCCTTGATAGGGTCTTATACCTCTGTGGCAAAGTAGACTGAGAATTGGACTTGAACTCAAGAAGATCCGACGTCAAAAATCAGGTTCCAGATTCTTAGTAGCTGTGTGACCTTAGGCTAGTCACTTAACCTCGGTCTGCCTCAGCTTCCTTATCTATACAATGAAGATTAGGAGTACCTACCTTCCAGGGTAGTTGTGAGTATAAAATAAAATACTATTTGTAAAGCAGCGTTATACACATGCAAGTTAATAGTATTGTTATTACCAGTTGTAATGCATAACCTGGATGTAACCATGGATGTGTAACCCTGGATGAGCAACGTAACCTTGTATCAGTTTCCTCATCTATAAAATGGGGACAGCAATAACGCCTACCTCCCAGGATCGTTGCAAGGATCAAATGAGATATTAAATGTTTTGCCATCCTCAAGGCACCCTATATATTCTAGCTGTTACGAAAGCTTTTCCGATTGTCCTTTTTGGAAAAGCTTTTATAATTCCCCCTTCTCATCCCTTTAAAGACGTGTTCTAGAATTTTGCCAGGAAGCAAAGTCAAGTTCGTTGACCTACAGTTTGCAGCATATGCCTTTTCTCTTTTTGGAAAATTGAAACATTTGCCTTTCTCTGCTCCAGCTGAAATTCTCCCTTTCTTTAAGCTCTTTCTCAGAGCCTCCTCACCCACACTCACAGCAGGGATCACGCTGACTTCCCTCCACTAGTGATCTTAGTATCCCCCAGTAGTGACCCTGCGGCTCTCCCGATAACGATCCTGCTGACACCCTTCCCCTTCCCATAGTGAAGTCTCAAGTCCCTGTAAAGCCCCTGGCACCCGTGACCACGCTGAGCTTCTACTGTTCCTCCCAGCAGGGCCAGAGCCCAAACGGAGCGGGAGCCGCCATGCCGCCGGGGCCCTCGCCCCCTTCTCTGCGGCTGCTGCTGTGGCTGCTGGTGACCGGGCTGGGGGCGGCAGCCGGAGGAGGGGCCGCTGGGGGAGGCTACGCGCCAGTAAAGTACGTGCAGCCCATGGTGAAAGGACCAGCCGGGCCCCCTTTCCGGGAGGGCAAGGGCCAGTACTTGGGTAAGCACCACTTCCGCCCAGTCCCGCCCAGTCTCTGCGCTCGCCCAGCCTCTCTCAGTCCTTCCTCCAGCCCCATCCCTCCTTCAGCCTCTCCCCTCCTCCGCCTTCCTCTCTAAACCCTCAGGGTCTTCCCCTCCCACATTGATTTTTCTTTTGGACTAAGTAAAAGAGGCCATTCTCTGTCTCATTTCTTACCTAGTTTTAATCACTGAGTTTTTTTGCCTCAGTTAGATTGAGACCTGTTAAAAAGGCCAAAATCTCCCACTGCATTCCGGGCCATCTGCCGTCGTTCTGATCTATATCTGGCCACTGGACTCAGGTGGCTCCGGAGGAGAAAGTAAGGCTGGTGCCTTTTACACAGCCCTGCCTCACTGTAATCCAATTCACTTGTAGGTCATGGCATCGCCTTCCTGACGTCATGATCTTCTTGGAAGAAAAGACGAACAACAATCCCTTAACACCTCCCTCTGCAAATACCCCGCCCCTCCTACTTGTCCCTGCTCTGCCCCTCTTTTCCGGCTGTTCTTTGTCTTCCCTCTCTGCCCCGACCCTCCTCAGGACCTATCTAACTGGGCTAAGGAGCACTTTCGGGGGTTATGGGGTCTTCCGCTTAACCTTGTGTGCAGAGCCAGCCAAAGGAGACTGACAGCTCCTATGCGCTAATTCTTCTGGCCTCTGGCAGCACCTCCATTGTGTCTCTACTTCTCTGGGTTTCTATCCAGCCTCTCTGGGGCGGATTTATTCTAGCGGCAAAGGGGGCGGAGACTCTAACGTCATTGGGACTTTCTCCTCTTATCCCCTTTCCCTAGTATAGGGGAGACCTTCTCTAATTTGGGCACACCCCTCCTCCCATACACCTGCAGCTCTTGGGCCCCACTCCTCTAGATGAGTGGGCAAGGCCCGGGGCTGGGCTCTGAGTGAGTAGCCATGAGGGACTGGGTCAGTTCTCTCGAACTGAAGGAGCTCCAGCCCTCGGTCTGCTTTAGTCCGAGTCTCAGGGAGAAAGTCAGCGAAGAGATTGTCTCAAGTTATAGGTGTGCAGCTGTTTCCCTCCTGCCACAATTCCTGATTGGGGGAAACCTCAGAACATGAGCAGGTCCTATCGCCTCTTCAGTGGTCCCACTGGACCTGAGTTCCCCACGGGGAAATGTGCCTTCTCCCTACCCATTAGAGCTACCTGAGATTTCCCTCACCCCTTGTTGAGTCTTTTCTCTCCCCAGTTTCTGCCCTCAAGGCTGGGTAGGAAGGGAAGTGCTGGGGGCAATCTCATTCCCAAAGCTTTTGACCACAGCCACCCTATTTCTTTCCTCAGAACTGCCACCACCAATGCTGCCAATGGACCTGAAAGGGGAACCTGGACCACCTGGAAAGCCTGGCCCCCGGGGCCCCCCAGGACCTCCTGGTTATCCGGGAAAGCCAGGTACAGGCAAGCCAGGCCTGCATGGTCAACCAGGTCCCGCTGGCCCCCCAGGCTTCTCTAGGATGGGTAAGCCAGGCGTCCCAGGTGTCCCAGGCAAAGTGGGTAGTAAAGGTGAGCCAGGTCCCAAGGGTGAGCCAGGACTTCGGGGGGACCAGGGCCTTCGAGGACTGCCAGGGCCCCCTGGACTTCCAGGCCCATCAGGCATTGCGGTCACTGGCAAACCAGGTCCCCAGGGTGCTCTGGGTCCACAAGGCTTTAGGGGGGAACCAGGTCCCAGAGGGGAGCCAGGACCTCGAGGGGAAAGAGGCCTCAAGGGAGATAATGGGGTAGGTACACCAGGCCAGCCAGGTGTTCCAGGCAATGGAGGTCCCCCTGGCCCTCCAGGACCTCCAGGTCCCATGGGCTTGGGCAAACCTGGCCTAGATGGGCTTCCAGGTGCCCCAGGAGACAAGGGAGCCACTGGGGCTCCTGGGGGACCAGGACAAACTGGGGAACCAGGGGCCCTGGGTCCAAGGGGTCCCCCAGGACTTGATGGCATTGGCATACCTGGGGCAGTAGGTGTGCCTGGGCCCCAGGGGCCTATAGGGGCAAAGGGGGAACCTGGGATCAGGGGCCTTCCTGGTCTGCCAGGCCCTATAGGCTATGGGAAGCCAGGGATCCCAGGCCTCAAAGGGGAAAGGGGCCCAGCAGGGGTCCCAGGAGGGCTGGGTGATACAGGTGAGCCAGGAGAGGATGGTGAGCCAGGTGAACCAGGACCTCAGGGCCTTATGGGCCCTCCTGGCCTTCCTGGGTCCATGGGGCTACCAGGGAGGCATGGGCTACCTGGGGCCAAAGGGGAGGCAGGGCCAAGTGGGCCTCCAGGGGTACCTGGAATCCGAGGAGACCAGGGGCCAAGTGGTATTGTGGGAAAACCTGGGGTTGTTGGAGAGAGGGGATTACCTGGGGCACAGGGACCTCCAGGGCCAAGTGGGCCCAAGGGAGAACCAGGCATCATTGGACTTCCAGGGGGGCCAGGTGCAGCAGGAGGGCTGGGACAGAAAGGGGAGGTAGGCCTTCCAGGCCAGCCTGGCCTGAGGGGACCCTCAGGGATTCCTGGCCTTCAGGGTCCCTCAGGTCCCATCGGGCCCCAGGGTCTTCCAGGCCTAAAAGGAGAGCCAGGCCTCCAAGGTCCCCCTGGGGAGGGAAGGGTGGGTGAGCCAGGCTTAGCTGGACCTACAGGCCCTCCTGGCATCCCTGGCAACCCGGGACTTAATGGCCCCCCAGGGCCTCCAGGGCCTCCTGGGCCACCTGGGCCTCCAGGGGGGTTAGATGAGATGGGCATTGCAGGGCTGCACTTGCCCAATGGTGGGGTGGAAGGGGCAGTGCTAGGTAATGGCAGAGGGGCCAAACCCCAGTCTGGTCTTGGGGAGCTGTCAGTCGGCATTGCCCCAGCTTTCACTGCTGTGCTCACGTCACCTTTCCCGGCTTCGGGGATGCCAGTGAAGTTTGATCGGACGCTGTACAATGGGCACAGTGGTTATAACCCTGCCACCGGCATCTTCACCTGCCCCATTGGTGGCGTCTATTACTTTGCTTACCATGTGCATGTCAAGGGCACCAGTGTTTGGGTGGCTCTATATAAGAACAATGTCCCTGCCACCTACACGTATGACGAGTACAAGAAAGGTTACCTGGATCAGGCGTCGGGCGGGGCTGTGCTTGAACTTCGCACTAACGACCAAGTCTGGGTCCAGATGCCCTCAGACCAAGCCAACGGCCTCTACTCCACGGAGTACATCCACTCATCTTTCTCTGGCTTCCTGCTCTGCCCCACATAACAGGCCAGAGACCCACAGCTGCCAACTACCCCTCCCACACCCATCTTTAGTAGTAGTATTATTTTTTAATTAAAAGCAAAGGACCCAATGGTTAGAGAAGACACTGGGAGATGGCAGTGGCTGGAGGAGATCTGCTTTCTTCTTCCGATTGCTTCTGAAAGAGGCTTTGCAAAGGTGGGATCACCTCCCTTGTCTCCATTCCTCCTGGGCCTGGGGCTGAAGATGGTGCTGAATTGAAGATGGCCAGCCTCAGAGATAATGAGTATGAACTCACGCTCAGGGCGTGTGGCTCCTGGCTTCCAGGTATTAATCGGAATTGCTCCATTTCTGTCCCAAGGACTAGGGGACTCATGGGTCTTCTATGCACACATCTTGGAGCAGACTCACTGACTATCCTTGGAAATCTGCCTCTCTCCATCCCTGGGCTTCTCTCCTGGGTGAAAAAGCAGGGACCTCTCACGCTCAGACTGCACTGAGGATGCAAAGAAGCCTTCCATCCCAGCTGCCCCCAGTTCCCATGTGTGGGGTTTCTGGCTCCAAGACAAGTTTTATTTCAGGAGAGAGAAAAAAAGCCCCTAGTAAATCTTTGGCGAAAGATGCTATGATGGCCTGTGTAGTGTCCCCTTAGGACAAAGTGCAATACTCACCAACTCCCCTTAAGTAGCCCAACTAGATGGGTGAACAGGAACCAACTTCTGGTGTCTTTCATGGGGCTAATACTACACCTATCCTTGCCTTCTCTAATCTCCCACAGCCCAAGCTCCTATTGGAAGAAGGGAGGGGAAATGTGGAGACATCAAGGAAAATCCACTCCCAAAGGGCCAGGAAGACAAGGCACCCAGATGTGGGGAGGGTGAGAAAGTCACCTCCAAAGCCACTGGGTGGGTGGGGTGCAATGTATTCAATATTGGAATCCTGCAGTTCACCTGCTTCCACCATGCCCAAATAAAGAGGGTTTATGTGTGAGACTAAGGCACTGTAACCCCCACTCCCACAGTCCTCAAGTAAGGTCAAGGGATCTGTGGTAGATTGACTGGAGACTAGGTATTTATTGGATCCTTCGCTCCCACCTCACTTTCCTGAACAAGAGCCATGAAGCAAGGGGTTGAGGCCCTCTCCTATTTCATTTTGATGTTCTATGTGATCCTAGGGTCTAGAAAAATAAAGAGCAGAAAGACTAGATGGTAATAGATGTTAGTCTTGGTGGCCACATCTGTAGAGAGGACAGAAGGCAGTCAGGTTGTTTTCTTCCCGACTCCTAATTTCGAGTGGATGTTCACAAAAGGGACAGGAGAGGAGCTTTGGTTGGTTCTCCCTTCATCCTGGGTGATAGATAGCTGCAGCATGTTCTTTCCTCACCAGTTCTAGTCTTAGCTTTGGGGGTAGGGAAGGGAAGGGGACACATGGGGCAGACAGCAAGGCCAGTGGCCACTCCACCCCACTGTGAAGAGATGAGGGTTTCCCTTCAAAGGAACAACTAAATGCCCAGGAGCCCTATGAGCTAGGGCTGGCCCCTAAAACCGGGGGTCCTACGCCTGGCCAACCCAACCACTTAATTTAGACTATGTGTGAACCTTGGAATCATCGCTGAAACTGCTGGTGCTAGCTGCTCTAAAACACAGCATCTGTTGGAACAAAACTACTGCCAGCTCCTGCTTGTTCTCTAGGCTTTGGCTCACTCGGGGCCTTTGCTAACCTTTGTACATCCTGACAGGCCTCTCCCCACAATCTAGGTCACTTGGATTCCCATCTCCTGGTGGCAGGGACAAACAAAGGGAAACCCAACTCACTCTCTGGTACAAGGGTTGGGGAAGAAGCTAGGTGCAAAAGCTTGGAAAAAGGAAGGTCTGGGGGCCTTGAAGGATCTCTCACCCTTTTTGGCCTTTCTATCTGCAAGAAGCTCCAAAGCCCACTTGTTCTGTTGTCCCTTTCTTTTCCTGTGCCAAAGCTGCCACTTCCTTGGGCTGAAATGGCCAGGCAGGCCTTGATCTGCACCAAACGTAGAGTTAAGGGCAGAAGGAAGTTGGACAGCCAGGACTGTCCCCCACCACATGCTCCTGGCCACTTGGCAAGGACTCTCAGCTAGCAGGACCTTGGATAGGTCACTTTTAGGTGCCTCCTTAAGGGCCGACTCTGATCAAGTCTGTCAATTTTTAAACTATGAAAACTGCAGTACCCCTTGTATATTCTAATTCTTACTGTTTTTTTAAATGTTTAAAATATTTGCCTCCAGTATCCTCATTTCTAACCTGATATATAGATGGTTGTAGTTTTGTACATACCTATTCCATGCACTGTGTCAGAGCAAATTCGGTTAAAAAAACCAATGCACTTGTGATAAACAAATGGGTTTCTCTTTGGAACTAAAACTACAGTACTTGACTGTATTGACACATCAATAAAACCTATTAAAACACAGTGTTAACCTATCCTCTTATACTAAACACAAGGTAATGAAGGCACTGGCTAGGCCCAAGGTTTCAGCCCACTTCTCTTGCCTCTTGTCTTTCTAGTCCCCCTGAAACTCTAAGCAGACTTGTTTGCAGCCCACATGGGTGCACAGCCCCCATTCTAGGCTCAAGGACTGTCACTGGCTACACTCAAGATGTTTCCAAGGTGGTAGGGGTGCACACACACACACACACAACCAATCTATTCTTAGGGCAATTCTGGGCAAGTCCAGAAATGCAGCTGCTGGCGGGCCGATGGCTAATCTGGGGCAGACACCAAACCTCTCCAGAGCATTCCACAGAACTCTCTAGCAGTGGAGCGTGACAGCTGGCTCAGTGTCCCTAACAAGTTATTTCAACATCTGAAGCAAATTATGAATGAAATCACTAATCCTCATTCCCAAGGGAAGGCAGAGCTGTAACCAGGCTCTAGTTCTCAAGTGTGGAGGATGGCGTTCAAGGTGAGCAGCTGTCTGGGACTGAGCTCCTTCACGATGAAGACATAGTGAACTCCCCATTACTGGAAATTTTTAAACTGAGCCCTAGGGACCATTTGTGTGAGAGGATTTGCCTGAAGACCAGACGCCTTCTGAGGTTCCCTATGAAAGCATGTGTTTGACACCCTTGGCCTGGGGCAACCAGGGGTACTTACTTCCTTAAGGAAAGTTCTCTATTCTTTGGGCCAGGCAGATTTGAGGACAGCCAACTTGGGACAATCTTTCTTGTCTGCCCTTTGGAAAACTCAGTTTGGTCTCTAAGGAGGCCCAATTGAGCCTAGAAACAGCCATCATTGACAATTTCCCCCCACATTTTGCTCTCACTGAGGGACAAATTGCTCACCAAGCTAGCCCTCCCCAATGTAGGTCGGGGCTCAGACCTCACATTTCCACAACTCTGAGGGGGCAGGAGAGATTCCAGCAAGGCAGCAGCATCCCAGAAACACTGCCTGATGCACTCTTCCCTATCCAGGAGTGAGATTCTTTGTGTAAATTTCCAAGCACATCCATCCCTGCTCTGGGGCAAACCAACTACTTCCTCATGGAACCCAGCCAGGGCAAGTAAACAGGACCCTTGCAAGGCGAAACATTCCGACAGACTGCAGAATAGCTTTTGACAAAACAGATGTAACAGGGTTCCTGGTGCTCTACATGGAGCAATCCTGTGGCCATGGGTCACACAGATAATGATCTTGCCTGGCCCTGACTCAGGTGCTATTTCCTTTTCAACTGCAGCTTCCCCAAAGCAGGTTTCTGTCCTCGATCTGGAAGCCTAACAGGCTGGGCCTGGCTCCCGCTGGGCAGGGGAATTTTTTGGGCCCATACTCATGCCCTGCTCCCTTACCTTTCTTGATATCCATAGCTAAAGTAGCTTTCAAATCCTTGGGGAAAACATTTTCTGAGCCCCACTGTGTGACACCCTATGAGGAAAGCTTGAAGAATGGTCACTACTCTGACCTACCCCACAGATCTCAGGGGCTCTCAGGTTCTTTCAGAGGAACCTGCCTCTCTATCTCCTTGGGTTCCCAGTTCTTAGGAGTGTTGCCTTTCCCCCATTCCCATTCCTGTTGGCACACACTACCAGGATGGAACAAAAAAGTCCCACAGGCAGAAGAGACAAAGAATCCAGAGCCAAAGACCAAGGAGCTTGGAAGACACCAGCAGGGTCTGCCAATAACTTTAATGAGAGGCAGCATGATTTCCAGTGGAAGCTGAAGTGGGTGCACACCCCAAGGGAGCTGATGCCCAGTGGAACCTCAACCAAGAGGTCCACTCTGGGGCCCAAGAGTTTCCCAAACTAACAACTTCAAGACTCTCAAGGTCCATAGGCCAGTGAGTCAGGCTTAATCAGTCCAGGAAAGCAAACTTCCCGAGACTAAGCCTACAAGGAGTGGGACTCCAGAGAGCACATCTACCTCCCCAGATCCATGGTTTCAATTATCTTTCATTCCTGCCAAGAGTCAGAAATGTCTCCCTTCAGTTCAAACCTGTTCCTGCTTTAGTCACGTAGGTCTCCCGACTCAGGCCCCAGAATCAAGCTCTGGGGATTTGGGGGATCATACAATGGGCCCAGCCAGCACAGGCCCACACCTACACCACTCACTCACCACCAATAAAACAGAGGGCCCTCTCTTTCCAATCACACACCCATGCTGCTGCAGCGTGCAGGGCAGTAAATCGAAAGGGCCCTGAGGTCTGCTGCTCCTGGCTAGAGGCTGCTGCCGGAATGTGCACTGGCAACAACACTCACAGTTCCTTGCTGAAGAGCTGATGCAGGCTTCGGGCCAGTACGTCAGTCTCCTCGTAGCCTTCACAGCTCTGCTGCCAGCTCTCGGGAACCTGCTCCATCCCATAATAGGCCCCAGCAATGGCCCCGGCCATGGTGGCAATGGTGTCGGTGTCCCCCCCAAGGGAGATGGAGTAGATGAGGGTCCGCTGGAGGTTGTTGAAAGTGGCAGGGATTGCAGGGTCAGGAGCCATGCAGCGCAGGAAGCAGTAGATGGCAGTGGGGACTGATTCAAAAGCTGCGATGCCGTTCCCTATGGAGGACACAAGGTGTGGGCAGGCTAGGATCACTTCAAGACAGAGATTTCTCTCCTTCTAGGGGTAGGACTGGGCCATATGATTGGGAAGGTACATAAGCCTAGTGAGTTGCCTCAAGGGAGAGAAACAGATGAGGCCAACCAAGTAGTCAAGACATTCAACTTGGTTAAAGTATTCCTCTTGTGTTTTACGGTAGGAAAGTTAAACTGGGCACTGGTAAGATGGCACTTTTTTGCTTTCAAAGCTGAAATGGAAATAAAGGAATCTGAGCTCCCACCCCAGCTTCTCCACTTCAACCTCTGCAAGAGCCAAGTTTCTCCCCTGGGAGAAGGACTCAGTGGCAGAGATGCACATCCTCTTTCCTGCCCCGGTCCCAGGGATGGCAAGGACAAGTCAGAGCAGGGAATATAGCTTGTTCTCCCTTCTGGCTCCCGAAGGATGGAGGCAGGCCTGTCTATGTGGGGGGTGGGGGGGTGGGTAGGGATGGGAGGAAAGAAAGGTCCAGCCTCCAGCCAACCCACCGAGCTCAGACAAGACTTCTTCCTTGGTCATTAAACCCTGCTCCAAGAACTCTGCAATCTTCTTCAGTTTGTTCCAGTATGGACGCTCCCCCATGCCCAGCCTGGGAATCAAAGAGAGGTCAGAGAGGTCACTGCTAATGGGTACACAGGTCAGATTTGAAAGAATGGGGCAGGTCGTAGATCTAGGAAGGAGAGGGGGATAGTGAGGTGGGTAATAGAAAAACTAACCCTTTCAATAGAGAAAATATGAAGCCTGGGGAGATTTGGAAGGGAGTGGGGAGGTTGGGGTGTATGTGCATGTGCATGTGCGCGTGTGTGTGTAGGAGCAGACAGCATAAAATCTGGTGCAGTAGTCATTTTGAAATGCAGAAAAAGGAGGGATTTCTTTCAACTTTTACTTAGTGTTTTCCATGAAAAAAGGAAAATGGAAAAGAATCAGATCTTAGTTCATTGATAGCACTGGCCTAGATCATGCCCTGAGCTTTATGGCTCAGTCTTCATTCAATCAACAACAGCATTCAAGTGCCCATCCCTGCTTACTCCCTTGCTTCTGACAGAGACCGGTCATCACTCTCCACCTCCTCCATGTGATCCAAGAGCTTCTGGAGAAACTGCTCCTGAGATGATTCCCCTTGTAGGGCCAGGTGCACGGCCAAAGCCTGCAGGATGGCACCATTGAAGCCCAGTGAGGAGGCATGGGTCAGCTGGGCTGAGAGCCGGGCAAACTGCAGAAAGGGAGGTGGGAAAGGATGGAGAGAGAACTATTGTCACCAGAGCTGTGCCAAGGAACAGCATAGAGGCAGAATGGAAGCTGTCTTTAGATCCATGACAGAGAGAAGAGGAAAGAGGAGACCCCAGAGGTCAGCTTAGCTCACACACCTTCTGAACGTCTTGGGCGTGACTGTAGGCCAAGGAGATGCCAGCCACCCTCATGGCACCCCCATTGCCATAGGAACCCTTCCCATTGAACTGAGCCCGAGCTGGCTCAAAGACATCTGTGCATTTGGGGTTCAGCAGTTTTTTGAACACAGTGATCACTGCAGCACCATACCCTCGATCAGGGTCTTTCTTGTAGTCTTGAGCAAACCTGGAGAGGGAAAGGCAAGGACCCTGACTAGGTCTCGAAAGATCCTGAAGACAACAAAAGGAAACAGTCTGGGGAGAGGGAAAGGGAATGGGCAGAAGAAACTGTCTAGGGATAAGCAGCACAGGGCACTGTCTCAGCTTTTCTGGGCAGGAGGCTCAGAAACCTGAGACAACCATTAACGACATCAGGGCATTGTCTTGTTCGGTCCACTGCCCCTCACCTCTTGGCCATGTCCACCTCATCGAAGGCCTCCTTAGCCAGCAGGGACTGCACCAGGGCTCTGGTCATAGCAGTGTCATCTGTGTAGTATAGGACCTCTGCAGAGAAAGGGCCAAGGAAGGTTGGAGTTGGGGGGAGGCTGAGGCTTGCAAGTCTCATCCCTCTCCAACTCAACAGGGCTAAATAGGAGAACACCATTTCCCCCAAACAATTCTGTATTTCTGTCATTCTCCTAATCTGGAACCTGAGAGTCCTTTCTGATTCTTTTCTCTCCTCTGCCCTTCACATCTAGGCATTCACCAAGTCTTGATGAATCTTGGCTTCAAACTCCCCCCAACTTTCCATGGATCCTGCCATCTCTCTGGTTGAGGCATTCACCTGAAGTTTGAACCAATTCCCCTTTCTTAATCTCTAGGCTTTTGTTTCTCTATGCCAACCTACATTGTCTCTTCAAAATGACCTTACTGAAATACTTCTCTGCACATATAAGCCCCTACCCTCCAAACTTTCCATGACTTTCCAGTGCCTACAGGGTATAATTTATCCTGGCTTTGAAGGCCCTCCACAATCTAACCCATACCTATCTCTCCAACCTTCTCTCTCACCATTTCCTACCTTGAGGCTCTTCACTCAAGTCAATGGGATCTGACTTTACCAAAATGGATGGGCTTTTCCTTCCTTGATTTTGCTTGTACTTTTTCCCCTAATTCCTGGTCACCCCTTTAGATCCAATCAAATCCTAAATCTTCCCCCTAAGACATTCTCTGAACCCAGTGATGTCCTTCCTCTAAACCCCAACAGTTTTAATGGCTGATACCCCTCATTATGCTACACAGCTCATGTGTCCTGGCATTGCTATTATCTTGCCCTGTGTCTTGCCATGGAACTTTTACAGAATCTTGAATTTCCAGTGCCTGCTGATATAGATGAAGAGGGAACAGGTAAAAAGCAGGAAAAGGAGGGAGGAGCTACTTAGGATACAGATCACAAAAAGTCTTATCTAGAAGGAATCTTAAAAACCACCTAATGTAATCTTCTCATTTTTATAGTAGGAGAAACTGAGGCACAGAAAAGAGGTCAAGGAGGTTTCCATAGGACTTCTCTGCCTTGGCCCTCCACTCTGTCTGACAAGTAACATTTTCATTAATGCCACGGATAAAGGCATGGAAGACATACTTATTAAATCTTCACAGGACACAAAGATGGGAGAGAGCTAACACGTTGGAAGGTAACGTCAGGATCCAAAAAGACTCTGACACCTTGACTGGGCGGAATCTAATGAGATGAAATTTAATGATGGGTTCAGAAAATCAACCTCTCAATCATAAGATAGGAGACACAAGGCTACACAGACAACAATTTATCTAGGAAAGATCTAAGGCAGGGGTGGAGAACTTGGGCCTTGAAGCCACATGTGGTCTTCTAGGCCCTTGAATGTGGCCTTATGACCAAGTCCAAGTTTTACAGAACAAATCCTTTTATTAATTAAGGGGATTTGTTCTGAGAAGTTTGGATTCAGTCAAAGGGCCACACTTGAGGATCTAGAGGGCCACATGTGACTTCGAGGCCTCTGGTTCCCCTTCTAAGGGTATCAGTAGATTCAAATTTCAGTGTGAGGTAACAGGTGACATGGCAACCAAGAAAGCTAATGCCATCTTCAGTTCTATTCACAAAGTCATAGTTTCCAAAACTACTGTTGGTGACCAGCGCAGGATGACAATTTCCAAGTGAGAAGGAACCTTAGAGGTCATGTAGTCGGCCTGGTTTTGGACAACAGTTGTAGGTGACAAGTCAGCGATAAGCTGGAATGGGTCTAGAGAGGAACAATCCCCGCAGTTCAAGAATGGGAGGGGAAGCTGAAGGAAATGGATGCTGGGCCCCTTCTGCTTGGTCCCTGCTAAAAGGGCTGTGACGGGTGGGGAAGGTTACAAAGGGGCAGGTTTAGGACGGATAGCAGTCAGCAAGATCCAAAAGGGGCAGAGTGTGTATGGAAAGTCTTCCAGCCCAGGCTGGTTTCTGCAGGGCTCCCAGGAAGAGGGTCTCCATGGTCTCTTAAGAGCCTTTCCAGGTTCCAGCAAAACCCAGGCTTTCTGATTCCCAGTTGGGGGGGACGGGTGGCAGCTCCAGCACAGCCTTCAGCAGAGCCCGGTAAGGCCCGCCCCACGTGCTGCAGGAGCGAGCCTAAAAGCCCGTCCTCTCCAAACCAGGCTAGGCCCGCCCCTTGCCCCTCCCCCACCTGTGCGCACGCGCCCCTCCCACCTGTGCGCGCGCTTCCCTTCAGTCCAGGCTCGGGCTCCAGGCTGGCCACGTGACTCAACAGTGACGCTATGGTAACGTTCTCGTACGCCTCGTAGACTGCTCCCAAACAGTCCCCAAGGAGCGCCCCGGCTAGGCAGCCCCGGAACCGCGATAGGGAACGCGCCGCTCCGGCCGCCGCGTCGCCCGCCACCGCCGCCATCGCAGCCGCCATCAACCGCCACAATCTACCACCACTTCCGGGAGCGCCGGCACGCCCACCTCCCTTCACCGCTCCATCCCCCCGCCCTGCCGAAAAACGTCAGGCAGAGCTACCCAGTCGCGGCCCCGGCGCAGGCCCCGCCCCTGCCCCGCAAGACCCCGCCCTCATACGGGGCACCGATCCCCCCACCCAGAGACCCCGGCACTCCCTCGCGCAGGCCCCGCCCCCTACGAGGCCCCGCCCCTGGTAGGCCCCGCCCCTCCCGGGCCTTTCCTCCGTCTCGTTCTTCCCTCCCTTTCTTCGTGACAGCTCCCGCTTCTCGCGCCCTTTATCCTGCGGGGCCTGGCGCTGCTGCGAGGCCTCGGCGCCTTTCAGCCCCAGAGTCGCCTGGCACGCCGACGGCTCGGCTCTCTGGCCCAGCCGTGTCCAAGAACGAGGCCGTAGTTGTAGACAGGGAAGGTGCTGAATGCAGAGCCTCATGCCCAGGACTTGGGCGAGGTGATGCCTGAGACGGGCCATGCCGTGTAAGCTTGTCCTGGCCACGGCTTGAACTGAGGCGGAGTGGGTCTGTGCCATGGACTGGGAATGAGGACAGGAGGAGGAATCCAGCCCAGGCACTCCCCCCGACCCTGGGGGCCAGGGCTTTTAACTCCTGGGTGTGTTCAGTGGGATACCCTGGCTCCGATCTCACCAGCCTCCATTATGAACTGTCATTAAGACGTGTGTGATCTAGGTGTCCCTTCCCACCCCCCCCACCCCCCCCTTTACTTTACAGAAGAAGAGACTGAAGTTTAGAGAAAGGAAGGGGCCTTTCCAAGTAAGCAGCAGAAGAGAATTCAAAGCCCAGGTCAGTGGAGCCCAGGATCTGAGTTCTACCAGCTCTTCCTCTTACTGAGTGGGAGTGGGGGGCGGGGCCTCAAAGGGCAGAAGTCGCTTTGTACAGCCTCAACCAAAGAGAATTAAACTGGAGCAGGGGTTCTTAACCTGTGGTTAAGACAGATTTCAGGAAGTCCATGAACTTGGATGAGGGGGAAAAATGACTTCTTTATTTTCACCAGCCTCTGACTGAAATTTAGCCTTCTTTTCAATCATAAAAACATGATTTTCAGAAGGGGTCCTTAGGTTTTTCTAGTCCACAGCCAAAGAGGTCAACGACACCAAAATAGGTCTGAATTAGAGGTCAAATAAAGCTCCTCCTAGCTGTGACATTCTGTGATTCCTCTAGTCTGTTTCTCTGTCCAGCTAAGTTCCCTTAACTGTTGATTTTCCCTGATGGACTCAGTGTCCTGAGGATGAGGACAAACCTTTAATCATCTCCATTTCTGCTCTCCACTTGACCCAGGGTACTGCAAACATGACTTTAATCCTTCAGAGATCTGTGGTTTCCATGTTATATTTACCTGCACAGATTCCAATCTTACCAATATACCTTTAGTAGGTGTTTTCTTAAGCTATGTTTTTAAAAATTCATCCATGTATGGTCAAAATTGTAGAATTTCAGCCCTGGAAGAGTCCTCAGAAATTAATCACTTAGTCTCTGTGGACTTCAGTTTCTTCATCTATAAAATAATGGAGATGGAACTAGATAATTTCAAAAGGTTCTTCCAGTTCTAGATCTTATCAATTCCCTGATTTTACAGTTAAGGAAATTGAGGCCCAGAAGGGGAGAAGGGCTTGACCAACGAAAGCATCTGGTAGGCTGGACCTTAGTGCTTGTATAATGGTTGTTGTCCTTCCTCTTCAAAGAGGACCAAATGACATCACCATGATAAAGTGAAATTGCAGGGTGTCCAACTGTGACTGATCAGACCAATACGAGCTCGAAATGTTCTACCATAGGTTGGGCATGGATAGTCCGTGTGAATATTTGAGGTGGATATCCCAAACTTGCACATCCTGCCTTTACTTTGAGCTTTGCTCAAAGAGTACAGCACCCTTTCTGATGTGGGCACGCCATGCTAAGCGGTGCTGTGCCAGCGTCTCCCATGTTGCACAGTCAAATCCAAAGTTCTGGAGAGAGACCTTGAGAATGCTCAGTAGTGGCGTCCAATGGCCTTTTCTCCAGAGACAGACCGGAGAGTGAGAAGAGAGAAAACCCTGAAAGGGGAAAATGGTGTTGGGAAGAGCGGCACCGGAAGATGGTTTTCGGTGCCTTTCCCCCACCCCCCTGGGGGAGTGGGGGCTTCCTTTCCTGGTTTGGGGTTGCTCGTTTCTTGCTTCTCTTCCTCCTTGTATAATACCTATACAGTAGCAACAATAGGCCTGTACTCAAACACTTTCCAACTTGGTAGGACATGTCAGTTTCGTCAGAATCATCTTCACGTTGAACAGAGGCAGCTATCCCTGGAGCTCTCGGTACACAAAAGGTGCCTTGTATATGATGAATTTGAATAAATGTTTGAATAAATGCTTTCCTGAAGGCCTGAATCTCTCCTGAGTGAAGCTTAAGAAATTTCTCTTGGGTCCCTTCAGACCTGGGTAGACCTCTCTCCTGGACAATATTATAGATATAACATTTCAGGAAAGCACTTGACAGAGTTTTACGCTGCTCTTTGGGCTTTCAGACAGGCTGCTCCCAGAGCCTAAAATGCCGCCCTTACCTCTTCCTCTTGTGTTCCTTAGCTTCAAGGTTCTATTCAGGTACCACCACCTCCCATACACACATATTCCTGATCCCACCAGGAATAAGTAGTTCATTGAGTTTCAAACTGGAAGTGAAGGTACTTGCAGAAAAAAGGGGAAGGGAGCTGTTCCTCGAGAGTGACATTGCATACAGAGATGGCAACCATGGCATTAGAACAGATGCCTAGGGGGAAGAGTGTAAGTGGGTGCTCCCAAGGTTCCCAGCTTTGTGAATAGACTGGAGGCTCAGCTGTGCAGTAAGATTAGCACCCTGTTCCAAGGCCCCTCAAACATCTAGTTTTTAAGAGAATTTGTATCACCTGTGAGTCAAGGTAGCAGGCCAGTCCAGATCACTGAAATCAGGATATCCTTAGAATTGCCTAATAAGAAATGAAAAATGAAGGGAAGAGACCCAGGAAATAATTCTAGCTCTACCACAGCAAGAAAGCATCTGGGGAAAGCCATGTCTTATCTCTCCATGAGGGCTGGAGCCATATGATTTGAAACTGGTTTTCATCAGCTCACAGAACTAGACATCATTAAATGGTTCAACTTACCAATGAGGAAACTGAGGTCCAGAGGATTTAAGTCATTTGCCCAAGGGTCACACTGTACATAGTAAGTAGTAGAGTTGAAATTCAAATCCAGGCCCTCTGACTCCAAATCTAGTCTTTTTTTCCATTACACCATGCTGCTTCCACATCCAGGGCTGCTTGAAAGCAGCAACTAAATTTCTTTGCAAGTCCAGAAACCCAGCCCATCATATCTGTTGATTTCCCTCTTTTGAAGTAAGTCTTTGGGCCAGACACATTCCAAATACCTAAGAGAAATGAAAGAACTAGAGTTCTTCCAATACAAATCACCTTATATTAACACATCTTGGCATAATGCCCTGTTCTTCGTGGGCAGACCTCTTTCCCTTTTTATCTGTCTACAATGCTGATTATGATGCCTGGCAATTCCATGCAACTTTCACTAAGCACCTACTGTGTTGTGTGTGTTGGTCCTTTGTTGCCGAAGAAGACCATGCCATCAGAGAAATGACATGACTTGCACTTGACTTTGTTTTGAGTGAGGGAGGGCTGTGCAAGGCCCCAGTCTCACTTCTCCTGTAGAGCCATCTGAATCTTGTGACCAGATATTCATCAGGATAATGGGAAATGACCCAGGATGAGGCAATTGGGGTTAAGTGACTTGCCCAAGGTTACACAGCTAGTGAGTGTCGAGTGTCTGAAGTAAATCCTCCTGACTCCATGTACCACCTAGCTGCCCTGGGGAAGAAGTATCTAGTACTGGAGAGGGGAGCCATAGAGGAAGCTAGGTTTCTATGAGTGCCATCATATGGGAAAAGTGTCAACTGAAGAGGTCTCTTATCTAGGAGGCGTTTCATAAATGTTTGTAGAATTGGACATAATAGAGAGATGTGGGCTCAGTAATAGGATTCTGAGGCTGATGGGGTTAAGAGACCAGACCAAATTAGTAATCATCAATGGTTTGGTGTCTTCTTGGGGGAGGACTCTAGTGGAGTACCCTAACAATCTCTTCTTAAGTCCTACTCTGCTTAATGTTTGTGTTAGTGATTTGGATAAAGCCATCTAAAGCATTAGTATGTCTAGAGAGGACAACATTGGAGAGATAGCAAGTTTGGAATGATAACCTCAGGATCCAAAAACATCTGGATAGGCTAGACTGAGAATAATTAAGATGAAACCAAATAGAGATAAAATTCTACACGGTTTAAAAATAAAACATGTACAGGGAGAGGGAGGTATGACTTGTGTAAATAAGAACTGGGGATTTTAGGGTACTACAAACTACCCTGTACTGGTCCAGAATGAGGGCTGTGATATCTTTGCTATTCTCTACCTTGATCAGACCATATTTGAACTACCATTTTCCATTCTGGGCACTACATGTTAGGACATTGATGTGCAGAAGACAAAGATGAAGATGGTGAGAATGCTGGCACCTGCTGCTATATAGGATCTGGGGATATTTAGCCCACAGTAAAAAAGACCTCTGAGGGAGATGATCAATCACCATCTTTGAGTACTAGAAGGGCTGTCTTGTGAAAGTAGGGTTATCGTTGTTCTGCTTGGCCCCAGTGAGCAGAACTAGGAGCAGTGAGCTGAAACTAGAGAGGCAAGTTGAGATTTGATGTGTGGAAGAGCTTCCTACTCATTGAAGCTGTCCCCAGGTGAATTGAGCCTTCTCGGGGGGTTGTGAATTTCCCCTTGCTGAAAATGTTCAAGCAGAGGGTGTCTTGATGTCATTAATGTTTTAGTAGAGGGTCAGGTTAGGTGAGATCACTCTTAGATCCCTCCCAACTCTGAAATGTCTTTCTGAGATTACTCCTTGCTCTTGACTCTAGGCAAAGCCCTTTCCCAAACCCCGACAAAAGTCATTCTACCATGATTATCTATATCACCATCATCATTACACCTGGTGCTTTATTGGATTTAGACTCTCCCATTCCCAGTCCCATTCCCATTTCCCATGTGGAGGCACTATATCAGCTCTAGTTGCCGGCACTTGAGTGGGGGCAGAGTGCGGTTGCTGGTTCTGTTAAAGGTGTCTACCTCTGGCACAAATTTCTCAGCTGGTACTGTCAGCTTGCGGCGGGTATCCATGCACTTGTTGTTCAGCAGTAAGGAGTTGGACTTGCACGCAATGTCAGCCTGGATCCGGGCCAGGTTCTTGTGAAGGGCATCTAGGGTATGCCTGGGGATATTGAGGAACACTTAGGGCCAGGCTGTTCCTGCCCCCTCTCCTTGTGACCCAGGCAAGGTCCCACAAGAAGGAGGGAGGGAAAAGGGGCCTGAAATTCAGCATGGCTGAGTTACTATGTACTTAGCCACAGCAAAGACAGAAAGCAACTCCTGCTAACCAAGGTCCCACAAGCCCAGGCCCCAGATCCAGGACTCTTCTAGTCTAGCTCTGGCATTAGCTCATTGTTATGTCTGGTAAAGTCCCTTACCTTTCTTGGGCCATTTTCCAGATCTGTAAATGAGGTAGACGATGATCCTCAGGGATGCCCTTGTACCCCCAAATACCACCCCTTGCCTTTGCCCAGGAAACATTCTTTGTGTTCTTCCACCTCTGTGTTTTTGCTCATCTTACAACCTGTATCTGGAACATCCTTCCCCTTCCCATTTCAATCCCTCCCCCTCCTTTAAAGCCTGATTCAAATGCCATCTCCTCCAGGAAGCCTTTCTTGATGCCCAGGCTCCATGTGGATATTTCCCCTAGGACTTCACATAGCATTCTGTCTGCATTTCCTCCCATGCACTGATCATTTCATATCATGTATCTGTGATTCCCTTTGTATGTCTTGGGAGCTCCAGAAGGGAAGGGCATCTTGTCTAATCCCCCAGCTCCAAGCATGTAGTTCTTTGCACATAATAGGTACTTCATGTTTGCTGAATGAATGGTGGCCTGGATATCTGTGGTCAGGGCCCATGCCAACCAAAGGGCCAGGTTGCTTATGAGGCCCCAAGACTCTCAAGTTCACTAAGCCCCAAACCTACTGTGACTGGCCTAGTTTCTGCTTCAGGACAGCCATGGTAGATTCCAACTGGTGCACTTCATCTGTGAGCCCATAGTGTACCTGGTTAAGAGAGGGACAGGGATATCAGGGAAATCATCCTTCTTCAGTTCCACTGATCCAAGAGCTCACTCCTATACATTTGTGTTCATCCACATGGACCTGAGAGGGAAGGATACCGAGGTAGTTCTGGGATCTAGCCCTGTTACTGACTCTGTCTCTGGCTAGGTTACTTCCCCTTCTTTGAGATCTCCATTGCTTTAGGGCTTCTTTACTGCTGGCTTTGGGATCTTGCTGGGGTAGGCACAAACAAATGCACATACCTGGTCCCTGCACATCTCCATATTGGGCCTGTATGTTCGGGTTTCCAAGCGGGTGTGTGCCAGCTTCAGATTTCGCATCTTTACGCGCAGGTCTTCCTCCAGCCGTCGGGTGGCCTCCTCCAACTCTGCAATTTCTTCCAAGGTCTAAGGGAAGAGGCCAGAGGGTGGGCAGACAGGCTCCCCTGCCTGCTCTGCTCTGCTGACTGACGACCCCCTCAACATCGTTTGGAGTTCATGCCCACCTTGGGTCCCCACATCCAGCTCCCTCAGGGAGCCCTGGAGGCCAATGGACTCCTTACCTTTTTCTCCTGCCACCTGAGCTGACTCAGGTATCTCTCTATTTCTCGTATCCGCTTTCTGAAGGCATACTCAGTAGCCACACGCTGGGCTTCTAATTCATTGTTCGTCTGGGGTTAAGGGTCAGAGGTTAAAAGAGGTGAGAACAGGGCCAGGGAAATAATGAAGTATGAGTGGGTTGTGGGAATATGTTAGGGATCAGGGGAGAAGGTGATACCCTGATAAAGAGAGGGTCCATCAAGGGGGAAGGGAAAATGGGCATATCTTATGTCTCTCCACAGACAGTTGAGTTTATGTTTGGCAAGGATAGTGACTAGCTCCCTGAGCATGGAGGGAAATGAGTTTTGGGAAGCCTGGGTGGTTCGGCTCACCTCAGCAACGGTGAGGGCTGTAGCTTCCCGCAGATCTGTAGAAGCCTTCCTCTCAGCCTCTGCCCGGTCCTTGATATACTGGCTGTAGTCATCCCACTGCTGCATTGTGCAGGAACTGGGGCAGCCAGAGGCACACATGCTCCCATACTGTCCAGCAGTCCTAAGCATGGGCCACAAAGGGGTCAGACACAAGCGATACAGGCACTGACCAAGGAGGATCAGATGCAAATCAGTCCCATAAGGGCTGTCTGGTGGAAAGGATGGGTGAATGAGTAGTTGGGTCAGGCCCCATGGGTAGGGGGGGTCCACAGACCAAAGAGGAAGATGGAGAAAAGAAGGGAAGGAGTAGTCTCAGGACCAAAGGCCCAGACTTACCCATTGGGAACTCGGGTTGGGTTGACCTTCAGGGAGATATTAGGGGAGTTAACATTGAGTGAGAGGCAGACACGATCAATCTCTAGTGCTTCCATCTTGCCTCGATGGTCAGAGTTCAGTTGCTGTCTTACTTCTTGAAGAAGGCTGGGGAGGGCAAAGACATAAGGGTTCAAGTGTCTTCCACAGTTACTAACCAGCCTAGAAAACCCCTTCCCTGAACAGGCCCAGTTTGGGGCCTGATTCAGGGCAGGGCTCCCTCAGGTGTAAGCTGAGTGAGGAAGAGAGTTTCTTCCCTGGTCTTTACCTCTCATTCATTGTAGGATTATCAAGATACCCAGTTTCAAAGCTCTGGGCTCCCCATCTGCCCAGATACCACATCCACCAAAGAATAACTGTCAGTTCCTCCAATCTGAGGTCATGTGGACAGCACAAAGACCTCCAACTTTGGAGCTAAGAGGTCTGGCTTCTAGACCTGGTTCTATCGCTGCCTTGGTGCAATGACCTTGGGTGAGGCCTTCTCCTCTTTGGGCTTTAGTTTTCCTCTTTCTAAAAATGGGGTGGGGGGAAGAATTGTACTGGATCTTTAAGATTTCTTCTAGATCTAGAACTCTACAAATTTATAAACTCTCTCATTGTCTAGAGGAGAAAATCAAAGCCTCAACAGACAGAGTCATCTGCCCCCAAGGTCATATGATAGAGTCACAACTAGAACCCAGGTCTCCTGACTCCAAGCCCTGGGCTTTTTCTGCAGCAATGATCTGCCTGGTACCGAGGTGTCAACACTACAATGGATAATTTTGATTCTGTGACTTTAAGATTCTCATGCTCTGACTGAATGCCCAAAGGTGTATGTACACATAGTATTTCACAGTTTTCATGGCACTTTCTCATCTATTATCTCACTTTATCCTCACAGCGCCCCTGCAAAGGAGGCAAGTGTTGAGGTACGTTATAGGTCAGGCTAGGAATCGGGTGTTATAGTTGTTCAGTTGTTTCAGTCGGGTCCGACTCTCCATGGCTCCATTTTGAGGTTTTCTTGGTAAAGAAAGTAGTGGTTTGCCATTTCCTTCTCCAGCTCATTTGACAGATGAGGAACTGAGGCATATAGGGTTAACTAACTTGCCCAGGATCACACAGCTAGTAAAATGTCTGAGGCTAGATTTGAACTCATGAAGATAGGTCTTCCTGATTCCAAGCTGTGTTCTATCTACTGTACCACCTGGCTGCTCAGGCTAGGAAAGGAGGGCACCAGAGGTTGAGGATCAATCAGTAATGGGCCCAGAGTGAAAATGTCAGAGAAGCTTGGATTGAGTGTGTGGAGGCCATAGTCTGGGAGACAGTGGATGATATAATATGGGGGCAAATAAAAACTTCATGTAAGCCTTGCCCTTGTGTATTGTGTGCTTAGCCAGGCTGTCTGAAGAAAGAGTGGACTGAGATGACGAGTCCTCCTGTGCAATTATATCCCAATTAGACCATCGGGAATGAGATTTGGTAATGAGACAGAAATTGTCTATTATAGAATATAGAAGAAATTGTCTATTATAGAATATACGGGATGTCAGGGATGGAAGGGATCTTAGGGAGATCATCTGTTCTAGCCTTCATTTATGTAGGAGGAAAATGGGACCTGGAAAAGGAATGGAATTACTCCAGGACACAGTCCTATGATGGTGAGATAGTATGATGTTGTTGTCCAGCCCTAAGGTAGACATCTATTTAACACTGGTATTTGAGGGGAATGTCAAAAGGTCTCAAAACTTGTTCTCATTCTATGGAAGTCTCTTAAGAAAGGCCAACAAGGCACCCTGGGTTATCCAATATCCATATCTGAATGCACAAAGTATAGATAACAAGCAACCAGAGATTCTAATACAAGGAGCACAGATTTGACCTCAGAGGTACTCTTGAGACTTGGTGGGATGAGACCTGTGCCTGGCATATGGTTCTGAAAGGGCAGGAAAAAGGAGGAATGGGAAGGATAGAATTGTAAATGAATATATGTAAGGAGATTCAGGAAGTGGGAGGGGGTGGAGCTTAGGAAGCAGGGTGGAGAGAATGAATAGGACAGCTGATATATAGAAGACAGTTTAGCTCCAAGGACAGAACTTGAAGTGGTGAATGAAAGGTGTAAAGTAAGCCTAATGGATAGGAAAAAAAAGATCGCTAATAGAACTATCTGAAAAGGAAGTAGTGGAATATACCAGGGCTGAAGATGGTGGGCTCTCAAATTTTTGGGCCAGGGTTGGCCTTGTACTGGCTGGCCTCTGCAGTCTCTTCTGGCTCTAAGGGCCTGGGATTCTGTGTGATCCTTTGTCAGAATACAGCAATAGCAGTTCATCAAGGTAGGGGAGAATTCAGGTGCAAAGGTCTATGTCTAGAGAGAACTGTGTGGCATTTTCAAGTTTGACTTGGGGGTTGCTCAACTCCTAGATGATCATCTACACTTGTCTCCATTTCCTTAGCCCTAACCTTTCCCAACTCCTCAAACCACTGACCTCCATTCCCATCCTTTGTACTGAAAGCACTCTCTCAAAGGATACCAATGATATCTCTGTCTCCCCCAATTAGGAATCTCTTAATTGATAAATCTGATGGCCTTATTAGTTCTCATCCTTCTTGATCCCCTGGACAGTGCTGACACTGCTAAGGCAGTGTGGCATAGAGGTTAGGGTGCTTGCCTTGGAGTCAGGTTTGAGTGGTGGTTGAAACTGGCTGTGGGACCACAGAGCCTTTCTAAACCTCAACTGTAAATGGTGAATCAATTATGCCTGTAGTTCCTGTGATTTACAGAATTGTTAGGAGGTTCAGATGAGATAAAAATGTAAGCAAAGCTCTTTGGGAACCTCAGATCATCAGTTAGTATTATTGATCTCTCCTCCTGAACTCTCCTCCTCTTGACATTGACGACATTGCTCTAAATCACATTGCTTTATATGGGTTCTCCTACCGGTCGGGTCAAACCTTCTTAGTCTCTTCATCATCTCTTTCTTGCCACCACACTCCGACCCTGGCTGAGTTTGAGTTATTCCTTGTGACTGTCCTGGAACCTCTTCTCCGACTACACATTATCTTATGGTCATCTCATCCATCCTCCAGAGGTTGAATGCCATGACACGGACTATTCCCAAATCTTCCTGTTTCATAATATTTCCCTTGTACTCCAGAGTTGTAGCAAATAGCTTTATCTGCATATCCAACTCAACCAGTTCAAAAGTGACCTCAACAACATCTTCTCCCCATTCTTCCAAACCTTTCTCTCATCTCAACCTCCTTGTTTTGGACCCAAAACTTTGGAAACATCTTTGACTCCCTGTTCTTCCTTACCCTTTCTCCCATCTAATCAATTGCCAAGTCTTGTCAGTTCAATCTCCACTACATCTCTTGACTCATTTCGTCCATGAACACTGCAACCATTCTAGTTCAGACCCTCATCACTTCTCCCCTTGTTTATCTTCCTAATTTGGTGTCCCTGCCTCTGGGTTCATCCCTTACCAATCAATCCTTCACATAGTTGCCAAAATAATTTTCCTAACGCATAGGTCCAATCATGTCACCCCCTTCTTTAAAAATCTTCAGTGATCCTCTTATTCTAGGAAAAAATATAAATTTCTTAGCATTGGAGGTCCTCCACAATCTGGCTCCACATCTACTTTTTAAAGCTTTATTTGCATTTGACTCATCACACATTCTATGCTGTAGCCTAGGAGAATTCTAGTTTTTCCCCAAATGCAGCATCTCCTCTCCTACCTCTGTAAATGTGCCTAGGCTGCCCTCGGGTCTGAAATGTACTCGCCTCACCTTATCTCCCTTTAAAGCAAGCTGAGACTCAGCGGCTCATTACTTCCAGGAAGCCTTCTCTAATATACACACATGCTCTCATACAAGTGCTCTTTCTGGCTTCAGATCTTCTTAGGAACATGTTGCCTGGATCTCTCCCTTTGATCTGGTCTTACTTTCTTTTGTATCCCCTTCATTTGTATCTGTATCCACATGCTACCCCTAAGTAAAATGTTAGGTCTCTGAAGGCAGAAACGTGTCATACCTTCTCTTCGCACCAAGTAGTCACTTTGTACATGGCGCTGAACTGAATTCTGAGAGGGGGGGATGACCATTGTCACCAGAGGGCTCCACACATGGGAAAGATCAATGTGTACCATCCACTTCTAAGCTCCCCTAGGAAAGCAGGTCATAGATCACCCTCTATTTTTTCAGATCATTCATAATTCCTCCCAACCAGAAGCATGATATTCCATGTGTGCTCAATAAATACTTGAATGAATGCCTCTACTTTATGATGTGTGACCACAAAGACATTGATACTCTACTATACGCTGTCCATGTTTGCACATATATCTCATGTGGAATATGCATATGCAAAGCATATCTAACACATCCAGGGTAGACATTGAGCATATGCTCACCTAAGTGTGTGTAAAAGCAGGAGTGCACAGGTACAGCCAGGCTGCCCCCCAGGTTTGCTTATAAGCACAGGTGCCATTTTCCCTCTGGTCCTTACCAAAGCTGCTCAAAGGCCTCCTTGATCTTCTTCTGCAGTGCCAACTTGGAATTATCAATCACCTCCACTTCCTTGTGCAGCTCATCGTCAACAGCATCCTTCACCACGTCGATGTCCCGCCGGCTCTCCCGTAGAGTTAGGCACTCAATTGCCACATCTAGAGGGAGATTCTTGGCCTGCAGGGCCCTCTCCGCTGCCTCCTTCATCTGGAGATGAAGGGCAGGGGGAGAGAAGTCCAAAAGGATTTTCTTAGGTGCGACTGCTGCCCTGCCAAACCTCTTGGCACTAGAGGGGGTGTCAAGGGTGAAATGCCAGCTGAGGCTAGCCATACCTCCCTGCCCAAGTGGAATGCTGCCCCATCATGCCCTAGTAACAAACTTTACACCCTGCCCTCAGCTCTCTTGCCTGTGTCATGGCATCAATTTCAGTATCTACGTCGGTCAGACTTTTGTCCAGTATCTCCTTCCATCGGTCAACAGAGTCTATGCGCTCTGACAGGCGGTTCTGGTTGTCATATTCGTCCCATGTGGTCTGGAAGGGAGAAGGGTTATGTAAGAGGGAACATGATATAGTAAAAAAAACTGGACTCTGACTTAATAGCTGTGTGACATTGGGCAAATTACTTAACCTCTGTGACTGTTTCTGCATCAGCAAAATGTGGTTGTTTGCATCATTCACCTTACAATGTAGCTATGGTAAGGAAAGTGCTTTGGAAAGCTTGAAGCATCATGATGGCCAGGGGAGTTGTTGGCAATTAGGGATTTCAGGGGCAAAGAATGAAGAGGGTATGTTTCTTTTTCCCCATTTCATGTGATTCTCCCTACCTGATTGTTGGTCTCATTGCGGAGAGTGCAGATCTCTTGTCTGATCTGTTGTGAAGCATCCCTCTGCCGCTCAGCATTAGAGGAAAGCAGGTGGCTGCTAATTTGCCAGTCAGGGAGCCGGAAGTGCTGGCTAGGCTTGACGCTCAGTGTGGTCATGGTTCAAGGCCGGCAGGGGGACTCACCCCCTGTCCCTGGATGCCTTGAGTCCCACTATCTGTTGGACAAAAAAAAAAAAGTTCACCTGGAGAAAAAACCGTCTAACAGCTTCTTTCCCCTTCCCATGCCCTATTTGCTGCCATATAGTTTCCTCTCTGCCCACCTAACTTTCTCCCCCTTCCAGAATGAACTTCAATGGTATTTTCTCTAGTAAACTTGATTCTCTTTTCAATATATATGCACCTATGTACAGAGGAAGAAAAGGGGGGGTAAGTCCCCCCTTTTCCAAACCCCAGCAGTATCAGATAATTAGTATGTCCCTAAGAAAGAGCCTGAACTAGGTAAAGTTAGCTGATGGTGTTGAATATACCTAATTGGGCTGAGTTGATGGGAGGCAGGGGTAGGGTGAGAGGCACCAAGTGTTGGCAGAAGATGGCCTGGTGGACAAGGATATCAAGATTACCTCTTCCTACTTCCTCCCTTACCCCAAATGTGCCAGTCTCAATCAACTAGTTTTCATTGCGTTTCAGTCAGGTCTCCTCCACTCAAACCCTACAAAAAGCTCTGGGCTGTGCGAGATGAGGAAAGTGTTAAGACAGGTAAAGTCCTCGGGGATTCAGTGTAGTTGAAAGCTCCTGAGAGGGGCCTGCCTCGGTGCCTCAGTCTTGGAGGGCTGCCCAGTCTTCCCTGCCTCCCAGGAGAGGACAGAAGGACACGGCCAGGGTTGGTAGAAGGAAAAGGTGGGAGCCCAGCCGGTGCTCTAGTGGTCAAAGGGTACCCCAGGGTGCCCCAGGTCGAGTTTCCCACTACCTTTTCCCAGCTCGACCTCCACTACCCCTCTCCTCACCGTTTCTCAAGGTGCTTACCTCTTCTCGCCCAACACTAGTCTGCAGCCGCTCAAGCGGAGCCGCGGTTGTTAAGTACGCCGGGAGAGTACCTAGGCAACGGCTTTCCCGGAAAGCCAATGGGAGCCGACTCTCCTTAGTTTACCTTGGCAACACAAGGGAGGAGAAAAAACACAAGGTGGAGGGGGCTGGGTATCTTGGGGTCTAAGGGAGGGATTCGTGGGTGAGGCGGGGCCTAAGTGGTAAGTTATGACGTCGGCTACAAAGTTCTGAGAGTAGAAGAAATAGCCAGGATTCTGTCAGTAGGAGAGCTGTTGGAAAATGGGAAAATAGCCCGTTCAGTCTCCGGGGGACAGAATGTTAGTCGTATGGTCATGGACAGTTACCAGCTGTTTGGGTTTCACTTTCCTTGTTTGTAAAAAGCGGTCAGTGATGTCTGGGGTACCTAACATCTCGGGACTGATGTGAGTGTATCAAATGAAATAATGTACGCAGAGAGATTTGTGACCAGAGTGGACAAATGGAAATATTCGTTTGCTGAAGACCAAGATACATCTGAGAAAAGGAAAATAAAGGGTGAGAGAAAACTAAGAAAAATACATATTTGTGTTGTGTGCTTATGTGCGGGGTGTACACATATGTATACATGAAAGGAAACAAGCATTTATTAAACACCTACTATATGCCCGGAATCATGATAAGCACTTTATAAGTATTGTTTCATTTCATCCTCACAACAGCCCTGAGAGGTAGGTGCTAATACTATTCTCATTTTACAGATGAGGAAACCGAGGCCAACAAAGGTTAAGTGACATGTCCAGGGTCACAAAGCTAGTCTATGAGGCTGAATTCGTCTTCCTGATTCTGGTCCTAGTGAGCTCTTCATTGCATCTAGCTTCCTGATTGCTACCATGTGTACACAAACACGCTTCAAAGTAACAATCCATTTTCAAGGTTGATACTCAAATGGAGCTGCAGCCTCAGTCTTTTGGAGTTTTCCCTCCAGCAATGCAGATTGTAGCCTTTCCATGCTTGCCCGTCCAATGAGTCTTAATATTCATTTCACCTGACTCCATCTTATCAGGGATGGGGAAAACTAAGCCAAAGGAAGGGACTCAGGACATGCCATATTCAACACCGAGCAGCTAAAAGCAGGATCAGTACCAGGTTTCCTGATTCATACACAGGAAAAAAACCTTCATTTGACTCTGCTGGTCAATTATTGTTACATCTCTTCTCTTTTTAACTGCTCAGCTTTTACAGAGTTGCTTGTGTTCACTGTCTCCCCTTCCTCATCACCAACTTGGCCCAGAGCTTTGCAATCTCATTTCTGAAGACTTTTCCCCTCTACTGTAACTCCAGGATTATCTCCAGGATTTCCAATTCCCCTTCAACATAGTTTATTGATTCAAAACACATTTAACATCACTGTCACGTCCTTAGTGATTCCCTTCATCTCACCTAAGAGAGCTCCTCCTGGTAACATCAGCACAGCCAATCAAATAAACAGGAGGACGCTTCATTTTCACATTACAGCCCCAATGAGAGTTCTGAAGCCTTGCAGTGTTGTTTGTTTGTTTGTTTTAAATAATTGAGGTCTTCCTGTAAAATATTCTCCTTGTTTGGCTTACTTCACTGCATTAATTCATATGTCTTCCCATGTTTTTCTCAATTCTTCATATCCATAATTTTACTTTTAATGAATATTTCTTTTTCATTATTATAAACTGCATACGAAATCATGAATCTTATCTACATACAGGGTTTTTTTGGTTTTGTTTTTGTCCACTTCTAATTTATCATGGTAGTTCCAACATTTCCCTTTTGGTTTATATCCTTAGAAACTTTCTTCTCTCTTTAGTTTATTTTTTAAAACTCTACATTCATGTTATTTGATTCCTTTTTTTTTTTTTATCATCACCACCCCCTTCTACTCCTCTCCTAACTTCCTCCCCAACTCCCTAAGGGAATGGACTGTTTTTTTGCTTGTATTTATCTCTCCATTGCTTAATACAGAGCCTGACCCTTAGTAAACACTAAGCACTTAATATAACTTTGCTGCCTTCTTTTGATGATCTTCACGCATTTCATGCTCACTCATCATGAAGCTCCCCTAAGGATCTTTCTTTTCTCCTTCTACAGTATCTTGCTTGGTGCTCTCAATAGCTCCCGTGGTTTTGATGAACGTTTGTGTGCAGATGATTCCCAAATCCATAAATCCAAACAAAGTCTCTCTCTAGAGCTCTAATTCTGCATTACTATGTCTTCTAGACATGCTGAATCAAACCTAATATGCCCAAAGCAGAACTCCATTCTCTTTCCTCCCAAGCCCTCCCCCTTTCTCCATCTTCCCAATTACTTCTGAAGGTACCACTGTCCTTTCACATTGGGCTCATCCTTAACTCACTTTTACTCAACCAATACTCTGTTTCTAAATCTTGTCACTTTATCTTTTAAAATATTTCTCATATACAACCCCTTCTCTCCATTCACACAACCACAATCCTAGTTCATGCCCTCATTTTTTCTTTTTAAAAAGTTACTTTTAATTATTTTTAACATTCTTTTTTTAAATTTTAAATTCCAGATTTTCTCCCTCTCACACCAACTGAGAAGGTAAACAATATGTCAATTATACATGTTAAAATCATGCAAAACATTTCCATATTCACCATATCACAAGAAAAACAAAAAAATGAAAGTAAAAATAGTTTATTTCAGTTTGCACTCTGAGTTTGGTTCTCTCTCTGGAGGTGGATAGCATTCTTTTCACGAGTCCTTTGAAATTGTCTTAGATCACTGTATTGATCAGAATAACCAAGTCTTTCACAGTTGATCATCAATACATCATTGCTGTTACTGTGTATAATGACCTTCTGGTTCTTATCACTTCACTTTGCATCAGTTCATATAGGTCTTGCCAAATTTTTTTTTTCTCCTGTAACTACACCTTTGTCATTTTTTTATGGGACAATAGTACTCCATCATAATCATCTATCACAGCTTGTTTAGCCATTCCCCAATTCCCCAATTGATGGGGGCATCCTCTCAATTTCCAATTCTTTGCTACCACAAAAAGAGCTACTATAAATATTTTTGTACATATAGGTTCTTTTCCTTTTTCTTTGGTCTCTTGGGGGTACAGACCTGTAGGGGTATTGCTGTATGTACAATTTTATAGCCCTTTGCGAATAGTCCTAGATTGTTTTTTTAACATGGTTGGACAAGTTCGCCAATCTACCAATAGTTCATTAATGTACCTGTTTTCCCTCCATCATCTGTCACTTCTGATAAGTGTGAGGTTGTATCTCAAAGTTGTTTTAATTTACTTTTCTCTACTCAATAACGATTTAGAGCATTTATTCATATTACTATGGATAGCTGAAATTTACCTGTTCATATCCTTTGACTATTTATCAATGGGGGAATTGCTCTTATTCTTTCTATATTTGACTCAGTTCCCTATATACTTGAGAAGTGAGGCCTTTTTCAGAGAAACTTGACATAATTTCTGTTATATTACTTGATTGTTGATGGTGCCTTTTAGCAAATTTTCCCTAGTTATCTCTTCCAATTAGGTCTAATTTTGCTTTTGCTTTGTCTGAAATCATGATTGCTATCCCTGTCTGCTTTACTTCAGCTAAAGTATAACAGACGGCTCCAGTCCTTCATTTCCATGTCTTCTGACAAGTCAGGCTAGGGAGGGATTAAGATCTTTCCCCAATTAACAGTCATCCTCTTTAATGCAGGAACTCTCTTTTCATTAATCAGATTCTCAAGACTGGACAAATCTATCTCAGGCTAACTTTTTGATCACTTTTGAATGCATCTCTTGACTCCTGTGTTTGAGTGCCATATTTTCTACTTAGCTCTGGTCTTTCATCAGGGATGCCTGTGGAAGTCCTTTATTTCATTGAAAATCTATTTTTTCCCTGTGGGATTACATTCAGTTTTGCTGGGTAGGTTGTAGATCTTTTTGTCTTCTAGAATATCATATTCTAAGCTCTCCGATCCTTTAGAGTGATGGCTAAATTTTGACTGTGGCTCCTCATTAATTGAATTCTTTCTCTCTGGCTGCCTGCAGTATTTTTGACATGGGAGTTCAGATTTTGGTTATAATATTCTTGGGAGTTTTCATTTGTGGGTTACTTTCAGAAGATGACCATTGGATTCTTTCAATTTCTATTTCACCTATTTGTTCCAAGAGATGTAAGCAGTTTTGTTTTATGATTGCTTGAGACATGATATCTAGGCCTTGTTATTTTGTCATGGCTTTCATAGTTCAATGAGTCTTAAATTCTCCTTGATCTATTTTCCAAGTCAGTTTTGTTTTTTTGGTTATATTTTCTATTTTTTTTCAGTCCTTTGGCTTAGTTTTAATATTTCATGTTATCTCATAGAGTCACTCGGTTGTGTTTGGTAAATCCTAATTTTTCAAGAGGTTATTTTTTTAGGTAAGGTTTTATACCCCTTGTACCACATTGTTAAAAACCCTTTCCTCCATAACTCTCATTTCTTTTCCCATTTTTTCCTCTACTGCTTTCCTTTGATTCTTAGCTCTTTTTAAAATTCTTGCTTTAACTGTCCCAGGAATTCTGGTTGGACTTGTATTTAGGTTAGATTTCTTTTGAGACTTTGCTTGTAGATACTTTCACATCCCAATCTTCTAGTTTTGTGTTTTGAGCTTTCCTGTCATAATAGTTCCTTACAGTAGGATTCTGTTTTTGTTTGCTCACTTTTTCAGCCTACTTTTTGACTTTGGACTTTATATTAAGACTGTACACTTCTGCAAAGAAGCTCTGGGTTGAATTTCTGTACTCTTCTGTTCTGCTGCTGCTTTCATAACTCTGGCTGGGGACCTGCAAGCTTTCATTGCTCCCAATGTGATGCATGATCATTGCCCACTTTACCTGAATTCTGCAAGTTTCTGATCAAGGTTTAGGTTTGTCTGCCCCTAGCTAGAAGTTTCAGGAGACGGCTGCTGGTCTCAGCCATTATTAACGCACTAAAAGGCTTTGTAGTGACTGAACTGCAGGCTCCCTTTTGGTTTAGAAGTTCTGCCCTGGTTATTCTACTTCAGGCTTCATGTTGGGCTCAAAAGTACCATTGAGTCCCTGCTTTGTTCCTGGAATCAGAGCCACAAAGCTACTGTCTGCTTCTGAACTTATTCTTTAGTCAGGTAGATCTCACCACTAGGTGCAAGTCCCCTCCTCAATCTTCTCAGAATCTGTGACGTGGAAGTGGGCAATGGTTTATAGAGCTGACAAATGGTGCCTGTTCCTGTACCCTGCTAGTTCAAGGATCCCTTTGTTTTCTTCCTACAAGTGCTTCTTGTGTTGGAGCTCAGTTCCAGCCCGCTGTCAATCTTTGGGTACTGGAATGCCCTGCAAATGGTGTAGTCCTCATCAGACCCCATCACTAGTGCCTGCAGACCTCTATGACTTGTCTCCCTAAGCTGACCTACCTGGAAAAGTGATTCACTGTGATAATTCTTGGATTTCCTGATGATAATTCAGTCTGGAGCATTTTCTAGATCTTCATGGAGGGGATGAACAGAGGAGTTAGGCCATACTTCTTCCGGCTACTTTGCCATCTTTACCCTCTCTTCTGTTAATGAAATTATGTAGAAGTAATTTTTTTTCCTTAAGGACTACCTTGGTTTTATCCCAAAAGTTGTATGTTGTTTGATTTTCCCATTGATAAATTCTTTGGATTCGATCATTTAGATTCCATTTAAATTTTATTCTTTCCCCATAAATCTTTTATTTACTATAATTTTTCTGAATTGTGTAAAAGATGTGTCTAGCATTCATTGCCACTGTTTTGTGTTTGTGAGCATATGTCCTAGCATTTGGTCAACTTTTGCCAAATTCTCATGCACAGCTGAGAAATATGTTTATTTCATACTATTCCTATTCAGTAATCACCAACGATCTATTAAATTTAACTTTTCTAAAATTCTATTTAGGTTCTTAACAGTTTATTTTTTTGGCTAATTTATTTATGATTTATTTATTTTGTTATTAATTATTTATAATAAATTTATTTATTTACTGAGGCCCCCAACTGCTATAGCTTTGTTGTCTATTTCTCCTTGTAATTTGATTAGCTTTACCTGTTAAGTATTTAGATACTATGCTACTGGGTATGAGTACGTGTGTTGTGTATTTATGTTAACATCATTATCTATTGTGCTTTTTTAAGCATAATGCAGCTTTCCTGCTTCTCTAATTAAATCTATTTTTATTTGTCAGAGATCATGATGACTACTCCTCTTTTGAGTTAGCTTTGGCTATAATAAATTCTTTTCCAGTCCCTCATTTTATTTTATTCTAGTAGATAGTATTTTATTTTTTCCCAATATTCCAGTAGATGGTATTTTATTTTTTCCAATTAAGGGTAAAGACAATTTTAAACATTCATTTTTAATATAAAATTATGAGTTCTGAATTTTCTCTTTTGTTTTCAAGATCAATGTGTTTTGTTTCTATGGAGACTGTGCTTTCTCCTACTCTTATATTGCTTTTTGCCTCTCTTCCTCCAGATTATCCTTCACTTCTGTGTATTTGCATCCCCAGTGAGCTATTCTCTCTTTTGTTTCTTTGGTAAGATTCATCACGGTGGTTTTATTGGCAGATGTTCTATTGTGCCAATTATTTCTGCAGTGCAGGTCACAAATTCTGCTTTCATAATTCTTGTTTTCTTTTAAGTCATTTAGGAACATCTTGTTAGTGGCAGATTGTGTATTTCCTTCCCCTGCCCGCCCCCCCACCCCAACACATTCTCTCTTAGTTCCATCTGTTCCTCAGTCCTTTGCTTGAGCTTTTTTGTGGCACATACATAGCCTGAGCAAGTTTCTGCCTTTTGTCTTTCCCATGCCAGGGAAGCTAGGTGGCACAGGTGATAGAATGCTGGGTTTGGAATCAGGAAAAACTGAATTCAAATATTGCCTAAAACTTTTACCAGCTGGATAATCCTCGGCAAGCCATGTGGACTCTGTTTACCTGTCTCCTCAACTGTAAAATGTGGATAATAACAGTACCTACCTTGCAAAGTTGTGAGGATCACAGCAGATATTTCTAAAGCACTTAAGGTAGTGCCCCTAGCACACAGTGGTGCAGTGGATAGAGTGCCGGGCTTGGAATCAGGAAGATTCATCTTCCTGGGTTCAAATCCAGCCTGAGGCACTTCCTAGCAAGTCTGTTACCCATGTGCCTCAGTTTCCTCATCTGTAAAATGAGTTGGAGAAGGCAATGACAAACAACTCCAATATCTATGCTCAAAAAACCTCAAATGGGGTCCCAAAGAGTTGGACAAGACTGAAACAACAAACAGCAAAAGCATGTATTAAATGTCAGTTACTATTCTTTTCTTTTGTGTGGTTTCTTTGCTGAGATCTGACAATATTTATCATAAAAGTCTAAGCTTTTTTTTTTTTTTACCAGATCTAGAGGGCTATATTCTCTTCTGTTTTTAATAACTTCCCTGTTGGTTTATCTGCTTTTGATCAAGGTCTTTATTTTTCTTCCTCCTAAAATCTTTAGTAATTTGTCTTCCCCTCACCCCTTGTTTTCCCCAATCACTCACTTTCTGACTCCATCACCTTTGATGGCAGTTTCTGTCCGGGTTGAGCCTGAAAGCTCTCTCAGCCTCCTGAGAAACAATTCATGTTTCACAGCTCATTCTCAGCTCAAGGATCAGCTTGTGCAGCCCTGGTGCTGCCACATGATGGGACTAGCAAGGAGCCTTCTCACTGAATTGTTACCTCATTTGGCTTCTTGGTGTCCTAGACTGTGGAAATAGATGAAATTGCTTTATCTCTTATATAGAATTCCTATTTTAGGGTACTTTGATAGGTCAGGAGGATCAGAAAAAATGTCTTGCCTTCCATCTTGGTCATGTGTTCCAAAGTCTTGAATTCAGTGTATTTTGACAATCAAGGTATGTGTGTGTGTGTGTGTGTGTGTGTGTGTGTGTGTGTGTGTGTATTAAATCCTCCTTTATCTGTTTTAGATAACAGTTAAGGTCTCATGCCTGCTTCATGTTTATATAATTTTTTGTTCACATTTGTGTGAAATAGTAATTTCTCTCCCTTTTAATATCTTCTGCTGAGTGTTACATTTTCCTTCCCTATGCTTTTCATTCTTAAATCCAGCAATACAGATCAAAGCCACATTCAGGCCTTCTTTGTCTCTGTTACCCTTGAAGACATTATGGTTTAGAAGGAGAACTTGTCTCTTTTCCTTTATTAGAATGTAATTGTTCATTATTTAGTCCCTTCCCAGGGCTCAAAAAACATTCTAGGTTTCTTTAGACTCTTGTGTTTGTATTTTAGAAGTTATACTCAGCTTTGGTGTTTTTGTCAGGAATATTAGAGAGTTCTCCTTTATATTAAAGCTCTACTTCCTCCCTGTAGGATCACATTCAGTTTTGTAGGGCAAGTTACTTTTGATTGTAAGCCTTTATCTTTTGCTGGTTTTTTTTAGAAAAATTATGGTACCCAAGATTTTCTTTCTAGAACTAAATAAATGTTAGTTGTTTGATACTAGTTGCTAAATCTTGTGTGATCCTGACTATTTCTTTAGTACTTGAACTCTTTTTGTCTGTTGGCAGTATTTTTCTTTCAGCTGGGAAGTTTTATATTTTGGCATTCTTGTTCCAAGAGGTTTTCCCTTTTGAGGTTTCTTTTAGGAGGTAATTGGTGGCTTCTGTGACTCAGTCCACAAGCATTTATGAAGCACCTACTATGTTACAGGTCCTACGTTAAGTCCTGAGGATGTAAAGGGGATACTTTGTACATTCACTTTGCCATTTGATTCTAATTTGAAAAAAAATTTCTTTAATTATTTCTTGAAAGACGGTGTCCAGGAGTTTTATTTGTTTGTTTGTTTGTTTTTTTAAATCATGGTTTTCAGGGAGTCTGATGGTTCTTAAATTCTCTCCTTGAATAGGTCATTTGTTTTTGGTAGTTAAGTCATTTACATTTTTGTCTATTTTCTTTCCAACTTCTGACTCTGTTCTAAGTGTAATAGTGACTAACTTGGCCCCCCCTACCTGTGAGTCCAATTAGTCAGCCAGTCAGTAGACATAAAGCACCTACTATATGTCAGACACTGTGCTACAAAGAAAGGCAAAAGACAATCCTTGCCCTCAAGGAGTTCACAACCTAATGGAGGAGACAACACATAAAAAGAAGCTGAAAAGGGGAGAAAAAGAAGGATACCGAGTGAGGGAGGAGCATGATAAGGTCCTGCAACCAGATGGGAAATGATGAGGTGTCTGTCCTGGGTCCCTTCCTTAAAAATGGATCTGAGGGGAGCTCTCTGATATCTACCCTCCACCCCTCAAGGGGAAGGGGGGTACTGAGATATCAGTTTTAGGGTTGATGTGATCTTGCAGGAAGATGAGTTTCTGTAGGTGATGAAGAAGTCGGTAGAGCAGCCAGATAGGAAGCGTGAATCAGGTCTGTTACTTTTTACCCCTTCCTCAGGAGTTAAACCTTTAAAGAGGTTGGCCTCACCCCTTTGGGTGTGTCCAGTCTCTCTGTCATTGGCTCTAGTTCTTAATCATGGTATTCCTCCAATTTAAGGGGTCCCCTGCATTCCAATTTTTTTTCAAGCATAGTCAGCATTTTCTTCTGTTTACTCATATTTTTAGCCTCTGGAGCAACCGGAATCTTGATTGGATGATAATTCTTGAATCTGGGATTGTGTGCCTCAGTCAGTCACCATGGGCACTCTTGGATGAACTGGGGATGCCTTATTTGGTTCTTAATGCTACTGCAACTGCTATTCTGATTGAGGGGCTGGCATTAGGCTTTGTTCGTCTTCATCCCTAGCTTCCAACTTAGTTTCCTAGTAGTCTGCTGTAGGTCTTATCCTTTCATGATCTGCAATCAGAATTCACTTTTGTCCTCTGCTGTGACCCTGTTCAGGACCAAATGGAACACTGGAGATTACTGACCTCAGGCCTGCTTTACAGCCTCCTGTAAAGAGCCCTGGTGCAGAGGTGGTCTTATCTCTTGTGACAACCCGCAGTCCTCTGAGTGTCTACCAAGAGGCCCTGTTAATCGACTGTCCTGCAACCTACGGGGGTTCCTTCTGTCTCCTGTTGTTGTTCTGACATGCCAGGGAGGGGTCTGGTCTCAGGTCTCTGATTTCTGTAACTGGCATTGGCTTCGGATCCCCTTTCACAGTGTTGGCTGGTTGGCTTTGGGTCTCTTGGAAGGAGTTCAGGCTAGCTTTCCTGTTACAGCTCTTCTCACCTCAATTTCTGTTATCTTTTGGTACAGTTCTGACCCGAATGGAGGTATATATGTTTCTTTAACAAATTATTTTTACACTAATCTTTCTGGTGCCTTTTCAGGTATTTTGAGGTTTATATGGGAAAGCTGGGATTCTCTATGAATTTCTTTGATGTCAACATTTTAGCTAGAAGTCCCACATCATTTCATAGGCCACAAGAGTATTTCATTAAATTATCACATTTTTTCAGCTATATTATGCAGTTGATGGGCATCCACTTTCAGTTCTTTGCTATTATAAAAAGTGTTGTTACCAATGTTTTGCTTAATGGGACCTTTCTCTCTTTTTATTGAATTTCCATATCCCTGACTCAGTGGCCAGTTTGGAGGAGTTGGAATACCCCATTTCCATTCCCACCATCACTCAATAACCTCTCCTTCATCAATCAATAATTGTCATCCAATCAAGATTCCAGTAGCTCCAGGTCACTCTGCTTCTTTCCTCAGTGAGTTCAGTGCTTGGTTCAAGGACTTTCTCCTACTCAATTCTTGCCCTCATATTGGGAGACTTCAACATACATATTGATATCTACTCAAATATCTTAAGTTCCTAGTTTCTGAATTCATTAATTTCTTACAACCTATTCCTCCATTTTCCTTCAGTTATGTGTCATGTTCATGAACTCTAAAATTCAATGATCTGATTATAATCTTTTATTGTTCTAACTTTTCTTCTACCTTCTGACCACTAAACCTGTTTTGCATCCTCACTGGGACCTCCAACCCCTCCACTCCCTAGTTCTTTCCCAGGCCATCACCCTTGCACTGTCTATAGTCTTCTACTTTCCCAACCAGTTCAATTCTTTGCACGCTTATGCTATCAGTGATAATGCCTTGTCAGACTTCAACGCTGGATCACTCCTATCATCTTTTGCCTTAGCTCCTGTTCATGTGTTGATGAACAAGTAGAGAAAATTGTGGGTCCACTATAAATTTATGTTACAGAATCTCTACTGGGCCTTCACTGCAGTAAGATACATTTCTTTTACCTCCTAATTGACTTTTTCACTCAGCACAGCAACTTTTCCAAACCTTTTCATCTCTCCTCAAACTCCCCATGGAACTCCTCTCCTTAGAGAATATCTGAGAAGAGCTTAAATTTCCATTCAAGAAAAGTTGAGGCTATTCACAGAGAACTCCCTCTTCTACCTTCCCTAGAATGCTTTCCCTCGCTATCTTCACCTTCACTTTTGATTCACATGAAGTGACCCTTAATTTTACACAAATGATTCCATTCCATCCCTCAGTCTCTAGCAGACTGCCCTTTTAATCATCCCCATTCTCACTTTCAACCTCTCCCTGACTACAATTTGCTTATTACCTATAAATATGCTCATGTCTACATCTCACTACTTCCATCCTCAAAAACCTTCATTGGATCAATCCATTCCTGCTATTACCCCACATTTCTCCTCTCTTTTGTGGAAAAAAAAAACCAGCTACAGGAGTTGCCTCCACTTCTGTTTCTCATAATTCTCTAGTCTGACTTCCAATCTCATCATTTAACCCAAACTGCCCTTTCAAAAGCTACTAATTCCAATGACCTTTTCTCAATTCTTGTCCTTTCTGCGGTGTTTGACACTGGTGCTCACCCTCTTCTCCTTGATGCTCTTATACAACTCTCTCCTGGTTCCCCTCCTGATTGCTCCTTCTCACTCTCCTTTGCTAGATCATCATCCAAGTCAGGCCTGTTAATCATAGGTGTCCCAAAGAGCTCTGTACCAGACCGTCTTTTGTTTTCCCTCTATACCAGTGCTGGGGAACCTGCAACCTCGAGGCCACAAGTGCAGCCCTTTGACTGAATCCAAACCACTTATCAGCACTTAAAACATAGTAGGCACTTTGTGTTTCTCTTCTAATTCTGGCAGCATTGACTTTATACAAGAGCATTTCAATGTTATGTAATGAAATGAGCATTTGAACTTTCATCAATAATTTAAGAATTCACCTCTAAGCCATACAAATGTACAAGTTACCTCTTTCCATTCTCAAATTTAAAAAAAAGTGTTCTTTTATATTTGGGCCATATATTCATTTGGTATTTATTGTCTCTAGGATAAAATATGAACTCCATTTAGCTTTTAAAAGCCCTTCATTACATGGCCCCAATCTACCTTCACAGCCTCACTGCACACTACTCTCCATTCCATACTGCCCTCCAGCCAAACTGGCGTCTGTTCCTCTCACGAGATATTCCGTTTCCTATCTCCACACCTTTACTCTGGTCATCCTGTTTGTCTGGACCATGGTCCCTCCTCCACTCTTCCTCGTGGGAGTCCTTTTCCTTTAAAATGCAGCTCAATAATCATCTTCTGTATGAAGCCTTTTTTTTTTTATTCCAATTGCTACTCCCCTCCCTTTTATACCATCCTGAATTTAACTACTTTATTCACTCTTTTCATAATGTCTATAATTATAAATGTACTTGTTTTCCTTATCATGTTCAGTTTTTTGAGTAGGGAGAGTTTCATTGTTTGTATTTGGATCCACAAATGAAAAAGCTATGGGGCTTTCCCCCTTAATGCCTTAATGAGCATTAAAATGAGGGTAGTAACAAGCAAAAAACAGAGACAAATGGTTAATGCAGCAAAGGAAGTAGCCCTTTCAACACTGAGGTAATGGACCAGCTTGGTGTTTCCTAAGTAAGAAACACAAGTTGAAGTGAAACATTTTAAAATCTGTTGTCTACAAATCAAGATAAAAAACAAAGCTGTCCTGTTTTCTGGCCTGGTTACATAATGGCACACAATAGCAGCTTAATAAAATTCCCGAATGATTGCTTTGATGATAGTCTAAGCTTCATGTCTGCCAAACTCTGTTCCAGTTTTTTCCATTTTTTCAAATAGAATCCTTCCTTCAGCTTGGTGGTTGGTGTCTTTGGATTTACCAGATACTATATTCAATTGCTTCTGACTCTTGCTTACTCTAACCTTCCATTGCTCAAGTTTTCTATTTTGTTTTTTAAATCAGTACCAAATAATTTTGATTATTGCTTTGTAGGGTGATTTGAAGTCTGTTCCTTCCTTATAGCTGAATTTTGTGTAATTCTAATAGATTTCTCTCAATAGGGATTACTGCCTCAAGTAGAAAATACAGCCTCCTCAACCCGGCACTTAAAATCTTCTCCAATCAAAGTCCCACTAACCTTTCTAGTTACTTCATAATACCATGCACTCTTCAAATTGCTCTAGTTATTCCCTGAACTGAATTCTTTCTTTATGTCTCTGAAAAGGCTATTTGAGGAGGAGAAAGTGAGGCTGGTTACCTTGCACAGCCCTCCCTCCCTCAAAACAAAGTGCAAGTCATGTCATCGCTTTCTCTGATGTCATGGTCTTCTTTGAAAATGAAAGACGAACACAATAACACAAAGCATACACTAGCTCTTATTCTGGGAATGTACTTCCCCACCTCTTAGAATCTCTAGCTTCTTTCAGGTTCTTCTCCTTCCACTTCTCTCCCCAGCTCTTAGTGCTTTCTCCTCAAATTACTTATCTGGGTATCTGGGACCACTATGGAAGTTGCCTGAGAACAAGGACTGTTTCATTGTTTTTGTGCATATATATTAGGGCACATAATAGAGATGGATAATTAAAGTCTGTTGAATTCAACAAGGCCTGGTTTATTTTTCCTTCTTTATATCTGAAATCCTCTAAATTCATCTCCATACTCTTTGCTTTCCGTCTTTTCATTAGCTTTTTTGTTTTGAAATACTTAGTTTGTCAGCAGGTGATCTGCTCACATGGAGCTTTCAAATCAAACTTTGGTCTATTTGCAATAATGACGCAGCTTTTTTTAAAATTCTTTTTATTGCAGTAGTGAAAGTTACACTTCAAACCGAAGCAAAGCGACACAAACCAAAAGATTAAAAAAATTGTACAAATAGACACAATATTGAATCCTTCCAGTATACAGCACTGAGGCAGAGGGGGAAGAAAGGCTCTATCACAGATAATTTTGGTGACACTTTGGCTCAGAATGAAATTAACATGACTAGTTCTTGAAAGTACTGGTAGGGACATTAAGAAACTAAAACAAAACCCACCCAAAATGCCCTCCTCAGATTTCTCATTTGAAACTATGGGTTCTTTGGAATGCATCTTATCATCAAGACAACAATTTAAGGGAGAACACTGACCATCAAATTTAATTACCCTGAACATACTTTTTAATTCTGTATTCATATCCATTCTCAGGAGGTCAAAATAGATAATCACATCACCTGGTGGTCTCAAGGGCAGTGACCATTCTTATTCATACAGCTGAATGCCCTGTAAGATGCAATCTATAAACCCTTTTATAGGGTTTTAAACATTCATTAGAGCTAATTCAAGAATTCAACTATTTCATCTTAACATTTGTCTCTGCTCCATTGTCATCCATCTAATTGTACTTGAACCATTCCTGAAAAGTTCTAATTCCTCTTATAAAAATCTGACTACTCTGGTGGTTATCCAAGATCTCATTTGGTTACATCCAGGCCTTACTCCATATATGTATCTAAATCTATATCTATATAGACATATATGGTAACTAAAAAGACTTAAGTAAAAGAAGCATTTTAAAATCACGTAGTCTCTCAATGACCACACTGAGGCTAACATGGACCACTCAATCATTGTTCAGAAGAGTCAACATACACACATGGAAAGAAAGAAAGATAAGCCTGATAGTAAGACAGAAAGCAGCGATAATGGGGAAGACAGTTTCAGGGTCCCACCATTTTACCATGCTGAAAGCTGAAATTTGGTTATTGATAGAAATTTTTGGCAAGTAGAGTTAGTATAAGAAAGGAGACTTGAAGAGACTAATTCAGACAGTCTGAATTCAGTTTTAAACAGAACAATTACACAAACACACACACCCCGCTTCCCCAAACCCCCAATAGTAGTTTACATCAGCAACACAGATAGGCACACATGGTCAAGATGGTTATATTGGAAACATTAAAAGGCTTTGTAGACTAACCTGCCATTCCTTGGTGCAAGCTCTCCCCCACCCCTATCCCAGCAAGGCTCCCCATCACACTTGCACCTGAGAAAGGCCCTCAGAGGATACATTTCTACCACTGTGAGCAGAATTTGGCATTACTTGCCCAAAGTAGCATGAATGGGTTGGTAATGCTAATGGAGTGTGTGTGCAGATAATATAAATGTTCTCTTGGTCCACTGGAGTGGTTTTTTTTATAATTTAATTCTAAAAAGCACTGAGCACATTTTCTCTCTACAGGTTTTTCTTATACAAAGTATTACATTATACATGTAGTTTATTTATATGCACACACATATACAAACTGCTGCTTTCCAAAGCCTATGATCTGGAAGAGTCTTTTAGTAGCAAGCTCAAATAGCACAGTAATACTTTTATAGGTCCGTAACTGAATAAAGAAATATGTTAAAGGTCTGTTACAATGAAAATCCTTTAAACGAATATTTGTCATATGGTAAAGACAATAATCTTTATCAATAGAAATCATGTAAAGTTTTTTGTTCTCCCTCTTTGGGCATAATTTACCTTTAACTGTTCAGAACTGGAAGTCTTAAGTACCATCATATAAAAAGGACAAACGCCACCTGCTTCAGATTAGCATCTGTTGGAAAGCCCCAACTGCTTGTACCAATAAGAGCTGAGGGGTGTGTGTGTGTGTGTGTGTGTGTGTGTGTGTGTGTGTGTGTGTATGTGTGTGCACACGTGTGTGCATGTGTGTGTGTATGTGTGTGCAGATACTTACACCCCCCCAACACATATATATTTCTATAAATATATATATAAAATATATTAGGTCAACTACTAAATGAATCTCTACCCTGTGTACCCAAAATGTACTCTTTAAAAAATCTACACTGTTGTAACAAGAAGTTTATTTCCTGACCTGATGCTATATGGCAAATTGTTTGACCAAGGGATGTAACCCTCTAATGAGGAGGAGGGTTGTGATCAAAAATTGAAGGAGTGTCCCCTAGCTCTCATCCCCACCATTTAGAAACTTTCTTCTCCAGGAGCATCTGCAGGTTCTGTGGACTTGAGGGGAAATGGAAAAGGGGACATCATTCTAACAAATATCTGCAGATATATGAGCCCTTGGAGCTGTCAGAGGCACAGTCAGGCTCACATGGTAAAGCTAGTCAGAGTGAAATAAGTACACTTTCCTCTTTACGGTGGTTTTCCCACCTAAAAAATAACAACAACAAAAACCCAACTCCAAACCTACCCCAAAGAGCAAAAGGGGACTGTTAAACCTCCAACCAGCAAGGGAATAACTGTGTACACAAAACTCAAATAGCCTCAAATGACAAAATTTAGCCAAAAAAAAAATCTGAAGTTAAAAAGGCTGCTAATGTGATAGTTTCCCTGGGCAAACTATTTCAAAATACAACTTCAGTTACCATAGCACCACTAAAACGAATTGTCTTTTTGAGTCATTTACCAAGAACAATCACAAAGTAAAGTTTAGTCTTGTGCACTCAGGCTCTGGAAGAGGGGGATGGACCAGGACATGTTTGTAAGTGAACACTGTGTTTTTCTGATACTGGTTTTGTGAAATGAGCCTATTAACGACACTTTCACACAGAGGCAAACCGCAAAGAGATCATCTACACAGTACCACAACACTATTACTACCTTGGATTGCAAACTTGTAAATACATTATCTTATTCTCACAACATCTCTGTGAGGTAGGTAGGGGCAAATGATTATTTACCACCATTTTACTGAAGGGTAAACGGAGGCACAGTGGTTAAGGAACTTGTAAGGACACATAGCAATGCAGTGATGGAGCTGGGTCCCAGCACCAAGGCTAGGCCTTCTAACTTCTAGTCAAGTTGCTCTTTCTACTTTCTGAAGGTCAGGAACAGCCTGTTCTCTTCATTATCGCTTCTACTCTCAAGTCTCTGTGTTTGAAAATACTTCCTTCTAACATTCAGCCCATGGCCTAGCTGACATAAAAATAAATGATATACAGTATCTTCCTAGATTAAGAACAGATATATTGATGAAATAAAAGAATTAATTCATAGATGGATTAAGAAGAAAGAATATTATGAGGAGCATTTCATTTGATATTAAAATTAAATGTAGGAAACTTTGTTGTAGGATAAAAGTTGAAATTAGAAATCCAGCTCAGTAAAATTGGAGGCAACCTTCACTGACTGTGAAGAATAGGAAAAAAGTGTTTTTGTACCACCCTGCTACAAAAATTCCAAACACAATACACTATTTTCTATAATCAACAATACCTAGTTACTAACAAACAGTGACCACCTGCAACATTAATTCTTTTAATTCTAAATTTTTACTTAAACAGATTAGGATTTCTTTGCTCTCTATCTTTCATCAAAAGCTGCATTCTTTCTACACTAGAACTGGAAATGAAATGTGAAGGTAAGAATAGTTTTAGGTTCTGAAGAAGCATTATATGATATAAAAAAACTGAATGTATCACAGTTTAGAAGCTTAGAATCCAAGTTAGGTAAATCTTCAAAGAGTACACTTACTGAATGAAGAGAAAGGGAAGAAACCAAGAGCTTAGTAAATCAAAGCTTGATTAAAGTGCCAAATGACTAATATTCATAGTTTTAGGTACAATCTTCTTTTCCTGTTATTTTTTGTCTGTGAAAACACTAATTTTGCTGGGATTTATCAAAACAAAAATACTAAGTTATTTTTTAAAAGTGCTAGATGATTGTGGCCAATCATTGTGTAATTCATGTCATTTTAATCATCTCTCAGGGAAAATTTACACTGTGGGAATATTTGGATGGAGGAGATGTATGAACCTGGTTATCAGCTTAAAAAAAAAGGCACATGGTACCTATAGGGTTATCACTAAAAATAAAAACAAAGGCTCATATAGCTTCTGTAAAGATATCTATCATTAAGAACAGAGTTACTATGAATTCCCTGAACATTTGAGAACCTAGTTACATTTCACTTCCTGCAACTAACAACTCCTTGGGACTGAGTGAACTTTAATCAATTATTTTATATTCCTCCAATGAAGTTCTTCCCCAATCTCTGGTGTTTCATTGTAGTATAGCAGTGATTGGGGCTCTTGAAGCCCCTACTGTGCTACTGGAGCTCAGCCCTGACAGGTTTAACCAGGCTGGAAAAAGATTTGTGTAGAGGCCTGCTGACAGCCTGTGCCTGTCACCTGAATCCCAGCCTAGCTAAATGCAGAGGCTCAGCATTAGAAGGTGAATTTTTTCAGGTACAGCGATTTATGAAAATGACCTCAGATGTATAAGAATTGTGACCCTATGTTTCATCTGAGCAAGTAACCAGATAGATACAATCATGGATGTCTGAAGCATCTCTACTGCCAAATATATTTTTTTCCCTCCATCAAAACCTATTTTACAAAATTCCACATCCTTTCTATACCACTAAGCAAAAGCCATCATTTTATCAAAAAGAAAAATATTCCCAGAGTAGGAGAGCCTTGATCAGTGTTTCAGTTTTAGTCTGTTAAAAGGAGAGTTTATGACAAGGGTTGTGCACCTGCAATGCCATGGGAATATATACTCCTAAAGAAGTAGCGTGATACACATTCTGTAAACAAATTTCAAGATAGTTCAACTACTGAGAAAAGCAACAGTCCAGAATTCATATTGAGTTTCCACTGCCACTGCCACTCTCACAGCTCTACTCTGCACATTCACTTGGCATATGTTCTCCTTCTTAGTGTGTGGCCCACTTTGAGCAGCTAAGAAACATCAAAGTTGAAGGTTTCAATCAAAGCAAAACAGTATTCGTAGGGCCCTACCTTTTCTTCAGTATTTTTCCTTAATTTCACTTACCATTTATTTACAGAGATCTCTGATGCCTCCTCAAGCTCCATATAATGAAGGGATGCTAGATACATTAGCAGTGTTTTTGCAGAAACATTGTTCCCTTCTTTGGTTTTGAAAATATTTTTAAAAAGGTAATAAAGGATATTCCATCCACCTAGTGGCAATATACTGAAGGCCAAAGTAATCACCCTTACTTGTCCTAAAGCAGCTCCATGTAAATGGAAAATTAGGTAACTTCTTATATAAATACAGTAAACTGTTAGGAGAAAACTCTTCTTCCCCCACCAAACTCCCAATATCCTTGTTTCCTTCTCCTAACATTGTTCATGGCAGATCTTTGCTGATCCGCTTTTTCTCCACTTCAATGATATAGTTCAACAGGCCTCAAATCACCAGACCCAATGCTTTTGTACTATATTAGACCTAGTGTCAGAGAACTTGGGTCCAGGGATTTAATCTAAGCCAAAAAGCAACATGGGCTATATGAACCATGCTCATTCCTTTCAGAAGGGAGAGACTTCTCTATAGGAGCTATAAAAATTCTGGTCTATATTGGATCTATAAGAAACATATAGGTCCACTTTAAATTGACTAAAAATATATACTAAAAGAAAAAAATATTCACATTACACAGAATTGGTAAAGGGCATTTTTTTTTTAAAGAGGCAAGTGATTACACATGAAAGATAAACCAACTTTCACAAGGTCATATTAGGGGCTATTAGACATTTGGGAAGGGTAAAAGATTCCAACAGCATCTGCATTAAAGAGAAATATAATGGACAAATAAACCCTAGGGGAAAAATATACTTTGCAATGTTCTGCATTATATACAATTTGAAGTAACAACTCAGCCTCATCCAATTCTTATTTGTCTTTCCTCTGATTAATTCAAATTAGTGAGGTATTACAACATAGTTCTCAACTAACCAATGGAACTTCAGAAATTATGTGCTAACTCTGCCCGTCATCATGACTGTTAATTTCCCAAAACTAAGACTATCTGCCAACAACTCAGGGAACAAAACACCCAACAATGTGGAAGGCGAACCTTTGGTGGTGGTGGTGATCAATCACTATGTAATGAATTCCAAAGATAAGTAAAATATCTGCTATTGGATTACCTGTTTTGTACCTGTTGACTGAATTTGTAAAATTTTTTCATAATTCCAAAAGAGATTTTACTCTGTTGTAGACAATGTCCAAATGAAGTGAATTTGAGAAGAAATGCCAAGACCATTCTGGTAGGTAATCTTCCAGATTAAGTAAACCTATGTTGTCAGTAACAAAGTTTGCTGTTTGAGGTGTAAGTTCAAGCTGAAGAAATATCCTCAGCCCTGCTAGCTTACATTAAAAAGTCACTATATCAGAAATTTACATCTTCACTATCTTTATTGTCCAGGCTGGTATTAACAGAATTAAAAATGAAAATAGAAAAATAAATAGATAAATCTGCAGACCAAATTCAAACTCTAAAATGGAATGAATGAAAGAAATTAAGAAGTTTGGTTGATACCTTAATTACATTGCATCTGGCTTCTTTTATTATGTATAATTAGAGAGTTTAACACAAATGAGAAAAGGAAGCTAAACCTGAAAATTTCTTTAGTCAAAATATTTAAAAAGTAACATCCAGGCTATTAAATAATACTGTGCACAAATATTGCCAATAAACAGAAATACCATAATAAAAAGCACATCTTTTAAAAAATAAACTCATAACTGCTATTAAGACCATGACAAAAATGGACATTTTTAATTTGCCAAGGGATAGGAACTGGATCTGTGATTTTACTAGGATAAGGAAGTCCTAGGTGAAGGAACGCTTACCAACGTAGTTCAGCACATTCTTGGCAATTTATATATAGTCTTTGCTCTCTAGAGCAGAGGTGTCAAACCCAAAGCCTGCAAAAGTCCCAAGGGAGACCAGAACCAGATTAAAATGTAATTAGGAAATGTTCAACAGATAAATAAAAATGCAATGCCACATAATGTTAAATTTTATGGTTTTCTAGGTGAATATATGACTTGCAGGGAAGGATTTCTATTTCAGTTTGATACCACAGATCTAGAGCACCAAGAGGTTGTTAAATAACTTGCCCAAGGTCACACAGCCAATATGTATTAGAGGTGGGTTATGGTGTGTGTGCAACTACCTTCCTCTTTTAGGAAGTTTTTCATGATGAAGATGATGAGAGAAAAGGCCAAGCTGTACATTAAGAGAGAAGACAAGGGCAGCTAGGTGGGGCAGTGGAATAGAGCACCAGCCCTGGAGTCAGGAGGAACTGAGGTCAAATCTGGCCTCAGACACTAACTGTGCAACCTTGGGCAAGTCATGTAACCCCGAATGACTCCCAAAAAAAAAGAGAAAGAGAGAAGACAAGTCACCTGTGATGTATGGCCCCAGATGTATGGCAGGTAATTTTTCACCTTTGGGTATTTTCTTCTGTACTTGAATCACTTACAATCTTGTAAAAAAGATTTGGTAGTTTTATTGTTCTAAAAACCACCATGTCTATGGCCTCCAATGACACCAAGAACTGAAAGGGTTACTTCCACTAACTCTTTGGTGAGAATTTCTTTCTACTGGAGAGAACAAAAAACAAATGCACAAAATATATTTTCCTGGTTTTATCTTAGCTCTAAGAGATACAATGATTCTAGGGTAAAACCCTTGGTATTTAAAAATAATCATTCCTATAGGTTTTCAACCACATAATTGTTGAGAATAAAAACTGACAGCACCATCTCCTATAAAAGGCACAACTTGATGACAGTCATGCTTTTAAAAAAAAAAAAAAGGAAGAAATGCTTTAGGGAGACTCTAATATGGTTGCCTGCAAAACTGAGTTACCTCAGACAATACTCAAAAAGGAAGAGGATACACAGCTATAGAATGTGATAGGCATTCTTGGAACAGATACTTCAAAACAGCATTCCATTGGGTAATTCTAAGCTTCTATGTGTCATATAATTGGTATTTTCTTGCCTACATCCAATATTTAATTTTTATTTTCAATATTTTAAATAGACAAGCAAAAACCCAAGTTTTTAACTATAACCAGGCAAAGCTACAAAAAGGATATCTGCACAAACTTGACCACTATTGTCTCAATATTACCAAAATGACACAAAAATTTATTTATTTGGTCGATTCAAAGTTTGAAACTAAAGTTATATAACTTTTAAAGTACCATTTTTGAGTATGGAAGCAAGCCATAATTTTCCCAGGAGTCAACTTGGCTGCTGAAAAAGGCAAATGTCACCAATATAGTGGCTGTTATTGTCATTGTCATAGTGTCATTGCTAACGGGAAAACAATTTGAAGGAAAAACCTTTAGTTCTTTTAGTTAATTTTACATTTGAAAGATTATATACACAAAAATCTTTCTTATTTCTTTTCTGACTCCTGCAGGGTTATCAAAAGTGAGTTGTTTGTGTATGGTATATACATATACAGACCTTCACTTTTGGTAACAGTGGAAGAGTCAGAAAACATACACATATGGGTATATATACATAGAAGTAATTTCATAGGGGTGTAAGATCATAGGATACACTGAAATAAGACTTCACATCTTGAAACAAAATCTCCTTCCCCCCAAAATGGGAATTCTATGAACCTAAATAATCTACCAAATCAAACCAAACCAAACCTCAACAACCAAACCAAACCAAAACAGCACCAATGACAGAATGAGATTCTAATTACTCATGTCTGGCAGATGATATCTAAAGGCTTATAATTCATACAAGGAAAATATGCCAGATTAATGACATCTGGCTATAAATAAAAAAATCAGATTAACCCATTTTAAATGTAAAAGTTATTTTTTTATGTTGTATCAGTCCCCAAAATCCCTCCAAACAATATCAGAAAAGAATTAACAAATGTTTAAGATCAGTCTAATGACAGTGAAAATGCCACTACACAGAGCTGTTAGTTCAACACAATTGGCAAATATTATCACCCCCCTCCCTCTACCCTGGCCCTGACCAAACCCTATCCCAGATGAACAAAAACACTAATAGTAAAATTCTAGCTGGTTTCTTTTGAAAACTGGGCCCAAAGGTCAAACTTCTTGAGTCACAATAACTTAAAAATAATCACTCTTGGCAAGATCATATGGTCTTCTGAAAAGAATTCTAATTTTTCAGACAATGATTCTACATCCAGACCATTTATCTGGTACTCTACCATACTATCATCCTGCCCCTCACCAAGGAAATTCTTTGCCAGCCTCTCTGGTACCACAGCAGGTGACCATTTATTTTCCTAGATATTCTCTTATCCGTAACTGAAGCTGAATTTTCTACAATCAGTCAAGTACATTCCATTTGAGAATACAGAAATGAGTAGGAGGCAGAAGATACAATGGTATGTATGCAAACATAGCTAGGCAAACTAGACCAGGTAATGAAAAGGCAGATGTTAATTTCAGGTGGTGGGGATGACCTGTCTTCATGTACCTGTCAAACAAAGTTGTCCATTCTTGCTAATAACATCATTCCTGGACTATTTCCTTAAAAAAGAAAAAGATGACTTACATTGTGATCAAGAACACTCTTCTTGATAGAAGCATACAAAAAAATATTCTGGATTTCTCCTTAGAGAAAAACAACAAAAGAAATCCAGAGTCTCCAATAAAAATGCCATCAACTATCACTGAAGATGAGCTGCCCTTTTTCCAAAAGGGAAAGATTAAAAATGCAAACGTTTTGAATAAAGGAAGATATGGACATTTCATATCAGCTAAAATGACAGCACCTATCATTATACTTGATTTCCATTCTATTGATTTTCTTTAGGAGGGAAAAAAGATACCTGGTTTCAAACACCAAGCCTTGATTCTTGTTCACCTCCTCATTCTCTAGTGCAGTTAACCGTCTTTGTTTAAATAAATATAGCAGCTACAGTATTACAAATGTTTGGCCCCAAATGCCTGAAACTTAATATTGGAATACAAAAATGTGCACCAACATATTTGCATTCAATTCCCAACTTCTCTTCACATGAAAACCAATTATTCCTGTTGGTAGAGCTAACATTTGGGGGGAAAAAAAGGAAATATTAAAGCAGCCAACAAATTTAAAAGCACAAAGCAGATAGTAAGGGCAGGAGGGGAGATGCAGTGTCTCTGGAACATTTCTTTTTAAAAATAATCAAAAAGGTTAAATACTCTACACCAAGATGCAATAACCCAGTTTCAAAAAAAATTTCCCAGTTGACCCCACATCATAAAACTCTAGTGTTCGTTGTAATTAAATTTCCAATAATAATTTTAGTATGCAAAATAGAAATTTTTTTTTCACCCAAGCTAAGACGTTGAACTAGCATTGTCATGAAGAATCAGAGCACCCTCCAAAGGAATTACTCAGAAAGTAAATGTTTTACATTTATTTATTTTGTCTAAAAAAGTGCTTCCAATAGATATAAAACACGGGCCTCCTCAAGCAGGTCTTCTGTAAGATGCTGAGAAATATCTTCCCTATCAATGAGGGATGTTTATAATGCTTACATAAGAACCTAGAATTCTTCCCACTGGACTCACTAACAAAAGGGAATATACAGCAGCCACAGAGAAATCTGGCCCTTTATCATTTAGAGGTCTGTTGTGTTTCCTTCTCTTGCCCACCTACACAACTATGTCCAGTGCAAGTTTAATTATTAAAAATTTATGTCTTTGCAGTATACATTTTCCCCCCTGGGAAAACTATGAGAAAATAAATGTATACAGTATACACACTGCAATGTAAAGCTCTTGGAGAACAAGTGTTGTGAATAGGACTACACACATTTCAATACAACATAGAAATGATGCACCTAATACAGTACTTTCTCAGTTTTCTGGCATAAAAAGAGGAAACAAAGAATTTATGCCTGTTGGAGCAAATGGGCTCAGATTTTAGGCTCAAAATACAGTAAATTGGCAATAAGTGGGTTATGTATAAGAAACAAACTAAAGAACTAAATCTATTGGTTTTCATGTGTAGAATAGGTGGGTTCTAAAGGACTGGGAAAACAGCAATGCCCATTATCAACTACCAGCAGTATCTATATACTCTGAACCAGTGCAAACAAAACGGTTAAAAATGCTTCTCAAGACTTACAAAGTGCAAAGCCCCCCTGATTCCCTACTACTGAATGCTCAGTTCTGACAGCTTTATAGTCCCTTCTTCATTTTAAAGTGGAATGAAGGTATTAGGTATTAGAGTTTTATGAAATTTCACGTCTCAGTGATTTAAATTATTTATATTATATCCCAGCCCTTAATATGTTATTTATAAAGTGAAATGAAGTATTTAAGTCACCAACACCCTAATTTTAAAAGGGAATTTGTAACAATGATTAAGTAAAAAAGTGCCCATGGTTTATTAGTTCATTAGAAAGTTTTCCTGATTAACTTCAGTCAAATGAAAATGGGCATGAGGAAGTGAGATTCCTGAAAACTACACCTAACCAACCCAATTCACATGTCTGGTCATTTTGAAGGCATTTCAGTGTGTTCTGAAACCTGAACTCTGCACTGGCCTTTATTAAAACTCAAAAGCTCTAGTTCATTCCTAACAGAGAAGCACACACCCCAATGCAGGCGGTTCCCACTGCTTTCCACCTTCACTGTGAAGTTACCTAGAAAGCCCCCTGTGTGCTCACAAATGACAGCACTTTCTTTCTGAGATTAAGGCCTTTTTTTGGTATACTTTGCCCTTTTAAAAGTGTGGAGGTGCCTTTCTCGCCCAGCAAGTGGTATAAAGGCTGCTACAATACATCCAAGCAGATACAACTTTCCTTTAGAACAGCTTATTGCACTACAAAATAGCAAAAACAAGGCGTCAGTTCTTAAAATAAACATGATTACATTTCTAAAAAGGATGTGGCCAATATGATCTACAATTATTAAATTAAAGCGTTATTATTCTAATAAATACCAAGAAAAGAAGCTAAACTTCAAGACACATACATGTTTATATACACACACTACATATGTATGTATATATGTGTGTATATGTATATATATGTGTGTGTATATATGTATCTACACACAAATATAAATATGAGAATATATATATATATATATATAAAAATATGTGAAAGTCACATTAAGGTAGGAGAGGCAGCAGGTAAACTAGCAAAAAATCCATCTTCCAACCTCATACTTCAGAAAGACCTCCAATTCTGGATTTCCAATTACTTCAAATATGTACCCCCTTGGGGATACTTTCTGTGGTGGTCATCTGTATTCCATTTGTAAAATGCAAGAGGCTTCAACATCCATATTGCTTACCAGAGAAAAACAGTGAAAACTTCTAACAAGGTAAAACAACAGCTAAAAATAATTTAGGTTACAACTACTATTACTGCTTATGTGTAAAACACAAAGCCCACATTTGTGTTTGTATGTATGTATGTACGTGTGTGTGTATGTATGTATGTGTATATATATATATAACCCTAAATGCTCAATGCACACATGTCAATATATAATCATTTTCCTCTCATGAAAATGAATTGTAGAGCTGAGAACTCAGAGCTGTGTTAAGATACAAAGACAGCAGCTGACTAAACTAACTGTGAAGGTGTGCAAAAATAAAAATCTAGTCAGCCAAGGCTGCATATTCAAATGTACCAGAGAGAAGAGTTTGCAAATGTCACTGATAGCATTAGAAAAAAAAGGGACTGAAGTTGATGAGGTGGAGAGAAGGAAAACAAAAAAGGGACGTGATGAGCAAAAGGGAAAGAGAATGTTCTCCAATGGAGTAGGGTAAAAAAATATATACATAGCCATATATCTATTATCTATGCAGATATATATATAAATATATACACACATACACACATATGCAAAGTATACATGCGCATATTTTAAAATACACACGTGGATACTTTTTCCATGTATACACACTTTAACTTTTTGCACATATCTTCTGAACAATCATTTCACTTATTCCGTAGGTGTATATTTGTTAAACCATAATTTTCTTTTCTTTTTTGCAAAGATAGTTGTGCTGCCAAGCAACATGAGGTAAAGGCATTAGAAGGGTTTAACTACAAGAAAAAAATGGATTGCGATACTTCCTACGGGAGACCGCACAAAAAGCAGTTGGCTGGTTTCATATTGCATAATAGTGCTGTGTTCCTCGATGAAGTAAACAACGTTCCGTGCATCAATGTGAGGATCAGCCCCCCCAGCCCTCCACAGGGCTGGCCTCACTATGGCTGGAGGCATGCATACCCATTCAACTGACCCCACTGGAAACATATATTGTATGTGAATTCATTTTCAGTTTTTTTCCTCAGCGAGTATACTTGGACTCCTTTTGTTAAGCAAAGTACATTGTGCGTAAGGTATCTTGGTGAATCTGTACAGCCTTAGCAAGAGCTTGTGGGTCTCTACCATTGCTCTGTCCTGAAACATGACTTCCTTCAGCACTGCAAGAGAAGTGAAAATCAATATGTAAACCCAAGGGATACTCTAGAGAAAGAAGACTCTTCTCCTGGGATAATTAAGTAGAATAATTGTATCACTGTTGTTATTACTCATTAGAAAAAAATGAGACAGATAAACCCTCATGTTCATAGCAAATAAATTCAGAGATCAAGATAAAAGTAACAGTCTGTAGAGGTTAATATCATGGGACTCATTTGGTTTAGTTCGAATGCTAAAGTTTTCATCCTGAATGGCAAACCTTTAGAGTAAAAAATATATATTAAGGCATAATAGCGGAAGAACTTCTAAGCTCACTTTACTGTGCACTACAACATCTCAGAAGTTCATAAACAGAGAATACCATGATTTTTGTAAGAATATGTGTGGATTAAGTTCTGAAAGTAAGAATTTCAAATCCATCTATCTGAATCACTTTATGTTAGAGACACAGTCAACCAGAAAGCCTTAAACAATTTACTAGTTCCCTACAGTAGGAAACTGGGTGTGGAGAAGGAGAGGAGAAGCTCAAAACTCAATTCAATAAACATTTATTAAGCACTTAGTCTGTGACTGGCACAGTGCTAAGCACTCAAAAGAATGACTAACAGTAGTCATTCTGTGTCCTATTCCATTTTACCTGTCATGTTCTTTGTCCACAAGATGATATCTGGCTCTGAACGCTACCAGGTGAGCATAATACGCTGGTGCAGGTATTGAAACCGATCTAGTACAACGCACATATGTATGGCAGAGTTGGTAAGTTAGCAGCTGAAGTTCATCCGCAGTAAAACAGTTATCATCCCACAAAACGTGATAATGTGAGGGACGGCTGGTACCCTGGGCAAAAAGTAATAGCAATTCTCAAGCAATAAAAAACTTTTGGAGCCACACACACACACACACACACACACACACACACACACACACACACCCCACACAAGCTTAATTCCAGTTCTTTAAAAAAAAAAACCAGCTTAGCCAATGCAACCAAGATTGGAAAGGAAGCAGAAAACTGGGAAAGACTTTTTTTTTTTTTACAAATGTCTGTGATAAAGGCCTCATTTTTAAAAAATAGAGAGAATGAGTCAAATTTACAAGAATGTAAGTCATTTCCCAAATGATAGATGGTCAAAGGATATGAACTGGCAGTTTTCAGAGGAAGAAATGAAACATATATAGTCATATGAAAAAATGCTCTAAATCGCTATTCATTAGAGAGTTGCAAATCAAAGCAACTTGGAGGTACCACATCATACCTATCAGATTGGCTGCCATGATAAAACAGGAGGATGGTGAATGCTGGAGAAGATGTGGGATAATTGGAACACTAATTCATTGGTGGTGGAGCTGTGAGTTGATTCAGCCATTCTGGAGAGCAATTTGGAACTATGCCCAAAGGGCTACAAAAATGTACATGCCCTTTGACCCAGCAATACCACTTCTGGGGCTGTATCCCAAAGAGATCATAGAAATGAGAAAGGGACCCACATGTACAGAAATATTTATAGCAGCTCTTTTTGTGGTAGCCAAGAACTGGAGACTAAGGGGATGGTCAACAATTGGGAAATGGCTGAACACGTTGTGGTATGTGAATGTAATAGAATAGTACTGTGCTCTAAGAAATCGATGAAGTCAGACTTTAGAGAAACCTGGAGGGACTTATATGAACTGATGCTGAGTAAAATGAGCAGAACCAGGAGAACATTATCCACAATAACAGCCACAGTGTGCGAGGGCTGTTTCTGATAGACTTGGCCCTTCACAGCAATGCAAGTACCTAAAACATTTCCAAAGGACTCTTGATGCAAAATGCCATCCACATCCAGAGAAAGAACTATGGAACTGCAACACAGAATGAAACAGACTATTTTCTATTTTGTTATGTTTTGTTTTTTCTCATGGTTTTTCCATTCATTTTAATTCTATGTAACATGACTAAATGTGTTTAATAAGAATGTATGTGTAAGATTGTATGCTGAAGTGTGGAGGGAAGGGAAAGGGAATGGGGAAAAATTTAAAACTTATGGAAGTGACTGTTGAAAACTGAAAACAAATAAATTAGTTATATTAAAAAAAAGCAGCTTGTAACATACATTAGAAAAAATGATTCTAGTTTCTTCTCTGGTTCAGTCATCAAAATTTCAAATCCCTTTTAAACTCAACTACTCCTTCCTGTTCCCATTCTTATTTTCTGCACTCATGCCCTCTGCCCCAGCCTCATTCTCTACCCCTCTCCAGGTCATCTTTCATCCTATACTTACTACCTTGTATGATTTGAGGGTGAGTTGTTTACCTTGCTTGGGCCTGTTTCTTTGCCTGTAAAATCAAAGGGTGTCTAAAGTTCTTCTCAGTTCTAGATATTTGATTTTATGAATCACTACTGCCAGGATAATTTTTCTTATGCACATATCTGGCCATGTCATGCCTTTCAATTTATCTAACATATGTGAAGCACCAACACTGTATGAAGGCACCAGGTTATGAAGACAAAAATGAAACTGACCCTGTCCTAAAGAACTTGCATACACAGATAAGGGAACACAATGCATATACATGAAGCCATCTTGGGACAAGAGTGCAGGAACACTAATGTCTCAGGGGCTCAGGATGCAGCAACACTTTGGCTGAGCTTTGGAAGAACTGGGGATTCTAGAAAGCTGATGGGAGAAGGGAGAGCATGGGAGACAGAGACAGCTTCTACAAAGGCCAGAGATGGGATGTTTTGTAAGGAGAAACGAAAGCAGGATAGTTTGGGAAGACTGTGGATCAACTGGACATTTCTTAATTATTTACTGGCAAATAAGTGGTGCTAGAGTGCATAGTGTACTGGGCCTGGAGTCAAGAAGACTCATTTTTCCCCTGAGTTCAAATTCAGCCTTATACACCTACTAGCTGTGTGACCCTGGGCAAGTCACTTAAACCTTGTTTGCCTCAGTTTCCTCATTGGTCAAATGAGCTGAAGAAAGAAATGGCAAACCATGCCAGTATCTTTGCCAAGAAAACCCCAAATGAGGTCACAGAGTCAGACATGAGTGAACAACAATCCACTTAGTATGTGTGAGTTACTGTTCTAGATGCTGGAAATATAAAGACAACAAATAACAACAACATCCCTTGGTGCAAAGAGCCAGGCATAGAACAGGTGCTCACTAAGTGTCCCCTGCCTTAGTGTCAGATGGGATTATTCCCCATCCTTTTCATTTTCTCCTGGAGGTGCTTTTGTTGCTTCAATCCCCTCGCTCTATAAGTCAATATTCCTACCTTATTTCCACCATTTGAACTTGTACATATATTTCAAGGCTGCACCCAACCAATGCAGCCTCTTCCAGGATCTCTCTCCCTCTCCAGGTCTTCCTCCACATCCCTAGCATTTTTCTTCCTGGAACCCTACAAATCCTTTCATATCATTCATACTCTTGCAACTTTGCATTACAGTCACATGGAGTATAACACATTAGTATGTTCTATTTCTCTCTGCTCATTATAAGCAGATGTGAGGGCAGGGATCATTCCTCAGTTCTGTTATTATACCTGTGCTGTGCATACTGTAAATGGATTTAAAAAAAAAAACCTATGGAATGCATTCACCTGGAGAAAGATGTGAATTTATACTGAAGTATTACCTGAAAGAAAAAAATACTTGAAGTAGTTTCACCTAAAGCCATAAGGTAGTCTGATCATATATTAAATGACCAACAAAACTGTACTTTTAAAGAAGCTAACATTTTAAAAAAAGAAACGATTATTGATATTTACAAGTATATGTCAAAACACAAAAAGCTTACCTGTATTCCAGCATGACTACAGAGGTAAAAATCAAACTCATAGGGATGGGTAATATCTGTATCTACTGTTGTTCCCGCTGGGATGTTTCCACTTCTTCCAACCTATTTTTTCCCCATCAAAATGAAACAAGACATAAATAACATCATTGCACATCAAAAGGAAATAAATCCATGACACCTGTCTGCTGCCTAGGCAGATTTGAGTTCTTCTGTTTAGAATTTGGGTTTCAGGTTTCTATAGCTACTTTTCTTTGGTCCTCCAGCCAGTTAAGGCGCCAGAGATCAATCCAGTCAGGATTCTTCCCTCTCAGGGTTCCTCCCTGGAGCATTGTTTTATTACCAGTTCTGCTGTCCTCCACCCCCAAATTTATTTTCTCATCGCTGTATTTTCCAATTTAGATTTTAAGCACCTCAGAGGCAATTGTTTTCTCTTAGGCATAATAAGGCTTGAAAATTAGATAGATGTCATCATTTAAACTCATCATTTTAAGTGCCATGGCTGTGGTTATTTGGGTCAAGTGGCTAGGTATCATTTTTCCATGTCTGTATAATATAGATTAACGTGAGCTAGTTAGCCACTGAAGCTCTCTCTTAAAAACACAAACAATTATTAATTTATTTCTAATTATTATTTATAAGAAAATGATGGAAAGGCAGCTTGGCATTGAGAAAATAGAGAGGTGGCTTTGGAGTCAGAAATGTCTGGTGCAAATCTAGCCTTTGACACAAATTGGTTATATGATTCTAGGACAGGAGTGTGGAACCTGTAGCCTTGAGGCCACATGGAATTTGTTCTGTGAAGTTTGGATTCAATCAAAGGGCCGTATTTGAGGACCTAGAGAGCCACATAAGGCCTGGAGGCAGCAGGTTCCCTATCCCTGTACTAGTAAATCACTTAATTGCTCAGTGCCCCAAGCAGCTCTTTCAAACTGAGCTTCAGAGCAGCTGCCGTGGTAGCTACACTGATAAAATGAATTCCCTTGCTGCTAAATTACTGGGATGATAGGGCAGGAAGAAAATGTATTTATTGTAAATAATATCATTTACAGTAAAACCAAATGAAATATAAACATCTAGATATAGACTAAATGCTTTTGTGAATCAAATTGATTCCTTTTGTGACTTGTTGGTTAATTTAACCCTGGTTTCATTTGTTTTCCTAAGGAGAAATCTTTAGCCTTTTCTCATTTATGCTCCAGGTATTAACAGCTTTGTGGCTTCTAGACAGTTTGATATCTAAAGTCCTTAAACTACTTGCTTGCCTCATATTAAAGGGCACTGGTGTGCTGCCTTAGCAGTCTTCTTCCTAAGAGGATGCCGTTTGTCTTCTGCTCCCCACATCTTTCTCTGTTCCTGTTGGCTTAGTTTTCTAGCTCAGTAAACTTGCCCCTTCCTGCTGTGCATACGTGAGAATACCCGACCTCTGTGATGGTCTTTGTCTAACACAGCACCAAGGCAAATTTTCCACCTGGACAGCTTCTCTTCCCTGATTCTTTTAATTTTGAAGCTAGTTTGATATAAAAGTTAATTTGCAGCAAATGGCTTAATTATCACACATGAACCAGTCTAGCAGGCTTTTAGTTTTCTTCTTTATAACCTGACTTCTGCTAGAGAGTTTAGCAGACTTTCTTAAAATCTCTAAAGGCTAGGTCTTTCCTTCTGAATATTTGAACATCAACAGTTTGCAGACAGATATGCAATGTTCTCACAGTAACTTAAAAACAAAATTAATTTTTAATATTCATCCAATTGTTAGAAACACTAGAAACTAAAAAGGGTCATTCACCTTTTATGGTTAACACCTGTGAGCCTACTGCTTCTGTACCCACAATTTGTTTCACACATACAATCACCACTCCACAAAGGCAGAGAGGGTGATTTAAATGGAAAAGATCACCCCAAACATGTCTTAAGTTGTGAAAACTCTGCTGATCACGTGCAATGTGTGCCTGAATGATGACACTGTCCCAGATGCAAGATTACCCTTTCCGTTCTGTCAGCACAAAACAGCCGAGTGTGGTGGCGTTTCTGTACCACAATGTAGGTGATGCCAGGTTGGTAGTCCTTCTCCAAGCTGATGCAGGCTTCTCGAATCGCAAGGAGTTCATAATATAATACCTATATCAAAGAAAGTTTTGAATGTCAGTGGGACTTGCTGTAGATCTTTCATCAAAAAGAATGCTTTATACTTAAGGTTCTTTATTTTCTCCTCCACCTATTCAATATAGTTTCTTATTTCATTTATTCATTATGCCTCTTCAGACTCTACCACTAAGCTCCCCGCTACCTTCTCCCTCCACCCCTGTGGTATCCTTCCTCCCAGAACTTCCATCCTTAAGGAAGAATCTATATCAGTATCCCCCTCTCACCCCTCCCCATTCCAGAATGCTCCCTTATGTATTTTCTTCTCCCCACAGAATGTAAGTTCCTTGAGGGCACTGACAAAATCTCTCTCTCTTTTTAGCTTGTATTTGTATTTCCAGTGCTTAGCACCATGCCTGGTACCTAAATGATCACTTAAATATTTCTTAAGTGACTTTATGCAGTACACTGAGTTAAAAGAAGACAAAAAGTTTAAGTAAGAAACAACCCTTGGCTTCATGAAGATTGCCATCTAGAAGAGGGTTAAGACAAAAACATGTAGCTATGTGTGGTATTACATGCTAAATGCACTAAAGAGGTACAGAAATGAGCATTGTATGGGGGCTGACGCAATTCCATCATAAAGTGGAAGTTTAAAGGCAGCAGAATGATAAGGAAAGGCTTCAGGGAACAATGGCATCCTTTATGTCAAACTGTATTCTCCTCACACCTATCAAAACCACACAAAATCTATCTACTAGTCATTCCCAAAACAAAGGACACTGAAACATCTCAGCTCTAGATTCTTCAGAGAGCTAGAATTCATTACATAAGAAACATTTTTGGATTCAACTCTGGATCAAGACCTTCTAGGCAGCTCACCTGACGAAACTGGCCCTCAGAAACACCATCCCGATAAAAGATGATGCGAGTAGGCTTGAACCGAGTTGACTTATAGAACTGGATGAGAAGTTCTCTGACCATAGAGGCCAAATCTTGGATGATCTCCTGTCGAGGTCTTTGAACTCTTACTGTGGCACAGTACCTGCTTGGGTGGGCATCCATACTGCCTACAACCTACAGAAAAGATGTATTACAAAATGAAGAAATAACTACCAAAGTCAGGTCGAATTACTACAAATTAATATCTTCCTTATATACATTAGCATTATTAGATAATTTCTAATGAAGAGCATTAAGACACAAATTTAACCTTACAAATTATTGTGCTGCAAGAGTGTATTCGTCATTGTTTTACAAACCTCTCAGCAGCACAAGGTAACACAAAAGGCAAGAGAGTCTCAAAGTTTGAAGCGGGTTTTATCCTGGCTCCAACATTTATGAGCTGCATGTTTACAGACAAATCAAAATTTCTGAAACTTAGCTTTCTCACTGGAAAAATATAACTAATATTGCCCTGATGATGAGTATATTACAGGGTCATTCTGTGAAGGAAATGAAATACTGCATGTGAATACATCTTGTAAACTGAAATGCAAAATAAATGTGAGCATTTTTTATTATATATAGCCTAGGGTAGAACTTTGTACATTCTTAGCCCATGCCACCAAGGATGGATGGACACTACTGACAGGGACCAGTAAGAAGACTACAGGATAAGTAAGGAAAAAAGTAATGAAGGAAAAAAAAAACTGGGAAATAGAGATGAGCGGAAGAGAAGGGAAATGAGGAGAAAAAAAGAGATAGTTTCCCACTAATAACTGCCTCAAGGTCTATTCAGCAGCAATAGCTCTATAAGTATCATTCTGGAAGATTTTTTTCTTTAAAATATAAATGGGGGGGGGGGGCCGAGCCAAGATGGCGGAGTAGAAAGACTCAACTATGCTAGCTCCGGACCCACAGCCCATGGATTTCCTCTAAAAAGAACTCCCAACAAATTCTGGAACAGTGGAAGCCGCGCAGCAACACAGTGAAGGAGATTTCCGTTCCAGAGAGCCCTGAAAAACCCCAAAGGTTCATCGCTCCCCAGATGGGAGCGGAGCCCTCCCCTCGCCTGCCCTGGCCGTGTGGCACCAAGAGGAGCGAGCAGATCCAAGCAGGCTTCAGGGACGGAATCTCCAGCGGCCTCGAAGGTCCCTCCACCCACAGACTCACAGGTCAGTGAGAGAGACGGGCTGAGAGGGGAGCGGGGTGTCTCCGGGACTCAGGCCCCCTCGGGAGGCAGAGGCAGAGGCAGCTGAGGCCAGAGGCTCCCAGAGCAGGCAGGAGCTCGGCAGCAGCTCCATTACAGAAGGTCTCTGCATAAACCCCCTGAGGGAACTGAGCCTGGGAGGCGGCCCTGCCCCCACCTGAGAACCTGATTTAATCTTACCCTGAATAGCAGCCAGGCCTGCCGCCAAAAGCCCTGAGGCAGGGGAGCAGCATTTTAATCTCAAACCCCAAGAACCAGCTGGGCGACCTAGGCTGGGGGTGGAGAGGACTCTCAGAAGTCAAGTAACTGGCTGGGAAAATGCCCAGAAAAGGGAAAAAAAAATAAGACCATAGAAGGTTATTTTCTTGGGGAACAGATGATTCCAACCCTTCTCTCTGACGAAGAAGAAAACTGCTTACCACCAGGTAAAGACATAGGAGTCAAGGCCTGTATATCCCAAACATCTGAAATAGGTATCCCATGGGCTCAGGCCATGGAAGAGCTCAAAAAGGATTTTGAAAATCAAGTTAGACAGGTGGAGGAAAAACTGGGAAAAAAAATAAGAGAGATGCAAGAAAATCATGAAAAACGGGTCAATACCTTAATAAAGGAGACCCAAAAAAATGCTGAAGAAAATAACACCTTGAAAAAATAGGCTAACTCAATTGGCAAAAGAGGTTCAAAAAGCCAATGAGGAGAAGAATGCTTTCAAAAGCAGAATTAGCCAAGTGGAAAAAGAGGTGCAAAAGC
>CM053771.1:67736623-67752833 GCA_028658325.1 Potorous gilbertii
ACAAATGGGGAGAAAATTTTGGAACCCAAAATCTTGTGAAAATGAATGTAAAAAGTTAAATAAATAAATTTATAAAATATAAATTTAATGATGTCAAAAATAAGAAATACAATTAAACATAAACCTATTAACTCCCAATGAAAAAGTTTAGCAAAATAATAATTTTTTTATATAAAGTCATAGAATTTCAGAACTGGAAAAGAACCTCAAAGACAATCTATCCAATTCATAGATGAATGGACATAGAATGAATAACATCTTTGTTAAGTAGTCACCTAGCATTCACCTGATGACCTTTAATAGGTAGAAACCTACACCAAGAAAGCCAGCTTCATCTTTGAAAAGCTCTAATTTGGAGGAAGTTTTTTGTCACTTATTTTGCTTCTATGGACCTTTCCAATCATTTTTTTATTCCAAAATTTATCAAATTGCTGCATTCCCTCCCCTAGTTATAGTAATTTGTCCAGATTCTGTTTTCTTTGTCTTAAATCCCTTCCAAATGTTCAACCCCTTAGCCTCTCTAGTAAAAAAAAAGGTAAGTAAAACCAACGAACTTCTTTTTTCATGTTTTACTGTATTCTGTCACTTACAGACAATAATATTCTATTAAGTGGCTGTTTCCAAATCACTAGACATAGGGGTTAGTTCCCAGTTTTAATTGTAAATAAGAGTACTAGAAATATGTATTTTTCTTTAAATAACATCTTTAGGCACAATCCTAGTTAGAAATATGATTGCTAGGTTAAAAACTCTGATCAGTTTTGTAGTTCACTGTAGAATGACTGAACACACTTTCCAAAGAGACTGAACCAGGACACAGCCTCGTCTCTTCTCAGACACCTTCAACCAACAATGATTGGTCACAATAATAATCTTTGCCAATTTGCCAAAATTATTGCCTCACTATAAAATTGTAGTTTTAATTTCTCAGATTACAGGGTTGGAACAGTTTTTCAGGTGATTATTAATAATGCATTAATTTTTTCAAGAACTGCCTATTACATAATCTTTGATCACATATTCACAGGGAAATAGGTAGTATTCCTATTAATGTGTCAGAGTTTATATATTCTTGATATTTGACTTTTATTAGGAAATTTATTTAGGTCAAAGGCCTTCCCCTTACAATATGCTTTGTTTTTTACTTGGGATGCATTACTTTTTCTGTATAAGGCAACTCAACTAATTTGCCCCCACTAATTTCTTCCATTTCTCTAAAAGTTACCATAATCATGAAGATGAAATAACCCCCCATACATGTTTAAAAAACTTATGGTTGATTTAATTGTAATTTATTGTAACCTATGGTGTGAAGCATGGATCTACTCCCATTTATGGATAAATAATCATCCAATTTTCTCCATTTTTAATGAATGATTTCTTTATAACCACTCATTTCTAACATGGAATCTTGTATTTCACTCTGCCTACCTGTTTAACATTAAAAAGTAAGTAAACCACCAATGTGCTTTATGTTTGATCAAGATAAAGTTTAATATCACCATCTACCACTTGAATTTTGAGGATATTTATCAGAAATTTCCTTTTACAAATCTATTTTGATTTGTAAAAAAAAAAAATGACTGACCATTTAATAAGCATTGATTTTATATGAAAAGATGCTGACTCCTTACAGGTCCACAAAATATCACATATGCTTAGGTTTTTTATTCTTATTCATGGTTACCCCATGAATAAGATCACCAAAACTAGCTTTTTGTATTCTTGCCATTCACATTTTTTTGCTACAGTAAATTTCTTAAGAACACAAAGTATGTCTCAGAATTTAATATAAACGAAGAGAACCACCATCAATATTTTGTGGTGTGTATGTGTGTTTTAATTCACAAGATTGACCTATGTCAGACAGTATATCTGTAATGAACTAGAAAAGGATGGGGAACCAGTGCCCTTCTAGGTCCTATAGCCTTTTGACTGAATCTAAATTTTACAGAATAAATCCTTTTATTTTTATTAATACATTTTTGTTCCTCTTTTATGTTTTTATTTTATTTTTAAAATTAATTTATTTAAAATACCAAAGAATAAAAAAAATTTCAATTAAATCATCCTCCCAGACCGACTAACATAATTAGAACACTAGTAAGCCATAACGACTAAATTGTGACTGCTACACTCATTATTTAGTTCTAACTCCCCACCCCACCCCTCAATGGCACCACTACTGAATGAGGATGGTTGGGAAGAGTTTATAGGGGTCAAGTACACCAGTCTGCTATAAGTTTTTGACTAGGGTGCACCGTGTTTCCATTTGAAGGGAAATTTGTGAAGAGTTGTACAGCTTCACAGTATTTTTTAATTCTGTCTGCTTAGCAGCCCATCATGTCAAAGAAGACCAAGAGACTGCTGAAGAAAGAAAACAGATTTTTTTAATGAGGGCTGGGAATTGCAATATTATCTTGTTTCTGCTAAAGATAAGATTATTTGCTTGCTCTGTGATACAGCGATATCAACATTAAAGAAATTCAATGCTCATCGGCATTATAACTCTCATAAGAAACACAAGCATTTGAAATTAGAGGGAGAGGCCTGAAAAGCTGTATTACAGAAATTAAAAGATGAAAAACAAAGACAATTCTTTCAAGCAGGAAAAAGACCTGGAAATAATGTTACTGAAGCAACTTATAAAGTAGCTTATGTAATCAGGAAAAAAGGGGAACCATTCAGTGACATAAAAATTGTGAAAGAATGCACTGTCAAAGATGTAGGATGCTTAGACCCCAACGAAATTTCAAAGTACAAACAACCACATCTTTCAAGGAGAACCATAACTCATCGACAGCATGAATTAGCCTTTAACTTAACAGAACAACTTCATACAATGCTTTAAAAAGAAAATAAATAATATTCAATTGCTTTGGATGAATCAACTGAGACCACTGACTTGGAACAGGTTTTATACTCCATTAGGGTTATAAGAGAAGATTTTCTTTGCTATGAACTTGCTTTGGGCACTCTTGTGAAAAGAACAAGGGGTATAGATATCTTCAACAACTTTCAAGATAAATGTTGTTAAGTTGGACTAAATTTAGTAAATTTAGTGAGTGCATGCACAGACAGTGCACCTTCCATGACAGGAAAACATGAGGGGTTTATTGTACAGATTTTTAAAAAGTATTAACAGATCCAGATGCTCTCATTTCTTTTCACTGCATCTTGCATCAGCAAAATCTCTGTACTAAAGCTACTATTTTAAGTGACACTTGGCCAAAAGTTATAAGTATTTTTAACCTCAATTTGAGTAAATTGTGTAAAAGTTATAAGTATTGTTAACTCTATTTGGCATCATCTGTTTCATAACATGCTAATGTTGAATGATGAGGTATTCAGTGTAGATTTGCTGTATCATTCTAAAGTGTGTTGGCTATCCCAGAGACAGAGGTCAGTCAAAATTTTATCTCTGCAAGAATAAATAGTTAAATTTTATGGAGAAAAGAATCAGCAGTATGAATTACTGAAAGAAGATTTCTATAAAAATGTTGTATTTCTGTGTGATATGTCAAATCAAAACGACTTGAATATTTTTTGCAAGGTAAAATTAAGTCTATATATGATGTGGCAAAAAAAAATCCAAGTATTTTGAAAAAAAATGTCTTTTTTCAAAACACTTCTTCAAAAGGAAATTTTGATGAACATTTTCTCCAGTTAGCGAAGGCCATTAATAAAAAAGATGATATATGGGAATCATTTGAACAATATGCACCTATTAATTGGAGAATGCAATGAAAGGGTCACTGACTTTGAGAATCATGATATCACACTCAAATTAGCATTTTAGCCTCACCTAGTTGATATCACCAAGGCACCTAAAGAAGTACAGATGTACTACATTGTTGGATGTGAAGATCCAATTGAAATATGGAAAAAATGTAGTAGAATACTACATTGGCACCATGCCTGAACAATGAATTCTTGCTTTTCAATCACTTATTGCTGCAAATTTACATTCTCCTACCTAACCCAAATCAAGATGCCCTTAAGGTCATAAATGACTGCTACCCATCTAGAGAATCAACTGGAACTGTGGATCTCCATGCTGCAACCAAATATTCAAATGCTTTCCAACAAAAAGCAGACACAACAGTCATTATTAAAAGGTTAGTTAAATTTAAAATAAACACACTGTTTTCATTTTTGAAATTATTAAGTACACAATAGTTAGATTTTTACAAACTAATGTACATTTTTAAGTATGTCTAATTAAAGTTTCTTGAATGTGGTCTTATTTGATTATAGCTAAATATTAATGTGGCCTTCCAACATGAAAATGTTCCCCATCCCTGAACCAGAAAAAGCAGGCTTTCAATGATGACTCTCTACATGAGAGTACTTCTTAAGTTACACAACTGACAGAATTGTAGAGAATATGACATCATGCCATATCCACTGTTTGATTATGTATAAAAACCAAAAAATACCAGCCACAAAACCATATTCTAATCAGGAGAACAAAATGTACCCTTAAAGGTTTTTTCTCCAATTTATCTTTCAATGTATGTTAACAATTCTATGTCAAATGTAGCCATGGGAGATAACTCTGTTCAGTGACTGCTGATCATCAACATCAAGCAAAGAATCAAACAAGAAGACATGTTCACCAAAGGTTGTTGCCACAGTCATGGAAGATACCCTGGGGCAAAGTCAAAATAGAGGAGGTATTTATTCCCTAATGAGATTCTTCATATTCCTGTTTTACAGATGACTTTGTGTTGATTGTATTAAGTCTTGTCTTCTCAAAGAGATCCATGCCTACTCAAAAGAGATCAGCCTAGCCCCCCACAAATGAAAAGCAAAATGGATGAATGTATATGCCTAGGTTATGATATGCAGTTGTATAAGCAACCCATTAGGGTAGTCCATCAGTATGCATATCTTGGACAGGGTATTATTACCTGGGGTTAGAATGGAAGGAGGAGGTTGGGTTGGACAACATTTGGGAAATGACATAATATTTTTAACAACTCCCAAGCTGCTCAATGTTTCAAAATCCTGTCTTGTGAATACCAGTGTTCTCCTTGTAATGTTATATAGCTGTAGATCATGGGAACACCATGATCACAGAAGAATCACAAATTGTAGGTAACCTAAAGGGCTATGGAAAGATAAATGGTAGGTACAAGCAAGTTGTAACATATAACGCTCACATGAAAAGTTAAAGACATCAAGGGATACATGATGAGAAAAACAGAAGTACTAGAGATACAGTAAGAGCGAGGGATAACAGAAAAAGAGTCAAAGTGTAGCGTCCATGATATTTTAAATAAATCAGAGGAAGTCCTATAGCATATTGAATATATCATCTATGAAGCTAATTTACAGAAAAATAATGACATGAATTACATAGGTTGAGTGGACATAGATGGGTTGTGACTTATACTGTGAACTGAATGCCCACATAGAGGAGATCATGTACCCAGTGAAGTACTGAGGTATGAAGTGCTACTTAACAGTAAAGAGCTAACTTCCTTCACTTTGTCAAACAATTTAAAACCTATTACCTGAAAATCTAAAACCTCTATAGAGAGACAGCCAGAACATAGTGTAGATATAAACAAGGTATATGCTACAGTACTTTAAGTTAATTTCTTAAATTTATCAAGTCTACCTGTAAATTTAATGATATTTTTAAAATGCGGATAAGCTCATGAGAAGCAGAAATTCACCAAGCCATTGGTATGAAACGGAGACTCACAGTGTCATACACATTCCTCCTTTTGCATTTTACTTTGTATATGTATTTAAGTTCAAAATAAAATTTAAAAAGAAGAAACTCACAGCAGCAATTGAAGGTTTCTTCCCATCACCAGCAGGCGGATGAGTGACATCTGCTCCCAAAAAGATCACTGGTTGTTGGAACACAGAAGGTCTTTAAGATAAAAAAAATAGTGTGTGTCAGTGTGTGTGTGTGTGTGTGTGTATGTACACACACACACACATGGCTACTTCTAATGGTTTATAAGTTACTTAGTTACAGATCTACTAATTTAGAATGGAGGGGGAAAGCTGTACATATAGGAAAACTTAGAAAAGTAAACAAAAATAGGTTGTGAATAGTTTGCCTGGTAAGCCTGTTCTACTTAATTAATTTGATTAATTCATGTTTCACTATCCCACAGTAATATTTAAAAAGTATTACATTAAGTCAAATGAATGATGCCAAGTCTACATTCTGACAGTGGTAACAGGAAGCATTATAACTACCCTACAAAGGTACTGCACTTTTTTTACATAAAGTTTGGGATATAGTTTATGTAAAAAAAAATTGCAACAAAACACTTAATCCAACTTCCTATCTCTTATGTTTAAGGAAACTTGTTGTTCAAAGTGGAATGATTTCTTTAAAGTCACATGAGTAGTAAGCAGCCAAAACTAGAAGTCACATCTCCTAGCTTCTAGGGCACTACTTATTCCACTCCTCTTCCTCCCTGCCCCAGATTCCCTTTAGTTATTCTGAAACTAAGAGCTAAGGACTTCATTGGTTCAAATACTCCTAGAATTTATTAAAACACATCTACATTCACTGTATTCATATTTTAGGATTTTATACAAAAACTTATTCAAGATGTAGCTCAAGTACCACCTTCTACACAAAGCCTTTCCCAATCTCCTCAGCTGCTAGTGCCCTCTTTCTCTTTTATATTTAGCTATCATATTTTTATTATGTTGCACATATATACATACACATACACATGCATAACATACACACATATGCACACAGAAACACATGTAGTCCATGTCTCCTCTGATAGAATGCTTTCCATTTTTGTCTTTGTATGTCCAACACCAAGCACAGGACCTGGCATATAGCAGGCATGTAAGAAATGTATGGGGCAGCTAAGTGGCACAGTGGATAGAATGCTGGGTCTGGAGTCAGGAAGATTCCTCTTCCTGAGTTCAAATCCGACAACTTATTAGCTGTATGACCCCGGGCAAGTCGTTTTGCCTCAGTTTCCTCATCTGCAAAATGAACTCAAGAAAGAAATGATACACCATTCCAGCATCTTTGCCAAGGAAACCCCAAATAGTGTCATGGAGAGTTAGACATAATTAAAAATGACTAAAGGATGACAAAGAAATGCTTGTTGATAGATAGTCTTCTGTATCTGTTCTGTACTTTTTAGCCTCCATGCTTTAGCTCTGTTCCCTCTGCCTGGAATAGCTATTAAAATGTTACTTTGTCTTTTAATTTAAAAACCCAACCTGAATGCTACACCTCTTCCAACAGAGACTTGCTTACTTGTCCCTTACCTATGTCCTGCCTGACAGAGTCAGGAATGATTTCAATTCAGAGACCTTACAAAGTGCTTAAGCAAGTGACTTAGGTATACATTAAATTCCTTAGACTCTAAGCTCCATGAAGTTAGGGTGAGTTACCCTCTACCAGGTTAGTGGTAGAGATGGAATGTATTTGAAGAATCACTCCAGAATCATGTTTCTACCTTGACACTTAACCCCAAGATATAAACGTAAAGATATAATAAAAAAAAAAACCTCAATGCATCACCTCAAAGAAAAAACTGGGTAAAATATTACTATTACATATTTTGTACTCTAAGACAATAAAATAATCATATAAGTATAGAACAATGACTATTTTTAAATCCTTCATACTTCTATAACACTTTGTGTTTGTATGTTTACATTTCATCCCATGAAGGAGGTAATGCAAATAGTACCCAAACTTTTACAAATAAGTAACAGGAAATAGATTAAATAATTAGTCCAAAGTCATACAGCTTTAGTGTCCATATGAACAGGTCTCCTGACTCCAAATTCCAGCTTTTCCCACTATCTCACCCTGCCTCATTAAAAGATTGGATTTAAATTCCATGCTTCTGGAATGCAGAAAGCTATGAGTGTGCCATTCTCTTCACACAGCACCTGGAACATGGCTGTATGGACTGTGTCACTTGAAAAATGCTTTTTGAGGATGACAACTACTTATCCTTCCAAACAAAGGGGAAACACTTAGTTTTTCTAATAATTTATGGCCAGATACTTGTTGCAAGGATCTTACTTGGTATTCAAAATGAACTGGAAGCAAAAGTTCTTAAGAATTTTGTTAAAACTTTTTGACGGAATCTTAAATATTACAAAGAACAAACAAATCCCTGTATCAATGGGGATACTTGCAGAACTACATGCTCTTTCTTTTTCCTAGATCTTTGATAGGTTATGGCAATGCAACTGGAGTCATTTATAGAATTATATTTATTATTAAATCTTCTTACCTTTGATGAGGTACAAGGATATTATTGATTCCTCCTAGTTTAACATTTATCTTTAGGCACAGGTTTGAGAGGGTTTGAGGAGATGTTTTTATAACATTCTTCACTTGAACACACTGAGTAGCCATCCCCAAAAGTGTGTCTCCTACTCTCTTCACTTCCGCTGAAGAGCAAATACACATATCTCATTAGGAAAAAGCAAAAGCAAAATCTGGAAATCAAGCTGGCTATATACTACTATCACAACACAATTTTTATTTCTTTAAATTTAAAACAAAATGACAGATTGATTTTAAGGCTGTCTCTAGCACTTAGTTATATTTAAAGAGAAAAATTGAAGATCAGTCAGTCAATAAAATTTATTAAGAACTCACTATGTGCCAAGCACTGTGCTAAGTGCTGGGATACAAAGAAAGGCAAAAGATAGTTCCTGCTCCCAATCTAATGGTGGAGACAACATGCAAATAACTATGCACAAAGTTATATACAGGATAAATAGGAAGTTACAGAGAAAAGGTACTAGAATTAAGAGGGATAACAAAAAGTTTCCTGGAGAAGGTAGCTTGAAGGAGCCCAGGAGACAGAGAAGAGGAGGGAAAGAATTCCATGGATGGAGGATGGACAGTGAAAATGCCCAGAGTGAGGAGACAGAATTATCTTGTAAGAAGAGCAGCAAAGAGGCCAGTGTCACTAGATCACAGAGGACATGGTAGAGTATAAGGAGAATGGAAAGGTGAAGGAGAGACCAGATTAAATAACATAACTGAAAACATGATATTAAATTAAAAGTCTTACCATACACAGGAGTCTTCCCGGGCAGGATAACAATGATGAGCTGCAGTCCCGAGTAGGTGTTCTTGAGATGCCGGAACATGGGCTCCACGCTATCTGCACCCTGTGCATATTTGCAGAAACAAGGCTGGCCCTGGATGGGCATCCCTGCATCCTTGGAAATCTTACGGAGCTGGTCTGTGAAACCCCTTCAGAGAAGAATCTTTGAATGTATTAACTTTTTCTAAGAACAACATGATATATCATGTAAAAGCATAACACATAAGATGAAGAGTAAAGTGAATCAGGTGACTATGTGTTCAACAACAAAAATCAGAATGGGCAGCCATTTAAAAATGAAGATAAACTGGCAAAAATCTTGGCTTTAAATGGCTACAGGATTGTATAACAGTAAAAAAAAATGTTATTTTTGCATTTACATTTCATTTTTGCATATTAATGATTTTTCTAAACTCAATAAGGTAAGATGCATTTTAACTCATTTCAAAAGAATACGGGAAAGCTCAGATGGAAAACAATTAAGTGTTTAGCTTAAAATAAATGTATTTATTGTAGGTTTAAATCAGTTGGACCAAAATAAAAAAGGTCCCCATTTAAGGACCTTGTCCTTCCTTAAACATGGTTCAATAACAATGACTAGGAATAGAAGATAGGATTTAAAAAACAAAACACCCCAAAACTTTGTTTGTGGTTTAACAAAAAAAAGTTTAACAATTTTGATAAATAGGAGGAGGGTGAACTTGAATGATAGCTACATGGCAAAATAAGGTAAGATTTCCAGTTAAGCCATGAGATACAGAGAAAGACACAGTAAAAAATCACTGAAAATAAAATTGGAGGTATTTTCTCTCATCAATTTTGACTGATACCAGCTATCCAAGAAATCTTTTAGCAATCGATCATTTAAGTCTTTTTTAAAAAAATTTGTGTATTTTTAGTTTTCAACATTCATTTCCACAAGATTCTGAGTTGCAAATATTTTCCCCATTGCTCCCCTACCCCCATCCCAAGACACTGTGCATTCTGATTACCCCTTCCCCCAATCTGCCCTCCCTTCTTATCACACCTTTCCCTTCCCTTTATCCCCATCTCCTCTATTTTTTGGTAGGGCAAGACAGATTTCTATACTCCATTGCCTGTATATCTTATTTCCCAGTTGCATGCAAAAACAATTTTTAACATTCATTTTAAAACTTTGAATTCCAACTTCTCTCCCTTCTTCCCTTACCACCCATCCCCACTGAGAAGGCAAGCAATTCAATATAGGTTATACCTGTGTAGTTATGCAAAAGATTTCCATAAAAGTCATACTGTGAAAGACTAACTACATTTTCCTCCGTCCTATCCTGCCCCCCATTTATTCTATTCTCTCTTTAGACTTTGTCTCTCCCCCAAAGGGCTTACTTCTAATTACCCCCTCCTCCCATTTGTCCTCCTTTTTATCATCTCCCCCACTCCACTTACCCGTTCTCCCCTACTTTTCTGTAGTGTAAGATAGATTTTCATACCAAATTGAATGTGTCTGTTATTCCCTCCTTAAGCCAAATGTGATGAGAGTAAAGCTTCACTTTTTCCTTCTCACCTCCCCATTTTCCCCTCCATTAAAAAAACTTTTTCTTGCCTCTTTCATGAGATAATTTGCCCCATTTTATTTCTCCCTTTCTCCTCCCAATATATTCCTATCTTACCCCTTAATTTTATTTTTTTAGGTATCATCCCTTCCTATTCAACTTACCCTATGCCCTCTGTCTCTATGTACATAATCCCTCCTATCCAAATACTAAGAAAAGTTTCAAGAGTTACAAATATTATTTTTCCATGTAGGAATGTAAACAGTTCAACTTTAGTAAGTCCTTTATGAGTTCTCATTCCTGTTTACCTTTTCATGCTTCTCTTGACTCTTGTGTTTGAAAGTCAAATTTTCTATTCATCTCTGGTTTTTTCATCAAGAATGATTTCACTGAATGACCATTTTTTCCCCTGAAGTATTATACACAGTTTTGCTGGGCAGGTAATTCTTGGTTTTAATCCTAGCTCCTTTGGCTTTTGGAATATCTTATTTCAAAGCCCTTTCATCCCTTAATATAGAAGCTGCTAGATCTTGTGTTATCCTGATTTCCACAATACTCAAATTGTTTCTTTCTGGCAGTCAGGAATATTTTCTCCTTGACCTTGGAACTCTGGAATTGGCTACAATATTCCTAGGAGTTTTCCATTTGGGATCTTTTTTAGGAGATGAGCAGCAGATTCTTTCAATATTTCTTTTACTCTCTGGTTCTAGAATATCAGGGCAGTTTTCCTCAATTATTTCATGAAAGATGATGTCCAGGCTCTTTTTGTGATCATGGCTTTCAGGTAGTCCCATAATTTTTAAATTGTCTCTCCTGGATCTAATTTCCAGGTCAGTTGTTTTTCCAATGAGATATTTCACATTGTATGCTATTTTTTCATTCCTTTGGTTTTGTTTTATAATTTCTTGATTTTTCATAAAGTCATTAGCTTCCATCTGCTCCATTCTAATCTTTAAGGAATTATTTTCTTCCGTGAGCTTTTGGACCTCCTTTTCCATCTGGTTAATTCTGCTTTTTAGGGCATTCTTGTCCTCACTGGCTTTTTGGATTGCTTTAGTCATTTGAGTTAGTCTATTTTTTAAAGCATTATTTTCTTCAACATTTTTTTGGGTCTAAAGCCTTTATAGTAAGCAGTTGACTCGTTTTTCATGATTTTCTTGCATCACTCTCATTTCTCTTCCTAACTCTTTGCTCGACTTCTCTTAATTGATTTTCAAAGTCCTTTTTGAGCTCTTCTATGGCCTGAGACCAATTCATATTTTTCTTGAAGGCTTTGGATGGAGGAGCTTTGATTTTGCTTTCTTCTGTTTGCATGTTTTGGTTTTCCTTGTCACCAAAGTAAGATTCTATAGTCTGATTCTTTTTCCAGTTTTTGCTCATTTCCCTAGTCACTTACTTGCCTTTTGAGCTCTTTATCAAGGTAGTTCTCTGTGGGGGTGGGGGTGGGGGGTATAGTGTCAGTCACACGATTGCCCCACAATCTGTGGGCCTAGAGTTCCAGAAAACAGTGGCTGCAGCTGCCCCTGCTGATGCTGTGGCTGCTGCAGGTTCCTCTGTCCTCTCCCTGCTCTGCCACACTGAGGCTGGGGCTAGACCACTCCATTCTCTTGCACTGGTCCCACAGGCTTTTTCCACTGACCTTCCAATTTATCTTCAGTGTTTTGGGGTCATGAAGTCTGGAAACCACCACAGGTGTGAGAGATTCAGTCTCCCCCAAGACTTGCTCAGGTTCCCTCTGCATGCGTCCCACACTGGAATGTGTTCTGTTCCTAGCATGGCACGATAGATACTTCCTGGTGACCTTCCAGGCTGTCATGGGCTGGAGATTTGCTTCACTCCATCATCCTGTGGGTTCTGCGGCTCCAGAATTTGTTTAGAGTCATTTTTCATAGGTATTTGGTTGGGCTTGGCGGGGGCACTCTAGAAAGTCTGTGCTATTACTCTGCCATCTTGGCTCTGCCCTGATCATGTAAGTTTTTAAAGTCTGACAGATTATCACTCATTTCAAAGAATAATCAGATTACCATACCCAACAATCAAGTATATTCGGTATTAGAGAATAAGACAAAATTGGTAAATAAATGTAGCCAGGGATTTTAAAATCAAATTAAGACAAAAAGGCTTTAAGAAAGTAACATGTCTTACTTCAATATTTCTTCTCGGCATTGTCTCTGAGTAGCAAAACAGGCTATAGCCCACATTTTGATCTCAACACCTGTGTGGAACTGTTTCCCTCGCATGTCCCATACTCCATGGCTTGGAGTTGCTACTGTTCGATTCTAAAAAAAAGACAAGATGAATTTGTACTAAGCCCAAAGGGCATTAAGAATACATATAATCTATTTAAATGATGTACCATTTGATGAAAACAGAAAGTTTTCATCTTCTGTCAAGAAATGATTGGTTTCTTTTTTCTGATCCTAAATAGAAAGTAGTCACAGCACAACAATCTAAATGAAAGCTATCAACAATTTTGGTTTTAAATGATACATTATCACTTTAAAAAAAGAGGAGCTAGGAAAAGATGTAAAATGCCAGCCCCACTCAGCTATCCTTCTGTTCTACCCTTGGAAAATGTAATATGAGGTGAGAAGAGAAAAGGGAGGACTTTTACCCGTCCTCCATACTGCAGCATAGGAGCGGGAAGTACACGTCCTGTTACACGAGCCATTTCATCCCGGACTTTAAACTGAAACTCCTGAACAAACGGATCAGCATCATAATTTGCACTTCTCACCTGAAGACAGAAGAAAAATTAGCGATTGTTAAGGAAAGATGAATTTAATCACTTAATATTTAGAAAGTAGTTATTCTTCAATGTGTTAAGCCTGTGCTTCAAGGTTTGTTTTGCTAATGAAACCATAAAGGTCAATTTTCACAAAATTTTATATGAGATAGTAATATTGATAAAAATGTCATATTGATAGCTGTTTATTTATTCATACCAAATATGGTCACTAAATTTTCATAATGCTTCTTTTCTTACTAAATTAAAAGTATGTATCTCCAAAAGAGGTATTTGAAAATGATGAACAAACAAGTGGCTCTGCAACACCAGTTCTTTAATGACTCACTGGGTTAAATTTCCTACTCCCCCCCCCAACCACTTTTTTTACTACTAAAAACATTACCTGTTTTTATGGTATATTAAAAAAGAGCTATGGATTATACACACCGATTTAATGACAATTACTGACAAGATGTGAAATTTTATGGGAATCGCAGAAAATAAAAGATATGACAGTTATAATCTAGTGTGACACTGGACCTTTCACACCTGTACCATGTTGTACTAATTAAGTGTCCCTCCAAACAAGCTTCTTAACTATTCTCACAGTGAAGAAAAAAATAAAATTAGGAAAAGCAAACCGGCTTGACAAACCTATAAAGATAAAAACTGAAGAAAGGATTATTTAATAACAGTACTTGGGAAAACTGTTTAGCAACTTGGTTGAAAATAGATTCAAATCCTGATGTTTAAAGTATATGTTTTAGTAAATTTCAGCCAGATGAAAGACTTAAAAACATGAAAAAAACTAAAAGATGGAAGAAGAAAATGGAATATATGTATCTCAATTGTGGAGGTGGGAATTTTCCTATTACAATTCAACAAAAAGAGGGAACTAAGAAAAGGCAGATGTACTCAGCTACGTTAAAATGAAAAATTTCTATACAATGAAATATAGTTGCAACAACAACAAAAAGATAGTTTGAGAATCTATGGTAAACAGGACATATAAAAAGCTAAGAAAAAATAGATCAAAGAACTCTTTAAAAATATATCAAGTGAGTAATAGATAAATAAATGCTCAAAATATATGGATAATTTATTAAAGAAATACAAAATGCTTACCTATTTGCAAACATACCCAACATCACTAATTATAAAAGAGATATAAATTAAATCAACTCTGAAGTGTTCACACCCAATTAATGTAGGTAAAAAAAGACTAAATTCAATAATGGCAGGGGTATGGAGAAACAGGTAGATCTTTGCACTACTATAATTTTAAAACTTGTAGAATCTTTCTGGAGAAGAATTTGCCAGTAGAGTAAAAATTACAAAATAATCATATCATCTGACCCAATAATTGTACTGTTGAGAAGATAACCTGAAATAGTGGCTCTCTATTTTTGATATCTGCTCAGATTTTTTGTAGCAACAACATACATAAATGCAAAAAAACAAGAGAGCAATCTCAATATCTAATGGTGAAATGGTTACAGTCTGGCAGAGTCCATCTCTTCTAATTACACCACATTCTTTTTCATTATCAAGATCTAACAGAGTGGTAATAGCAGTAGTTTTATTGAAGGCACCACTCACTATCCTTCTAATTACCAAGCTTTGCAAAATCAGTACACTCTTTTATTCTTCCTTTTCCCTCACTCCCTATATTCAAGCAGCAAAGTCTTATGCTCTCCACCTTTAGAGTGTCTCTTTTATCTATCTTCTGTCTCTCCTCATACAACTCTTGCCCTCCGTAGGCTTTTGTATCCCTGCTTCTATTTCCCTCGTTTGCTAATCCATTCTCTGCACTACAACCAAAATGAGATTTTTAAAAAGCAAAAGTTTGACCTTCTTGATATTCTTTTGCTCAAAAAGCTCCCAACTGCCTCTGTTTAACATTTAAAGTCATTCACAGGAGGCAGAGCCCAGATGGTGATGTAGAGGGAGCAACTCAGCTGAACTCTCCCAATATTCCCCGCCAAATAATTTTAAAATAATATGTCAAATCAAACTCTAGATTAACAGAGCTAATAAAAGGTCAAAGCAATATATTTTTTCAATTCAAAACAATTTATGAGATTGGCAGGAGAGGTCTGTGAAACTGGGAAAGGGACCAGCCTAAAGTACATGTGGAGAGTGACAGCACCAATGGTGGGCCTTGGAGGCAAGCTCTCAGACCAGAGGTGGTTAGGGAGTTGGGCAACTGGTCAGAAATAGATTTCAGGGGACTATGAGGTGGCACTGGGTGCAATACCTTGTTGGATTGCCTAAATGAAGTTCTGGGTCACAATTCCAGGGTGGAGCAGAGTACTAATGCTTGGGGCTGCATGGGAACAGGGTCCTTCTGGGTAAAGACCAGAGCTCAGACCAGAAGAGCAGTGACCACACCTTGCCTTGGACCTTATCACCTTGAAAGCACCAAAAACTTCCAAACCCTCAGAACTTGCTGTGAGAACAGCCACTTGGAAGAGCGCCTCCCAAAACCCAGGTGAGCAGAACCCAACTTTAACATAAAGTTAAATGTCAACAAATAGGTCAGGGAAAAAAAAGGGCAAACAACAACAAAAGCCATAAGCAAAACCTCAAAGAAAAATGCAAATTAGACATAAGCCCAATAAGAATTCCTGGAGGCGCTAAAGAAAGAGAAAAAAATGGAAGAGGAAAAATTGGATAAAGAAACCAAAGTAATGCAAGAAAATTATGAAAAGAAGAATAATGACTGTAAAAGAGGCATCAAACGTGTTATGAAAATAACATCTTAAAAAAACAGAAAAATGGAGGCGGAGCCAAGATGGCGGAGTAGAAAGACTCACCTATGCTAGGTCCGAACCCACAGCCCATAGATTTCCTGTAAAAAGAACTCCTGA
>CM053771.1:67753333-67800102 GCA_028658325.1 Potorous gilbertii
GAAGAGAAATGAGAGAGATGCAAGAAAAACATGAAAAACGGGTCAACACCTTAATAAAGGAGGCCCAAAAAAATACTGAAGAAAATAGCACCTTGAAAAATAGGCTAACTCAATTGGCAAAAGAGGTTCAAAAAAACCAGAAATGACAAAATGGTAATAAAGGTCTAAAAATTCGCTGAAGACAAAACTTCTTAGAAAGCAGAATTGGTCAAATGGAAAAACAAGTACAAAGCTTCACTGAAGAAAATCATTCCTTTAAAATTAGAATTGGGAAAGTGGAAGTTAATGACTGCATGAAACATCAAGAAACAAATAAACAACGTCAAAAGAATGAAAAAAATAGAAGAAAATGTGAAATATCTCACTGGAAAAACAACTGCACTGGAAAATAAACTGAGAAATAATCTAAGAATTATTGGACTACATGAAAGCCATGATTTAAAAAAAGAGCTTAAACATCATATTTCAATAAATTAGCAAGTAAAACTATTTCTATATCTTAGAACCAGAAGGGAATATAAAAAATGAAAGAATCTACTTATCAATTCCTTAAAGATTCCAAAACACAAACTCCCAGGAATATTATAGCCAAATTCTAGAGTTATCAAGGTCAAGGAGAAAAAATTACAAAAGCAGCCAGCAAGAAACCATTCAGATATCATGAAGTCACAGTTAGGATGACACAAGATTTAGCAACTTCCACATTAAAGAAGTGGAGGGCTCAGAATAAGATATTCTGGAAGGCAAAGGAGCTAAGATTACACCTAATAATAACCTACCCAGAAAAGAAAACGAGCATGATCCTTCAGGGGACAAAATGGACATTTAATGCAAGAGAGGACTCTCAAGTAATTCTGATGAAAAGACCTAAACAGAAAAATCTGATATTCAAACACAAGATTTAAGAGAAGTATAAAAAGGCAAAATTAAAGAGAAGTCATAAGGGACCTACTCAGGTTAAACTGTTTATGTGTCTATACGGGAAGATGATACATGTAATTTCTAGGAACATTATCATTATTAGGATAGTTAGAAGAGAGTATACATAAATAGAGGGCACGGGTGTGAGTTGAATTAGGTTGGGACTATTGCCCCAAAACATGAAGAGACATACATTCAGAGAAGGGTCAAAGAAGAGGAAGAAGGGGGAAAATTATCTCACATAAAATAGGTGCTCAAGGAAAAGCTTTTCCAGGGGAGGGGAAAATGGGGTGGGAGGTGATTGGCAACACTTGAACTTCACTCTAGTCTGAAATGGATTGAATTGGATCAAAGAGGGAAGAAAATATACAGAGAGACACACACCATCAATTGTGTATGAAATCTATCTTACCCAGCAGGGAAGTTAAGAGCAGAAGGGGATAATGGGGGAGGGCAGATTAAAGGAGGCAGTGGTCAGAAGCAAAATAAGACTTCTGAGGAGGGACAGAGTAAAATGAAAGAGAAAAGCATGAATAGAAGAAAATAGGATGGAAATACAGTTAATAATGTTAACTGTGAATGTGAACTCTTTTCAGGTCATACTGAAAAAAACATCATATTTAATAAAGGGCCTTCGAAGCACAGACTAAAAATTAATTGGGAACTAAATAATCTAATTCTAAAGAATGAGCAGGTCAAAGAATAAAACATAGAAACATTCACCCATAAAAGAGGTAAGTAACAGGATGGATTAGAAACCAGGGTCCATCAATATGCTATATACAAGAAATATACTTTAAAAAGGCACACACAAGGTTAAAATAAAAGACTGGAGGAGAATCTATAATGCTTAAGCTAAGGTTAAAAAAAATAGGGGTTGCAATTATGATCTTAGACAAAGCAAAAACAAAAAATTAGACAAAGCAAAAACAAAAACAGACCTAATTAAAAGAGATAATCAGGGAAATTACATTTTGCTGAAAGGTACCATAGACAATGAAGTAGTATCAATTACATATATGTGTATGTGTATGTATTCATAGATATAGACATGTGTACATGTGTATATATGCACACATATGTATATGTATAATATGGCATGGCTTCAAAGTCAAAGAAAAAGTTAAATGAGTTACTGAAGGAAACAAACAGTAAAACATACTAATGGGAGACTTCAACTTTCCCCTCTTAACTAGACAAATCTAACCATAAAATAATCAAGAAGTTAAGGAGACAAATAGAATCTTAGAAAGACAGAGGTGATTGACCTCTGGAGAAGACTGAGTGAAAATAGAAACAAATATACCTTTTATTCAGTTACACATGGCACCTTCACAAAAATTAACCATGGCATAAAAACCTCATAAATAAATGCAGAAAAACAAATATTAAATACACTCTTTTCAGGTCATACTGAAAAAACATCATATTTAATAAAGGACCTTTGAAGCACAGACTAAAAATTAATTGGGAACTAAATAATTTAATTCTAAAGAATGAGCAGGTCAAAGAATAAAACATAGAAACAATCAGTAACTTTAACAAAGATAATGACAACAATGGAACAACATACCAAAATTTGTGGGATGTAGTCAAAGCAATACTCAGGGGAAAATTTATATCTCTAAATACTTACATCAATAAAAAAGAGAAAGAGTATGTCAATTAATTGGGCATGCAAACTAGAAAAAGAAGAAATTAAAAATGGAAATCATGAAAATCAAAGGTGAGATTAATAAAACTGAAAGTAAAAAAAATGAACTTGTAAAACTAGGAGTTAATTTTATGAAAAAGAAAGATAAATCATAATTAGATTTTTAAAAAGATGAAAGCCAAATTCCTAGTGCCCAAAATGAAAAAGATGAATACACTATCAATGAAGAGGAAATTAAAGCAGTCATTAGGAGTTACTTTGCTCAATTACATGCCAATAAATCTGAGAATCTAAGTGAACAAGTCATCAATGAGATCCCTAAGAAAAAATCCCCAGGACCAGATGGATTTACAAGTGAATTCTACTATATAAAGAACAATTCATTCCAATACTATATTAACCATTTGGAAAAACAGGTAAAGAAGGAGTCCTAGAAAATTTATTTCATGACATGAATATGGTTTTGATACCTAAACCAGGAAAAGAACAACAGAAAAAGAAAATTAGAGATCAATTTCCCTAATGAATATTGATGCAAAAAATCTTAAATAAAACACTAGCAAGGTGATCACAACAATGTATTACAAGATCATACACTATAACCAAGTGGGATTTATAGTGAGAATGCAAGGCTGGTTCAACGTTAGGGAAACTATTAGCATATAGACCATATCAATAACAAGACCAACAAAAACTTCAACAGATGCAGAAAAAGTTTTTTGACAAAATAGTACACTCACTCTTACTAACAATAATAACACTGTGAAGCAATTATGGTATATATAATATAATATATTTGAGAATCTACCTGCCAAAACAAACCCAAGGACTAAATGAACACAATTACAAAACACTTTTCACACAAATAGAATCAGATCTAAATAATTGTTAAAAGATGAGTTGCTTGAGGGTAGGCTGAGCTAAAATAATAAAAATGACAATTCTACCTAAATTAACTTACTTATTCAGTGCCATACCAATCGAACTAACAAAACATTATTTTCTGGAGCTAGAAAAAATAATATCAAAATTCACCTAGAAGAACAAAAGGTCCAGCATATCAAGGGAATTAATGAAAAGAATGACAAGGTAGGTGGCCCAGTCATACCAGATTTCAAATTGTATTATAAAGCAGCAATCATCAAAACCACTTGCTACTGGCTAAGAAATAGCAGGGTAGAGCAGTGGAATAGATTAGGTACACAAGACTCAGTAGTCAATGATTACGGCAGTCTACTCTTTGATAAACTCAAGGACCCTAGCTTCTGGGCTAAGAACTCACTTGGAACTAAAAATCTTATAAAAAATGAAAAGTTAAAAACTATCTTTACATATACTTGGAAAAGATAAAATACTATTTAAAAAATAACTACAGACAAAATAAAATACTTGAGAGTCTGTCTACCTGCAAAGACAAACCCAGTAACTACATGAACATGATTATAAAACACTTTTCATACAAATAAAGACAGATTGAAATAAATGGAGAAATATTAGTTGCTCGTGGGTAGTCTAAACCAATATAACAAAAACACCAACTCTACCTCATGTTATACCAATCAAATCAAAGACTTATTTTATAGTGCTAGAAAAAAATAGCAAAATTCCTTCATAAGAACAGAAGGTCAAGAATACTCAGGGAATCAATGAAAAGAAACAGGAAAGAAAGCAGCCTGGTAGTAGCAGATTTCAAACTATATTACAAAATAGTAACCATCGAAACAACCTGGTGCTAAGAAACAGAGTGACAGATCAATGGAAAAGATTAGGTATGTAATACACAGTAGCAAATGACCATAGTAATCGAATGTTTGATAACTAAAAGATCCAAGGTTTTTCATTGAGAACTCAATTTTTTTTTGTTTTTGTTTTTGAAGGGGGGAAGGCAAGGTAATTGGGGTTAAATGACTTGCCCAAGGTCACACAGCTATTAAGTGTCAAGTATCTGAGACCAGATTTGAACTGAGGTCCTCCTGACTCCAGGGCCAGTGCTCTCTTAACTGCACCACCTAGCTGCCCCTGAGAACTCACTATTTGACAAAAATTGCTGAGAAAACTGGAAAACAATTTGACTGAAACTAACTAAAGACCAACATCTCACACCGGTATACGGTGTATACCAAGATATAGTCAAAATGGGTACATGAGTTAGCTATAAAGGGTGATATCATAAGTAAATTAGAGGAGCTTAGAAATTTTTACTCATAAGATCTATGGATAAGAAAAGAATTATGATCAAACAAGAGACAGAGGGGGATCGTGGGAAATAAAATGGACAATTTTGATACATTAAATTAAAAAGCTTTTGTACCAACAAAACCAATGCAACTAATGTTAGAAGGAAAACAGTAAGCTGGGAAAAAATTTTACAGCAAGTTTTTCTTCAAAAGGCTTCATTTCTCAAATATATTGGGAACAGAGACAAATTTCTCAAAATAAGAATCATTACCCAATTGATAAATGGTCAAAGGATATGAACAGGCAGTTGCCAGAAGAAGAAATCAAACCTCTATATAGTCAAATGAAAAAATGCTCTAAATCACTATTGATTAGAGAAATGTACATGAAAACAACTCTTGAAGTACCACCTCACACCTATCAGATTGGATAATATGACAGAAAAGGAAAATGACAAATGCAGAAGGGGATGTGGAAAAATACAAACAGTAATGCACTGTTGGTGGAGCTGTGAACTGCTCTAACTGTTCTGGAAAACAATGTGGAACGATGCCTGAAGGGCGTTCAATAAAACTATGAATAATCTTTGACCCAAGAATTTATAGTACTTCTTTTTACAGTGGCAAAGAATTGGAAACATCAATTGAAGAATGGTTGAATAATTTGTGGCATGTGATTGTGATAAGAAATGATTAGGATAGTTTCAGAAAAACCTGGACTTATATGAATTGATACAAAATGAAATGAGTAGGACTAGAAGAGGACCATACACAGTAATAGCTAAATTATAAGGATGATCAACTATGAAAAGACTTAGCTACTCTGATCTCTGATCAAGACAATTTCAAAGAACCCAAGATAAAAATGCTACTCATCACTAGAGCAAAAACTAATTAAGTATGAATGCAGATTGAAGTATAATTTTTCATTTTATTTTTCTTGCCTTTTTTTTTGCAACACAGCAAATAAGGAAATATGCTTTGGATGTTTCCACATATATAACAGACATCCTAGTACTTTCTCAATGGATAGAGGGAGAGAATTCAGAACTCAAAAAAAGGGGGTGGTGCTCGCTAAAATAAATAATAAGGGCATTCACATTTAGGTTCTGGACTACATTTCTAGGCTTATGACCCACTGTTCTCCTTCACACATCCTTGGCCCAGTCAAACTGGCCTTCTTGCTATTCATCTTAAGCAACATGCCACTTCCCATTTTAGTGCCTTTGCAAAGACTATTCCCTATGCTTGGAATGCACTCTATCTTCCTTTCTACTTGGCAGAATTCCTTGTTTCCTTTGAGACCCAACTAATGTACTGTTCCTCCCTGTGATTAGTGTCCTTCCACTCAGAAATAATTTTGTATAAATTGTGTTCTTGTTGCATTCTCTCAATAAAATGAAAGCTCTTTGAAAGCATGGACTGTTTCATTTTTGTTGCAATATTCCCATTACCAGGCACAGTAGAAGCTTAATAAATGTTAGCTTATTGGTTACTAGAGCTAAAACAGAGATTGGATTCCAGTGCTCCTAAAGGCAAAAGAAAAGCTATATAGAAGCAAATGGGGAAGTTGGGTGAAGGAAGAGTGCAAAGTTTGATTGGACTTGCACTGAGGAATAAGAGATTTCTTGTGACTTTTTTCAGTTTTTAAAGGAATAATTAAAAACTAACCATTCTAGTGTCCACTAGGACATCTACCCATTGCTTTGTGTGGATGGACAAACCTTTTTCTGACTAGTACTATCACCAAAGGATGGTGAAGTTAATATATGCTTAGATAATTGTGGAACAAATTCTGAGGAGGTAGAATCAGTTTGAGAATTTTTTTTATCATCTTCCTGTCCCCCCTATATTATCTTATTCAACCAAAGTCATTCAAAATATGGAATGTTATTAAAAGAGTGAAGTTCATGAGAAAGTTGCTCCATCAGGAAGATACTATGCAAGACTTTCAATCTTGTAATATTAAAGATATATTAAAAAAAAACAAACCAAACAACTAACCAATCTGCTAATTTCTTCTTGTCTATCAGGAGCAGATCTTGCAGTCGCCTTTATCATGGTGGATGTTTGATTGTCAGTCAGCTTCTTAATGCACCGTTGTCCTGCTACAATATTACAGACCTACAAAATGGGAAAAGAGTATGTTCTAAATATCACTTGAGTTCTTCTTAAAAAAAACAAACAAACAAAAACAAACCATTCCTTACATAATTTGGTGTGATGAAATCTATTTTCACAAACCTCTACTGAAGTATCTAGAGGGTGCAGTGAATAAGAGTGCTGTATCTGGAGTCAGGAAGACTTGAGTTCAAATCTGACCTCAGATACTTACTAGCTGGATAATCCAGGCAAGTCATTTAACCTCCATTTGCCTCACTTTCCTTGTCTGTGAAATTGGGATAACAACAGCCTCTAAACTCTCAGGATTTTTGTGAGGATCAAGTGAGATATTTGTTAAATGCTTAGCACAGTGGCTAGCACTTAAATGTTTATTCCTTTCTTCTCAAAGTTTACTTTAATAAACTTTTTACCAGAGAATTTTTTCCACTTTTAAACAGGGGCACAGTTTGTGGAATATAATTTATACCTTTGCTTATTTATCATAAGAGTAAGGAAAACTGTAAAAAAAATTTGAACCTACTAGGGATACTTGAGGGATCACAAAGTTAGCCTTTTTATTAAATGTTCTAACAGTTCCCAAGGTGAGCTAGGTGGCACAATGGATGGAGTGGCAGGCCTGGAATCAGGAAGACCCCTCTTCTGGAGTTCAAATCTGGCCTCAAACACTTACTAACTGTGTGATCGTAGGCAAGTCACTTAGCCTTCTTTGCCTCAGTTTTCTCATCTATCAAATGAGCTGGAGAGTGAAATGGCCAACCACTCCAATATCTCTGCCAAGAAAACCCCAATGGGCTCATAAAGAGTGGAACATGACTGAAAAATGACAGAACAAAAAAAACAAACAGTTCTCAAAGTTATGAATTATAAGCCATGACAAGCAGCTTTAATTACTTCCAGAGGCAGGTAAGTATGCTTCTGCTCCTGTCCCACTTGAAGACAAGGAAGGTGAGGATACTTCAGCTGGAGGTTGTACTTTTCTCTGAAATACTGTGCTACTGTCCTTTCTACAGTTTGGCCATTTTCTAACTGTAAAGGAAAGCTGAAAAACAGAGGAAGACTTTTAGAAATATCATGGAAAGTAACATCATCAATTATCATCCTATTACGAATAAGCACAGCTCCCAAAACTTAATGCTAGGACACTTCCTACACATTGTCTATCCACTTACAAATACCAGCTTCTCTTACGTTTGATGACTGGCAGGTCTCCTTGTTACATTACAAACACGGTATTTCCGCCTCATTGTTCCACAATGAGTCACTTCAACCTTCAGACCTGTACCCAATAACAAAAAACTGGGGTTACAAGCTGTTACATGGAAAATACATTTCCAATTGAATATATAAAACAACAGAAGAGCCTGTCTACTACCACAAAAGCTAAAGAATCACTTCTGAATAGCTAAACAAAAAATGTTTAGAGGACTAATTGGTGGTGAAATACTATAAATCAACAAGTTCATAATTCTCAGCATACTCAATGGAGTCCTCTCCAAAGGCTCTCTACTTAAACAATAAAACTACTATACATTCAGTAACCCCTACAATTCATGGGACAAAGGTTACTATAAACAACCTCTGTATATAAGTGGAGCTGTTCTCTAAAGAGCTATTTTATTCCTGGCTATTGGGGACAAGAGATAATCTAAATGTTTCCTAGACACCGTAAAAGATTTTGCTTCAATACTTTTTTGGTGATCTAATTCTTAAAGACATGTTAGAAAACTATTAACTGAGTTAATAAAGAGACAGAAAATTTACTGGTAAGTCCCTGAGGTGGTTACAAAAATTTAAATTAATAAAAACTCAAGACTATTTTTCTGTAAAATAATAAAAGCTAAGCAAATAAAATATGATAAGAAACATTACAAAAATATATACTAAAGGTCAGTTAATGAATAGCAAAATGTTAAGTGAGGAAAATATTTCAAATGATAAACTGCAAAAAGAATTGCTTAGTTTGCCTGAATCATTGGACAGTCATTTTCATTAATACAATTCTGCAAACATTCTGAATAAGTTTCCAACTCTTATTGCAACTACATTTTTATTACATTATAAAAACAAATTTCCCTCAAGATTTCTGCTGTCCAACTATGAACTGTGGCTACGTTAATCAGGAGTCCCTACATCATTACTGATATCAACAGAAATGGAAGAAGAAATTCAGCTGGAAGCAAGTTAATGCCATGGAAAATGAAAGTTTGTGCTTCCACTTCATACACGGCACACGGTACCAATATATTTGTCACTGGGGACCTTTCTGGGAATAGACTGAAAATGAAGTATATTTTCCTTTAAAGTATATAGCATCGAAGACTGAAATTTTGAGTTTGCTTGATTTTCTGATGTTGGTATATAAACACAAGTTTTTATCATCTTTTTAAAATTGTCTTTCTGACATCAGGAAGGGAAGAAAAAACTCAATTTGTCAATGAGAAGGACTTAAATGCCATTATTTGGGAAACATTCTATTAGCCAGTCACCAACCCCACTTTCCCAAACATGAACATAAGACAACAGTATTCAGTATTCAGATCATTGGATAAAGGATATAAAAAGCTGAGTTTTAAAAATGTGGTTAAATGTTTTAGTGCCCATTCCCCTCCCCCCCACCTCCACCCAATCAAATGTTTGGTTGGCTTTAATCAAATATTTAACCTATAAACTTGGCTTTACCTTCACTATAACATCAACTTTATAATGATTTCTAGTGATTTTTCAGTCATGTCTTTGGGCCCCTGAGCAGTTGAAGTTAAGCTCGATTCCATGCTCTTCGGGCAGCAGCTGAATCCTTGTTCTGTACATCTTGTAATGTCTGTGATAGAGCGGTGACATGAGTTGATTGCATAGTTACCGCAAAGTAATGTATGTGATTTTATGAGATTGAGGTGGTAACTAAGCAGCAACTCCATTGGAAACTATGGCATTTGGATGGCATCATATTAATGATTCTGCACTATCTCCTGGAAAATGCAAACTGTGCCGTTAATGCTAATCACGTAAAGACAATGGCATAGTAGCAAGACAAAATAAAGATTTCTTGTAGCACTGGAGCAGCATTTCTTAAGATAAAACTAAGATGCTCATTTTCAAAGCAGGAGAAATTTCTCTTCTAATCTTCCCTTTCTTGGTGACAGGCACAGTAGTAATGTCTGTTGGGGAAGGAGATATCACTTCTCAGTACTATTTGATATTCTAAAACATTTACAGTGAACAGCTTGAATGGTCTACTCCAGCCCATTGAACCAAAACTCACATTAACCAAGAACAGCTTTTAAGAACATGATGTATTTGTTCTTGGGCATGGGCATTTTGTAAATTTATTATCAGTTACACTAAATGGAAGTTGTGCCACTCAGGTATAGGAAAACTAATTTTGTTCAGCATCACTGTTCCAAGTAACTGTATACAGGCTTTTGCCACGGAGCCAAAACTTAAGATTTCCATGAATCGATGGCCAACTATGTGACCAACTCTAACTATCCTTAGTACAGTAAATAGGGTTGATCAACTCCACATTTCAAATGTTTTTAAATGAACAGAAAGTAGAGAGCTACTTTTGAGGTAATGTTTGACAGTCTACATTATATCACAGAAACTAAAGAAAGTCACTGTATTGAACACCGTCAAAGATTAAGTACTCCAGCTTTGAAAATTAAACACACCTAGGAGATGACCTTCTGGCTTTTTAAGGGCATGGCAAAAGTTGGATACCACCAACAGCCCAACTTCTCCAGCTGGGGTAGGTCTGGTATCCAGTCAAAACACTAGGTGGTACAAATTTTATTTTGCATAATAATGGCTCATGCTACTTTTAAAAAGCACAGAAAATTTCATTATTTGCTATTTCATTTATTGCAGATGAAGCAAAATAAAGCCCTACTCAACTAACATGCTATAGATATGATCTCACATGACAGTTTCGGGAATATTTTTACTGGTGATGTATGATACATGAAAAACTACTTGAATTATGAAACAAAATTTCAAAGAAAGCTGTAATCATCACTCCATTTCTGTCATTATATAGAAGCTATTCCAGACATCCTTGTCTACTCACCCTTTATCTCTTTGGTGAATTTTACCCGATGAGAATCAGTCAGAGGTCTTGGTTGTTCATCAATGTTATGAATGTCAAGGACCTCACACATGAATTGAATTACAGGTTGTGCTTTGTAGAAGGCAGTGGCAGAAACTATAAGGAGAAAAAAATTTAAGGAGTCTTCTATCATCTTCAACTTTTCACAGAATTCAAATGCTACTTAAAAGAAATATCAAGATCTAGAGTTCATCAAAAGCCCATATTACAAAAGTTGCTAAGATATTAATTTTAGGCTTATTTTTAAAGTCCTATTCATGAAGCATGATCTTAACCTGAGTTTTGGGTAGATAACCACCTAAAACACTGAAGAATGAATCTTCTTTACGCAATTCTTTTCAGTCTAAAATCACTTTAGTGACAGCATTACTTAGTCCAATTTCATTGTATAGATAAGGAAACTGAGACTCAAAAAGATTAAATGACTTGTGCATGGTCACATGGGAAGCAAGTGGTAAAACTGGAATTAGAACAGATATTTTCTGGCTCTTCACCTGGTGCTCTTTCCATGATACTACATTAATTTTAAAAGTGATTGGGCAAACTGATATTAGTGTCATTGAATGAATTATTAATATTACTGATAATAAAATCTAGAAGTAGATTTTTTCTAACAAATCTGTGACAAAATTTTTTTGGTTGTCACTTTTTCTTTCTCCTCAGAGAAAAGAAAAAAAATCTAGTCAACTAAATAGACTATTTATTACTATGATGCCTGCCTTTTGTCATCATCAAGCTCAAAGATTCATATGAATGAAGAAAATACATAAAAACATTCAGAGAAAAGGCAAGAAATATGGTGAATTTTAATTTTTATGTCAACACAATCAAGACATGCCATGAGTAAGCTCTAAGGGAATTCTCCTAGTCCTGTTAGTTATATTATTTAGGTTTTCTTATTCAAAGTTTCTCCTGACTTGTCTCCAAGCTAGGTAGGTCATTTGTTCTTCCATAGTAGGGCAGGCATATTAGAAATAAAATCAATTTTTTTAAGAAGAAATTTGTAGAGGTCAAGGAAAAATTAAAATTAAATTAAACTTTAATTAAAATCACTGAATAAAATGAAGTTTTCAAGAAGTGAAATTCACATCTTTTAAGGTCTATACCTGTCTTTGACTTATTGGCTGGGAAAACCAATTGGTTATATACCCTGCTAAATTATATGCACTATGGAGTTAAGGAGAAGGTCCCTTTCCTCTCACCTAGCAGTGCCTTGTCAATAATAGACATTTACTGAATGATTGTCAAAGAGATGCTTTCCTTGCTATGTCAAGAGTCTATATCAGAAAAATCAAATAAATCTATATAAGATACGTGCAATAAATATATATAGGATTCAAAGTGGTTTTTTTTAGCACTGTCTTTTCTAATACCACTGATGTATTTTATTCAGAATTTACAGAAATTTCATGTGCATGCACACATGCATGTAAGAAAAAATGGACAGAATTACTTTCTTTACTTTCAAGCTATTCCTCACTTTTTGCGTATGTATTTCTGAAAACCACAGCATGAAGAAGGTAATCATAATGTTGATAAGGCAATCCCACAAGAATAATTGGGGTTTCATTCCTGATCAAAGAATAAAGCTATGTCATAAAAGCAAAGGTACAACTCAACACCCTAACATTTATTAAATGCTTTATATACATTATTTCATTTGATCCTTACTACCATCCTGAGAGGTAGGCTGCATAACTATCACTGTCTCATTTATAAGATGAGGAAAATAAGGCTTGAAAAAGGATAAGTAACTAATTGATTGTGTCCTTGTTCTCGTAAGTGGCGGAATCAGGACACAGGTCTTTTGACTCATAGCCCAGTGCTCTTTCTGCCATATCCCTTTTTGGAGGGATCCATGCTGCTTCATACCACACAATATTGGATCTACTGGAGTAGCATTCTCCGAAGTTTCTACCAATATGTTCTGCAATCAACCAATAAGAATTTATTCAAAGTCCAAGAAACTGTGCTAGGAACTGTAAAAGGTGTGTGATGATGAGGAGGTTATTTAAGTTTGAGGAACTTCAGTTTTCAGCTGGTAAATCAGGAATACGACCTATACAACTTGTTGGACAGGGTTGTCCTGAGAATAAAGCGAGACCAACAATGTAAGGCATGCGATCTATAACTATAAAGCACCACATAACTTACCACATTTAGCAACAAGGGCTTATTCCATCTAACTATTTTGGGATAAGGTATCTTGCCTTTATCAATCCAGAGTCTTCACTAGGAGTAAAGTACAGAAACAAGAGTTTCTTTAACAAGAAACAGTATATGTATTTGTATTGTTAATTATTTTAATGTGATTAAAGATCTTCTCCATCTATTAATGCACCAGTCCATTAAGGGGAGTTTGATTAGGGAAGATTTGTGGGGAGGCCCAAGCCTTTTGTTAATGAGGCCCTGGTTCTCCAGAGCTGTGATGCCCTCTGGCTCTAAAAAAGTATAAATACTCTGAAGTTGATGTTTTACTTTGGAGCTTACTGGAAGCATTTGTTTGGCTAGATGAGGACTCTGGGAAGCTGCTAAGGAGCCCCATGGCTTGGAAAACTCAGGTGTCAGTGCATCTCTGTCTGGTAACTATGGTCATACAGTTGGACCTGCCTATTGATGGTCAGGCAGAGGAAGATATGTGTATTGATCTTTGATTTCTATTTTCTTTGAAGTTCAGGGTGCTGACTCCCCTAAACTAGGGTGAATGATATATGTGCTTGGTTAAAGGAATGATACATGTGCTTGATTAAAGTGATTGTTAACTCCTCAAAAGTTGCCTTTCCTTTTTTGAATGCAGGTGTAAGAACTGGTGGTAGCAGACCCCCTTGCATATGATGGCGTGTTTATTGATACATTTGCCAAATAGTATTTTGATACTAGGCATCTTAGAAGAAGAGAAGCAGTTGATTAAAGGCAATAAAAACTCTCTCACTTGGGTTAACATGTGAAGCCTGTATGAAACTTTAGAATGACGATTTCATGCCATTATAACCAATATGGAGCAGTATCTTACATAAAAAAACACAAATTATTTTTGTTTTTCTAGACAGCACAGTATGAGAAGTAACTCATAAAACTATTTCAAGTGCAACAAAGGGATTTGTATTAAAGCCTGGCCTTGTATATTTTGTATCTAGGAACAGTTCTCTTTCTTCCAGTTCTTTCCCTACCTAAGATTAGTAGGGCAGCTAGATGGTGCCATGGATAAAGTGCCGGGTCTAGAGTCAGAAAGACCCAAATTCAAATCCTGCCTCAGGTACTCATTAGGTGAATGACTCACTTAACCTACCTGCCTCAGTTTCCTTATCTGTAAAATGGGAACAACAATAGCCCTACCTCCCAAGATTGTTGTGAGGATCAAATGAGGTAATAATTGAGAAACCCATGGCACCGTGCCTGGCATGTAGTAAACAACATATAAACTTCAGCGGTGTTATTTTATAGGGAATGTGATATAGTATTTAGCAGAGCAGTGGAACCTATATCCAGTATACAAAAAGAGCTGAAAGCTAGAGAAAAAACCAAAATCAAAGTCACTGTTACTATTTCTTTTCCATTTGAACAAAATATTCACTAGGATCAATCTTCTAGTAAAAAATTTTCCGATACAAAACCTCAGTCATCTCTGACTTACTTCAGTATTCACAATTAGTCACCATATTTTATCAATTCTTTCTTAGAAATCCCTTCTATCCCCCCTATTCTATGGCCTTCTTCATATGTCATGGCCTAACTATTCATCTAGCTCTAATTCAGCATGGATATGTTGCCCAAATAACCTTCCTAAAAGACACTTTCATCACATCATCTGTGTAGGTTCTTCCTAACATCTGAAATACATGCAATTTTGCCTGCTGAAATTTTCCTTTTCCTTTTCCTTCAAGACTAACCTCAAATGCTAATCCCTCCACAAATTCTTCTGATTCCTTCAGGATGAATAAGATGGCGCTTTTGCTTCTATCATATTCTACAAGTATTATCCTTATTGAGGATGGCGGAGGGTGTGCATGTGCATGCACATATTTTATATATTTATAAATATTAATACATCACACTATATAGGTACATATAAATACATACATATTCATGCACAAGTGTGTGATTCAGTCAATTAGACTAAGTTTCTTGGAAGGATCTGGGTCAGTTTTCTTCCCAATACTGAGCCAGCATGCCCATTTATAAATGTTTGTTGAATCAGATCATTCCACTGCTCAAAAACCTTCAACGATGTCCTACTGTTTAAAAGAGTAATGTTGAAATTTCTTAGCCTTAACTAGTGGTATTAACTTTTGTCAATTCTCTTTACAATTTGATTCCAAGTTACCTTACTAACCAAGCCACTCTCCCTTACGAAAATGGTCTGCTAACTTTCAAATACATTATACACATTGAATTTATGATTTAAAACTACTTACATGACATTTTTTTACATTAATAAGCTCTATTTGCAAACGATGCTATAAATCCCAAATCCAAATTCCAAATTTATCTCCAAACCTCATTTATTTGGATGAGAATCAAAAACATGCAACCTAAGTAACCAAAATAGATTCTATCCAATTAACATTTGTTAAATACCTATACATATGTAAAGCCCTGGTTTTGGCAATGGGGACAGGAAGATGAAAACAAATATAGGCCCTTTTCCTTGAGGAACTAACAACCTAAAAGGAAATGAAAAGACATAACAATAAATAAGTATGTTATAAGGTGGAAGGTAATAAGGACAAAAAGTTGCAAGGCAGAGTTGTATAAGAATTTAAGAAACAAGAAATCATTTTCAGCAGAAATGAGCAAGGTTTTCATAAACCTGGAATTGAAGGAGTATGAAGAAGGTATGTAGTATGCTTAAAGACTAAAATATAGCCTCAGTCAAAATAATATTTGCAAGAGACTATTATGAATTCTAAAGCACCAATTCAGCACATGTATAGCCTGGAAAGCCTGTAATGAGTTTAGTTCATTTTTAAAGTATTTCCATCTAAAACAGACTAAAGTTAAAAAACAAAACAAACTATTTTGGACCTAAAAAGGTGAAACCACAGGCTATCTAGAATAATTCATTTGCTAATAATTCTTGTTTTTTGTCCTTTGTTCTCAAAGAGGACCATGACACCAGGGAGGTGATGCCATGACTTACAAGTGAATTGGTTTTAAGTGAGGGAGGGCTGTACCATCAGTCTCACTTTCTCCTTCAAAGTCATCTGGGCCTATTGGCAAGATAAATCAGGAGACTGGAGATGGTCCCCTTTGCTACTAATAAGAAATAGCCCAAAATTTTACTTTAGAAGTAATTACTAAGTAAATCAAAAGGTCTTATACAAGAAGTCACTAAAGTATTCTACACATAAAAATAAGTTAAATACACTACTGTGGCAAGACTAGAATCAAGTAAAGACTGGAAGGTAAGCTGGTTTTTCAATTACTTCTTAGTAGCTCTCAAAAAGTGATAGGAAAGTAGATTGAAAACACAAGCAATGATCCAATCACTATTCTAAATAAAAATCACCACCACATTTCCTAGATTTCCATGAGAGAGGGGGGACTGAGCAGTCAGAGTTCAAAAGAAGGAAATAGGGTACTTAGTATATAATATTACACATATTCTCAGCACTAGGCATAATGACAGAACAGACACCAATTAATTTATTTCACATTCAAAGGCTAGGGTTTGCCAGTTTACAAAACATGAACTGTCTTGTGTTTTTAAGAGCCAATATTCTAAATATTGCAATATTACATACACATGACTGCTGTGGGACAACTGCACGTAAGAACGAGGAGATCCAAGTGAGTCATAATTCTCAACTCTTATGGTGGCTTATAAATTTCTGTATTTCATAACAGACTTTAAACTGGACTTGCAGGAATCAGAATAACTAGGTTTGCTTTCCTTAAGGAAAAAAAGCTAATCAATGGTTACTTGGAGTTGCTGGCCAGCTGGCAATCTCCCACCAACTACAACTTTACATTCTAGCCCTGCCTCTGGATTTGTTAACTTCCAGTCAAATGGACCAACATGGGAGGAAGTTCTTTTCAGGAGGATCTCATGACCTCTGGGGTGAGGGATTCCCCAATAACTGGAAAGAGGACTAGACTGGCAAGATACTAGTGCTGGTTCAGTCACAAACTGGCAGTAAGACCTCAGGCAAACAAATGTACGAAGCATTTATCTTCCTTGATCTGGATGAGATGGTCTCTAACAATCCTTCCAGCTCTAAAATTATATAATTAATTCCAATGCTACCTCCAATACCAACAGGCTAATTTCCTGCTGATAAAGTACAATAATTCTCTATCAAGACAGACATAAAATCTTCAACATGTTGCAATTTGACTTCTGATGAGCTTATGCAACAGGTTAAAATGAACTAATAATATTTCCATCACTACCTTTGCATCACTTCCAACACCACCAAGTTACGTCTAAATTAACTTTAAGGTACATCAAAATCTGTTGTTTAATTTGACAAATATTATAAAATAGCTAATATTTTTAAAGTTTTGAGGCTTGAAATGATAAAAATATTCAAAAACCTAATATAACAAAACATTCTTCAATCATGCATCAGTCCCACCAACATCAAATGATGTAAGCTGTAGTCAATGCCTAGCAAAGTCAATCACTAAATGAATAGCTTATACCCACAGCAGCAAACCAAGGTTTTGGTTTCCTTGGTAACCAAATTTATGAACTAGATGAGAGCAGATATTCGCTAGTGTAGTGACATAAATGATCAAATGAAAATAGATTTATTTCCACTCTAGTTTTTACAATTTCAAACTGAATTAAAAGAAAATATTCAGCAACATTATATTTGTTGCTTAATTTAAATGAAAATCTTGGCTGCATATTACACCAACTCACATTAAACTTGCAAGCCAGTAAAACCTCCAGGTCTTTTGGAAATTAACTGTTACCTACACATCCCTCTCTCATTTTGTACATGAAACTAGTTTTCCTTTTTCAAAAATTTTTTGCTGATGTCTTTTGTTATTTTTACATCCCTAGTTTCCACTAGGATCCTTTCTTTCTTCATTTCCCAGAGTGCTGGTAAAATAAACAGTATTTTTTGAAGAGAAAAAGAAAAGGAAAATCAATGAGCATAATAATTGATCAATACATCTAAAAAGTGCAATGCATAAACATTTATGACCTTCCACCTCTGCAAAGGAGTGGAGTGATACCATCTTCTTTTGAACTATGCTTTTTTAAAAAAAATTATTTCGCAACATTTATTCTTTATATTTTTATACTGCTGTGTGTGTGTGTGTGTGTGTGTGTGTGTGTGTGTGTATCTGTGTGTGGTTTTCTTGGCTCTGCTTATTTTACCCTGTATCAGTTCATGGAGATCTTTACAAGGCTCTCGGTATTAATAATATTCATCATTTCTTACAGCACAGTATTGTTCCATTATATTCCTGTACTACCAATTGTTTAGCCATTCACCAATCAAATGGACATCTATTTTGTTTCTAATTCTCTGTTGCCATAAAAAAGCAATGCTATAAATGTGTGTGTGTGTGTGTGTGTGTGTGTGCGTGCATGTATACAGGGACTTTATTCTTATTAATGGTTTCCTTGGGGCATAAACCTAGCAATGGAATCTCTGGGTCAAATGTTGGTTAGTTATTGTCCTTTATTCTCAAAGAGCACCAAAATAGTATATCACTATGTTGGAGTCAAGGTACAGTGTGTCCAGCTAGATTAGGCTAACACAAACTTGGAATGCTCTACCACAAGCTGGGCACAAATGTTCTATATTAACATTTGGCATCAAAGAGTATAGATGTTTTAGTCATTTTATTTGTGTAATTCCAAACTGCTCTACCATAAAACCACAATTCTCCCAATAATGCCAATCTTCCCATAATCCCTCCCACACTGATTACACCCATTTTTGGCAATTTTCAGGTTGTAAGGTGGAAATTAAGGGTTGTTTTGATTTACATTTCTATTATTAATCATTTGAAGAATCCCTTCATATGTTTGTTAATAGTCTGTAATTCTTTTATGAACTGATGCTTACGTTCTTTGATCACTTATCTCTTGGGGAATGACTTTTGATCACATATATGTCGCTAATATATCTTAGATAACAATACCTTATCAAAGAAATTTGATACAAAAAAAATTTTCCCCTTTCAGATGCTTCCCTTATCTTAAATCCATTAATTTAGTCTATTTAGGATCTTTTCATTTTCTTGTAATCAAAATTATTTTATCTTTTGTAATTGTCTCTGTCTCTTGTTTTGGTTAAGAACACATCTACCTACAGCTGTTAAAAGTATATGGATCTGCTTTTCTTTTAATTATTTAAATAGTTAATCTTTAATATTAAAGTCATGTATCCATTTGGAATGAATTGTAGAATCTAGTGTAAGGTGTTGGTCAAAGCTTAATTTCTTCCAGCCTGCTTTCTAATTTTCCTAGCTTTTTTTTTTAATAAAATAGGGAGTTTGATTAATTAATTTTATGTTTCCTGGTTTATGAAACACTGGGTTATTGCGTTCCATTGTTTTTGAGTCTCCTTCATCTGGTATGCTCCAATGACCTACCTTCTATTTTTTTAACCAATACCAAATGGTTTTGATGACTGCTTTAAAATACAGTTTGAAGCTGTGAAATGCTCCTTTCCGGTTTTCATTTTCCTTCATATTCTAAATCTTTTATTTCTCCAAATAAACTGTTATTACACTAAGTATAAATTAATTCTTAAAGTATTGTTTTAATTATATTGGCACAGCCCAACCATAAGAACTGAACAAACATTCCTCTAGTTATTTAAACTGTTCATTTAAAGAGCACTTTGTAATTGAATCTATGCAAGTCTTCTGCACACTTTGAAAAATTGATCCCCAAATTATTTATGCATTTTATAGTTGTTTGGAATAGATCTCCCTTTCTATTAATTTTGCTTGGATTTTATTATTATACAGAAATGAAGTTGATTTTTGAGGATTTTTTTTTACAGCCTGCAACTTTACTGAAGCAATTCTCTCAATTGCCTAGGATTTTCTACATAAATCATCATATCATTAGCAAACGGGGATGTTTTTATTTCTTTACCTATCTTCATGCCTCTAAAGTTCAGGTCTGACCATGAACAATACCCCTTTCCCCTCTCCTACCAAAGCTCCAGTGGCTAATAACTACCACTAGGATAAAATATACTTTTCTGATTGGCTGTTAAAATCCTTCACAATCTAGCTTTAGCCTACCCTTTCCAGATTTATTGCATATAACTCTGCACCAAGCACTATATGCTCTAGTTGAATTGGCTTCCCTGCCATTCCCCTTCTATCATATTGCAGCTCTATTCCAGTGCTTTTGTATAGCTTTTTGTGTAGGTAAGACACTCCTACCCTCACCTCATAGAATCTTCTGAGATTTAGTTCAAGTACCACTTCTTCCATAAGGTCTATTCTTATGTTCTGAAGTAGTCAGAGCTGCCTCTCCCATCCCTCTCAGCAAATGACTTTGTATATTTTTTGTATTTACTTATCTGACTTCAATACTGTCTTCCCTCAGCATGGCATAAGTTCCTTGAGGGCAAGGACTGTTTCATTATTGTCTTTATTTCTCTATAGACTGAGATGGTGCCTGATACAAAGTAGACACTTAATACTTTTTAAATCAAGTAAACTTACATGACAAAGAGGGAAAATAGCATTTTTCAATGTAAACCAATGGTATGTGAGAATAGCTGAAGAAAAAGCAAAATGAAGGTTACTTCATTAAAATGAAGAAGGCTGTTCAGTAACTTGTCTCACTACTATGGATACAGGAGAAGAAAAAGGCATTTTTGTGATATTTTCAATTGCTTTGTGTTGCTGATTGCTCTTCAACTTCGAAGAGGACCATGACATCAAGGAAACGATGACATGACTTGCAGGTGACTTTGATTTGAATGAGGGAGGGCTGTACAAGGTCACTAGCCTCACTTTCTCCTCCAGAGTTATCTGGGTCCAGTGGCCAGATATTCATCAATTCAACTGGAGATGCAATGGGAGACCCTGGCCCTTTTAAGCTAAGGCCTTTTCAGGGTCTCAATTTGAGTGAGGTAACTCCCATTCAGTAAATAAGCTTCTTTAAGAAGTGAATCAAGCATGGTCCCTTTAACTAAAAACAAAACAAAACAAAACTTAGAGGGGAAGACCCTCAGGGCTGCTGGTCAAAAGAGAAACAGTTACTACTGGCATTCACTCTGAGTCAGGAGAGCCCAAAATACAGCTATTAAACGGAGTTGGGCAGGGAACTACTGTGGTCCAATCTACGAGCTCTAGAGTGAAAAGCATTGTTTTTTTTTTCAATTAACAAGCATTTATTTTTTATCTCACCTCCCCCCATTTTAGCTGAAAAAGAAAAAAATAAACTCTCATAATAAATAAGCACAGTCAAGCAATATGTCCAAAAGTGGGTCTCACTTTGCATCTTGAGTGCGCCATTTCTCTCTGAGGAAGTGAAAAGCATAGTGTTTTATTGGTCTTCTGGAACTGCGATTGGTTATTTCACTGATAAGAACTCTTAAGTTTTCAAATCTGTCTTTACAATTCTGTGTCTTTTCATACAAGTCTTCCTAGGCTTCTCTGAAATTATCCTTGTCTTCATTTTTTTAGGGCAAAATAGTATTCTATTACATTCTGGTGCTCTCTCTTTCTGTGTGTGTGTGTGTACACATACATACTCAGAGAGAGAGAAAGAAGGGAGAGAAGAAAGCAAATGTCAAAGACTATGTACAGTTTAATGTCATATGGATACAGTTCCAAACTTTTCCAGTATGACTGGACTCATTCACAGCTCAATCAATAGTGCATTCATGTGTCTGATTTCTCATAGCTCCTTTAATAGTTGTCGATTTTCATTTCTGTAATCACATTTGTCAGTTTTATTGGCGTGAACTACAACCACAGAGTTGCTGAGAATCAGAGAAACATGTATTTCTGTATTAGTTATTTGGAGCATTTGTTTTCATGTGTTTACTGATAGTTTGGATTTCTTCCTTGAAAACTAGCTGCTCACATTCTTAGATCTTGGAATGGCACTTCTGACAAATTTACATCTATTTCTTACAAATAATGGAAAGGAGACCTTGTCAAATAAACATGCAGCAAATATTGTGATTCTTGGATGATTCTAATGATCTCTTAATTGCCAAACCTAATGGCCTTTTCTCAATTCTCATTCTTCTGGATTTCTCTGCAGCCTTTGAAACTGCAGCGCCCTCTGTTCTCTAATACCCTCCTCTCTAGGTTCTCATGACACAGCTCTCTCTGGATTCTCTTTCTTACCCATCTGACCTTCTCCTTCTCAGTCTCTTTGCCTACATCTTTATCCAGGTCATGCTTGCTAACTGCAGAGGTCCCACAGGGCTATCTGTCTAGGACCCTCTTCTTTCTTTATACAATTTTACTTGGTGATCTCATTAGTCCCATGTATTCAATTATCTGTAGACTGATGATTCTCAATTCTACATATCCAGTCCTAAACCTTTCTGACCTCCAGGATCACAATTCCAATTGCCTACTGGGCATCTCAAAGTGGATGTCCTATGGATATCTTAAACTCAACATGCCCAAAACTGAACTCTTTTTCCCTGAAACCCTTCCCCTCTTCCTAACTTTCCTATTACTGTTCAGGACATCACCAATAATCCCAGATATGCCAGCTCACAATGCTGGTGGCTTGACTCCTAACTTTTTCAAGTTTGACTATGTTACCTCCCTAATTCAATAAACTTCAGTGGCTCCCAATCACCGCCAGGATCCTCTACTTGGTGTTCAAAGCTCTTCATAACCCTGTGCCCCCCACTCTACCTTTCTGGTCTTCTTACATTCCCCAACTAGATCTATAATGTCTTTTTCTAGCTCAAACGCTGTGATTCTTTAAGTCCTAATTATTATTAACTTGTTCTCTAGTTATCAATAACCATCTCCAGCCTTAAGATGTTTGTCTCAAGGTTTATCAAGTGAAACTACATGTAGCATTCCAGTCACCAATATTGCTACCATTCTGCTAAATCCCATACTCTTCCTTCTGGTGTTCTGCCTTTTGTTGGCTTTTTTGGTTACAGCAATAGATTAGACTGTCATTTACGTGAATCCTAGGTCTTAAGTGACAGTTCAGAACTCTCATACAATTTGGATTATTTTTCTCTCATTCTTTTCCATTTACCAAAAGCAAAATGAAAACTTTCTCTAATTAATCCTCATCAGTTTAATCTTTTAGTATTTAGAAAAGCTGACTTTAACCACAGAATATTCCTTAAAATAATTTAGTTACAAAAATATTAAACATTCATCCTAAAACTGCTTCTTGGTTTATTCCTTCATGTTTAACACTTCTCCATTAAGTGATATCAGTCCAACTATAAGCATTTATTAATTATCTACTATGTGCCAGGCACTGTGCTAGGCACTGAGAATACAAAGAAAGGTAAAAGACAGTCCCTGCCATGAAGGATCTAACCACCTAATGGGGAGACAATGTGCATACAAGATATATCAAGTGAAATTTTGTGATTATATCTGTATCTCTATCCTACCTTCTAAATAAGGCTCTCCCAATCCTTTTAATTCTAGGGCCTTCCCTCTAGAACTAGTGTGTATGTGTATGTATTAAAGGGGATTTGGGAAAACTTCCTGTATAAGGTGGGATGGAGATGTGTATACAGATACATTTATATATGTATATGTACAATTTATATGTGTAATAGGGTATATGGGGTTCAGGAAGACTAGCACCTCTGGTGTGGGCTTTTTATCCTCGACCTGATTCACCTAACTCTCACCTATGGCTCCAAGAAGCTGTAATTAGCAGCAGCCATACCCCCATAAACCATATCTTGGCAAGCAGGCTAAACCCAGGTTAAGAGTAACCAGTAGGCCTCAAACCTACTGGTGAGTTAGGGAGCTATCTACCCCAAGCATGTGAAGATCTCCTCCTAATGGAATGAGCAGATGAGAACAATCTGTTCCAACAGCCATGAAGATGACTGAAGCAGGGGCTACAGAATACGTAAAAGCTTGGTCAGACATCACAGAGTCATCAAGCTCATCCACTGCGTTCTGGATCATCACCAGTTTTCTTGATTTTTGTCCTTCAATGATTGAGGAAGAGAGTGGGGCTGATGACTTTGTGCAACTCTACTCATTTAAATACAATTTACATACAAGATATCAACTGTGATATCACTGGTCCTCTTCAAAAACAAAGGACAAACAACATGTGTCATACACACATATATATACTCTGTGTGTGTGTATATATATATATGTGTGTGTGTGTGTGTGTGTGTGTGTATGTATTGAAAGAACACATATATGTAACACATATACATAATCCCAGAGGAAAGCCACTAGAATGAAAGTTGATTGAGAAACATCTCCTATAAAAGGTGGAATTTTAGTTAGGACTTGAAGGAAGCCAGGATGCAAATATGAAAAGGAAGAGAATTCCCGACATGGGGAATAGTCAGTGAAAATGCACCCAATGGGGAGATGGAATATCTTGTGCAAGAAATAGCAAAGACGCCATTGTCACTGGGCTTATAGAGTTTGGGGGAAGAGGAGAAGTTAAGATATGAGAAGACTGGAAAGGTGGGGAGAGGGTGCAGATGATAAAGAACTTTCAATGCCAAACAGAATATTTTATATTTGGTCCTGCAGGTGACAAGGAGCCACTGGGGTTTATTAAGTAGGTGAGAGTTGGGGAGGGACAGGACACACTTTGGCCAGACTTGAACTTTAGGAAAGTCAATTTGAAAGGTGAGTGGAAAACAGATTGGTTATTGCAAAACTTGACATTACACTAGATACAAAGATTCAAAGTGACAAGTTAAGGATACACACATTTGGGCCCTTTTCTCTTCAAACCCTAATCAAAACTAGACACTGACTTCAATTTTGTGTTGTTTTTTTCCTAACCTTTGAAAACATTCTCAAAATATCCAAAACTATTCCTAAGTTCAACAATTAAAACAGAAATATTCTCTTAACAACAGATTTATATGAATGAGAGAGTACATTAGGATTCAAAAGAAGCATAAATATTTGTGGTTGAAAATAGCACTGTATTAAAAAGCAGCAGTAGCCATAACACCTTTGGTCGTCATGATTGTTTCCGTTTTGTTGCTTTAAAATATAAATTGTGAGAGCTATTATGCAGGTTAAATAAATAGAAGAAATAAGCAAGAAATGCTTGCTTATTAGAGCTAAAAGGACAAAAATGAGTCAAACAGAAAATTCTGCCCAAGTCACAAAGTTAGGATTTAGTATTTCTCATGTGCAAACCTCATGTTTAATACTTAAATGGGATGAATCTGTATATTCTAGGTAAAGCTTTTTTTAAAGACTTGTTTTTGAAATGCCATTGCTTTAATAAAGTTTTAGAAGGTTCTTTACTCTGACCTGCCAAAGTCTTACCATCCAAAAATTCAAATGTGCATTTTTAGTATCAGAGATGCATATTACACAAAAGTCACAGCAATAATGCAATGTAGACTCAGGTTTCTTACCATCAATATTAAGCATCATTTTCCACATGGCAGGTCGAACAGACTGATGGAATCCAAACCATACTTCCCTGCCTCCTCCCAGAGGGTGATCATATCCTTCAGGAGCAGAAAAAAAGGAACGGCCCACAGGGGTATACCTACAAAAAGAAAAAAAATAATTTTCCGTGTTCAATTGGTCTTCTAGGTGAATTTTTAAACAACCCTTTGAACACATTAGAAAATTTAGTTGTAATATATAAAATTACTCTATCAAAAGAACAGAAATGCCAAATATATGAAAATAAAATGAACATTGGGCTAGGTGCCAGGAAAAAGAAAAAGGACCTAACTGGATTATAAACATTCATCATACATTAGTGTTGTCCCTATTTTAAAAACTTTTTTAGTAGAATGAGTGTTTCATTTGTACATTCCAAGAAGTCACATGGGTTAAAAATTCAAACAATAAAGGTGTGTATACAACTGCTGGGGTGTAAAAAGTCACTATAAACAAAGCAATGAAGATATTCCTCTATAGAAGAGCTAAATATGAGGTGGTAGGCATGATAAAAACTCAAGTCTTTCCCAACTAACATATCACTAATTAAGAGTCTAATGTAGAGGAAGGGAGCCAGGCAAAGTGATTACAGGGGCAGATTTGGAGTTGGGAAACCTAGTTTCAGGTCCTATTCATGACACAAACTGGAAGTGCTTCCCTTGGCAAATTACTTATCTCTCAGTGCCCCAGGCAAGATCCTAAGATTGTAAACTGCAGAGGAGATAGTGACTTGCAATGATTAGAGTTTCCTCACTTGGGAATGAAATCCCAAATGTGGTTTAAAAAAAAAAAAAGACTGTATTTCCATTCTTATTCTTCTTGACCGCCATGCTGCTTCTGATCCTGATGACCACCTTTTCTCCTGAATACACTTTTCCTTCTGAGATTCTGTGATTTTCTTAACTCTGTTCCCCAAAGCTCCAATCTGAGTGTTCTCATCTCTCTCTCCCGTCTCACTTTTCAATAAATGTAACATTACTTAAAGAAGGAAATAATCCCTTCTCACAAGAAGCTTACATTCTAGTGAAGACACACACACACACATAAAATATGTATACACACACATAGACAACAAATATAAAGTTAATACAAACATATACAAAATAATTAAATACAAGGTAATTTGAGAGACGGGCAATAGCAACTGGGGGGATGGAAAACAGGAAAAGCTTAAAATCTTCATACAAAAGATAGTTCTTTAGACCCATCTTAAAGGAAGAGAGGGATTCCATGAGGAAGAAGGCATTCTAGGTATGTGAGATGGGCAGAGCAAAGGCATGATGATGGGATGTGGAGTGTCATGATTGAATAATGGAGAGAAGTACAGTTAGACTAAACAGAGAATAGAAAGTAATGACTGCAAATACAGGTCTTATAAAGCCATGTTATAAAAGGTTTCAAAAACTAAACAGAAGAATTTATATTTTATCTTAGAGGGAATAGAAGGCCACTAGAGTTAACTGAGTAGGTAGGTTATACAATCAAACCTTTGTTTGTGTAAATTTGCCTGATAGTAACATATAAAATGAACTGAGAAAAAGAGATTTGAAACAAGGAGACCAATTAGAAGGCTCTTGCAATAATCTAAGAGGTGATGAACTAAGGTGGTAGTTATGTAAGTGTAGAAAGGGGTTGGATGTATGGAGGCAAAAATGGCAAGAGACGGCAACTAAATAGATATATGGGGTGAAGTTGTAATAGAAGGATGTAGTACTATCATCAGAAACAGGGAAATTTGGAAGAGGAATAGGTTTTGGGAGAAGATAATGAGTTTAGTTTTGGAGAAGTTGACTTTGAAATGCCACCAAGATATCTAATATGAAATATTTAAGTCAATTGGGGATGGGAGAGTATAGTTTAGGGGAGAGACTGGGGCTGAATATATGGATCTAGGAGTCACCAACATAGAGATGATAGTTTAAACCAAAGGAACTGATAAGGTAATCAAGAATCAGTAGAGGGAGAAGAGGGCCTAGAATGGAGCCCTGGAGAACACTCCAGCAAAGGAGAATAAAAATCCACAGAGAGAAAGAGAACAAAGAAAGAGCTGTCACAAAAACCCAGGGGAAAGAGTAGTCAACAACGTCAAACAAAACAGAAGATAGGTTGAGAAGGATGAAGGATAAGATAAGACCATAATCCTTCCTGCCAACGGAGTTGCCTGGATGGGAGAAAGACTGCCTAGCACACACACGCCCACCCCAGCAAGACCCTAAAGCGTATACCAGACAGCATAATGATCAAGAAATTCAATGACACATTATACTAAGTGGCTTCTTCTACCCCAGAGTTACCCAAGAGCTCAACCAGAAGCTCAAGGGCAACAGGAACGAGTCTGCAAATGCCAGTGCAGTGTCAATGGGCAATTACACCCAACAAGAATAGAAGTTTCACCAAAGAATAGTTTATTTGTAAGATTTATAGAGAATGGAGGAATTTATGACCAAACAAAGAGATAGAGAACATTATGAAATGCAAACTGGATAATTTTAATTATATTAAATTTAAAAGTTTTTGCACAAACAAAGCCAATGCAACCAAAATTAGGAGGGAAGTAGAAAACTGGGAAAGAATTTTTACAACTAGTGTCTGTGATAAAGGCCTCATTTCTAAAAAATATAGAGAATTGAGTCAAATTTACAAGAATACAAGTCATTCCCCAATTAATTAATGGTCAAAGGATATGAACAGGCAGTTTTCAGAGGAAAAAATTAAAGCTATCTACATATGAAAAATAATGCTCTAAATAACTATTGGTTAGAGACATGCAAATCAAAACAACTCTGAGGTACCAGACTATTTTCTCTTTTGTTATGTTTGGTTTTGTTTCGTTTTACTCATGCTTTCTCCCATTTGTCTACACAACATGAATAATGTGAAAATGTGTTTAATAAGAATGTATGTGTAGAGTCCATATAAGATTGCACACCATCTTGGAGAGAGAAGGGGAAGGGAGGGGGAGAAAATTTAAAACTTATGGAAGTGATTGTTGAAAACTGAAAATTGAAATTGAAATAAATTTGAAAAAAAAAAAATAGAGGGCTCCCTTAAGAAAGGCTATGGATAGTCAGGAAGTCTTTGAGGGCCAGAAAGAAGCCTAGTTCAGCCTAGAGCCAACCACAATAAAAGAGTACTCAGACCTGGCCAGCCCAGGCCCAGGGACTCTAACAATCCTGTTACAGCATTCTGACCTGACATGCCAAAGGTTATGTTTATATCCTTTGACCAAAGAGAGGATTAAGAGGGAAGAAATCAGTGAAGGAATTCAGGTCACGCAGGGTATAAGTAGGACTTTTTTAGCCTTAAAAGCCCTTTATAATATAATCCAATGTATGTGCCCAATATATCACTACCTCTCCCACATGGTGTGATCCATTCCATCTAGCCGTCTTTCTAGTCCCTATTCTCACAGTCTCTATGCCTTTGTACTGACCATCCACCATACCTGGAAAGCACTCCTTCCTCATCTCTACCTCAACAAATTCCTCTCTTCCTTCAAGAGGCAGCTCAAGTACCATCTCCTACATGAAGCCTTTCCAGATCCCTATCTTCCAAATGCTACTGCCTGCCCCTTCCTACCTTGTATTTATTTTCTTTACATTTATTCTACATATACTTATATAAATACTTGGTATCTTTCCATTGTAATACAAGTATCTTGAGAGAAGTTCCATTTTTTATATTTGTAACCCAGTGCTCAGCACAGTACCTGGCAAATAGCAAAAGTTTAACAAATGCTTACTGATTAGTTGAGGAGCCAGACAAATAGATTTTAAAATATAAGGTGTTCTAAATATAGGAACAACAGTATTGCAATGTAGTGCAAAGAATAACAAGTTTGGAATCAGAAGACCTAAGTTTTAATCCTAGTTCTGTGTGACCTAAGGCAAGTCAAAACTTTTAAGCCTATTTCGTCTGAGAAAGGGGAATAACACTTTGGAAATCTAATGGATAGGGTTTTTGTGAAGATTAAATGAGATAACATGGAACACATTATTAAGACACAAAAACCACTGTAAAAATTAATCAGCTAAGTGAAAGGATGAGTGTCTACTTTAACACAATGTCTATTTTACCACACATAGCTACCATTATACAAAAATGATGGACATTGATACAATGAGCTACATGATTTCAAATCCTGAAGGAAAATACATCTGTACTTCAGATGATCACATATATTACACCTGATCAACATAGGAAAACTAATGAGAACCTTTCAAAGAAAAATCTGCACAAATCACCCCTCATTTAAAAAAAAAAAAAAGAAAATAAGAGAACCCACTTCATGGAAGGTAGATGTCGTAGCACCACATCGACAGCATGAACAGGGTTAGTGCTGATTGGTTTGTCTAGTTCTATAGGCTCAGGTAAAGCCCGTCCTGTCAGAACTTCATGAAGCAGATGCCAGCTCACCCGAGACACAAATTTTATTGACACCTTGAAAGGACGATCTTTTCCACCTTCTCCAGGCAATGTAACATCCAAATCCACCTGTAGGCAGGGAAAAAGAACCAAATCAAAATCTAACAAGATATACAACATATTCTCTGACCTTTAATTACAAGTTTTCCACTAAGGTCCACTAAGGTCCAATGTTTCATCATGGCACAAGGCTGACACTAGGCTACAAAGACTATGTCGGGAGAGCATAAACCTTGTCCTGCACCAAAACAAAAAAAGGCTTCAAATATGGGCCCAGACTTTAAAAAAAGTTTTTGGTGGGAGGACTAGTCGGGCTGTACTCAGGTAACTTCATCAGTAAAATGTTGACAGAAGGATTATTTTTTTTTTTTTTGGTCAGAGAAACCACTAAGACTTCAAGCAGAGATAGGAGTTCATATAATAGATGAAATCACAAATGCCCTAAAATACTGAATAGTTTAAAAAAAAAAACAAAGTAAAAGTGCACAAGAGCTTTGAAAAATGAATATGTTAAAACTGAAAAGTTTTTAAACAAGAAAATTTAAGTAATAAAGATGAGAAGGGAATAAGTTAAATGGGTAAAACTATTTGCATCAACTACCTGATTAAGGGTTAGCTATCCAAGATACAGATGAAATTAATGTAAATATGTAAGACAAAAGAATTACTCACAAACAACATTTCCAAATCATTAATAAGAAAAATGCAAATCTTTTTGCAAAAAAAAGTTGTAAAATATGCAACTTTTGATGTTTCACCTCACATTCAGAAAACTGGCAAAGATGAAAAAGGAAGGGAATAATAACTGATAGAAACAAATATGCTGATGCATTGCTGGTGGATCTATGAATTGGTCCAAACATTCTAGAACATATGCTATTACAGAGAGATCCCACTGGAGGTCCACAGTTCAAAGAGGTGATGGCAAAATGAAAGATCCAATAAATCAAAATATGTATAGTATCATTTTTTTTGGTAATACAAAGAACTAGAAGAAAAAGTAGATGCCATCCATTGGTGAATGATTAAAGAAACTGTGTTACATTAAATGTAATAGAATATTTCTGTGCTGTGAGAAACAATGAAAATTAATACAGAGCAATCACACAATACACAGTCATATGAATTGATACAAAAGCAATGTCAATAGAAGCAGAAAAACAATACAATACAGATTGAAAACAAAGTTTAAACTTAGCACTGAATAATTATCAATAAGCTTTCACTGAACAAGTATAATGACGTACCTCCCTCCTTCTATGCAGAGGCTGAAGGGTCATACATATAGTGGGGCTACATATAGTGGGGCAGAGCCAAGATGGTGGAGTAGAAGGATGACTTGGAAGAGATCTCACCCCACAGCCCATAAAATACTTGTAAAAAAATGACTAAAAAAATTCTAGAGCAGAAAAAGCCCACAAAATGACAGAGTGAAAGAGATTTCCAGCCCAAGGCAGCCTGGAAGGCTGATAGGAAAGGTCTATCGCACAGGGCTCAGGACAGGACTTGAGCAGGCTTCAGCAGCAGCTGTGGTTTCCAGATCCTCAACTCATAAATGCAAGAGACAGCTTCAAAGGTCAGTGAGAAAGCTCTTTCACCTGAGTGAGAAGGAAGCAGGGTCCTCCAGCCCCAATCCCGACCCCAGGCATCGGCAGCCTCCATTTCTAGAGCCCTTGGCCTAAAGCCCCTGGGGGAATCAATGTACTGATCTGGGTCTCAGCCCTGAGTGGCGGCCCTGGGGTGAGGAGGAGCACTGGCCTGGTGGAGCTGGTGGAGGCTCTGGAGAGGGAATTCTACTTGCAGATCCTGGGCAGGAGAGGAATAAACTCCTCTCCCTTGATTGTGCCACCTTAGAGGAACTGAGAACTTACAGGTTCCCAGAGTATACCCTCCTCTTGACAAAGGACTCAAAAGTCTAGTCATTGGGCTGGGAAAATGCCCAAAAAAGGGGAAAAAAAAATAAGACTATAGAAAGTTACTTTCTTGGTGAACAGGTATTTTATTCCATCTTTTTGGATGAGGAAGAACAATGCATACCAGCAGAGGAAGACATAAAAGTCAAGGCTTCTGCATCCAAAAGCTCCAAAATAAATATGCAATGATCTCAGGCCATGGAAGAGCTCAAAAAGGATTTTGAAAATCAAGTAAGAGAGGTGGAGGAAAATTTGGGAAGAGAAATGACAGTGATACAAGAAAATCATGAAAAGCAAGTCAACAGCTTGCTAAAGGAGATCCAAAAAAATGCTACAGAAAATACCTTTAAAAACACACTAACTCAAATGGCAAAAGAGGCCCAAAAAGCCAATGAGGAGGATGTTTTAAAAAGTAGAATTAGTCAACGGAAAAGGAAGTTCAAAAGCTCACTGAAGAAAATAGTTCTTAAAAAATTAGAATGGAGCAGATGGAAGCTAAAGACTTTATGAGAAACCAAAAATTACAAAACAAAACCAAAAGAATGAAAAAATGGAAGACAATGTGAAATATCTCACTGGAAAAACAACTGATCTGGAAAACAGATCCAGGAGAGACAATTTAAAAATTATGGGACTACCTGAAAGCAATGATCAAAAAATGAGCCTAGACATCATGTTTCATTAAATTATCAAGGAAAACTGCCCAGATATTCTAGAACCAGAGAGTAAAATAAATATTGAAAGAATCCACTGATCACTTCCTGAAAGAGATCCCAAAAGGAAAACTCTTAGGAATATTGTAGCCAAATTCCAAAGCTCCCAGGTCAAGGAGAAAATATCGCAAGCAGCCAGAAATAATTTGAGCACTGTGAAAATACAATCAGGATGAAACAAGATCTAGCAACTTCTACATTAAGAAATCAAAGGGCTTGAAATATGATATTCCAGAGTCAAAGGAACTAGGATTAAAACCCAGCAAAACTGAGTATAATACTTCAGGGAAAACAATGGTAATTCAATGAAATAGAGGACTTTCAAACATTCTTGATGAAAAGATCAGAGCTGATAGAAAATTTGATTTTCAATCACAAGAATCAAGAGAAACATGAAAAGGTAAACAGGAAAGAGAAATCATAAGGGACTTTATAAAGTTGAACTGTTTATATTCCTACATGGAAAAATAATATTTGTAACTTTTGAAACTTTTCTAAGTATTGGGTAGTTAGAGGGATTATATACACATATATATAGACTGAGGGCACAGGGTGAGTTGAATAGGAAGGGATGGTATCTAAAAAAACAAAATTAAGGAGAGAGGAATATGTTGGGAGGAGAAAGGGAGAAATGGAATGGGGCAAATTATCTCTCACAAAAGAGGCAAGAAAACACTTTTTCAATGGAGGGAAAAAGGGGGTAGGTGAGAGGGGAAGAAATGAAGCTTACTCTTATTACATTTGGCTTAAGGAGGGAATAATAAGCACACTCAATTTGGTATGAAAATCTAACTTACACTACAGGAAAGTAAGGGAGATGGAGAGAAGGGAATAAGTGGGGTGGGGGAATAATAGGAGGGAGGGCAAATGGGAGAAAGGAGTAATTAGAAGGAAACACTTTAGGAGAGGGATAAGGTCTAAAGAGAGAATAGAATAAATAGGGCGCAGGATAGGATGGAGGGAATATAGTTAGTCTTTCACAACACGACTATTATGGAAGTCTTTAGCAAAACTACACATATATAATATATAGCCTATACTGAATTGCTTGTCTTCTCAGTTGAGATGGCTGAGGAGAGAGGAAGGGAAAGAAGTTGGAACTCAAAGTTTAAGGAATGAATGTTGAGAATTGTTTTTACATGCAGCTGGCAAATAAGAAATACAGGTAATAGGGTATAGAAATCTATCTTGCCTTACAAGAAAAGAGAGAAGATGGGGATAACGGAAGGGAGAGGTGTGACAAAAGGGAGGGCAGATTGGGGGAAGGGGCAGTCAGAATGGACAGTGTTTTGGGGTGGGGGAGGGGAAAAATGGGGAGAAAATTTGGAACTCAAAATCTCGTATAAATGCATGTTGAAAAATAAAAATAAATAAATAAATTTTAAAAAAGCATGCTTCGTATAATGTTGGACAGAGTTGATGTGTTGACTTGTTCAGCTGAACTGAATTTTTCTCTCTTTTTATTCTTTGTTAGAGTAGATAGCTTTCTGGGAGAAGAAGGCAAGGACATAATAGGAAATGAGGTACTATTAAAGATGTAAATAAAACTTTTAAAATATATATTTATTCAAATGGACAATACAAAAGAATTTTAAATGAAAGTAATGTAAGACTCAAAGGCATACAGACAGATTTTTAAATTAAATGACATTAAAACCTTAATAATAACCATTAGGACAGCCAACTAAACTTGTTTAGTAACAGTAAATCAATGAGCATTTATTTAAGAATCTACTATGTGCCAAATTCTGTACTAAGCATAAGTGATATAGAAAAAAAGGCAAGAGACAGTCCCTGACTTCAAAGATCCCACAATCTAATGGAGGAGACAAAATTTAAGAACTATGTACAGTAAACTGTAAACAAGATAAATAGGAAGTAATCAACAGAGGAAAGGCACTAGAATTAATAGGGACTGGGAAAGGCTTTCTGTAGTAAGTAGGATTGTATATGAGACTTAAAGGAAGCAAGGAGGCAGAGGTGAGAAGGGAGAGTTTCAGGAGGGCAAGACTACTGAAGAAAATGCCTGAAGCCAAGAGATGAAATGTAACAAATTACATTTAAAATAATTTTCACACATAAACTATCAACTTTTCAGCCACATCCTTGATTACCATTAGAGTTCTTAACTTTCTTCCCCTCACAATTCATTCTCCCTTTTTTTTCTCTTGTATGGTCACATTGTGTAGTGGTTTTCTGGTTCTGTTTTTTTTTGGGGGGGGCGGGTGGGAAATACCTTAGTAACAGCACATATATGTTAATAAAACTACAAAAACTATGAATTTCTTACCCCAGTAGTTGCTACAGGAAGTGGATTGGCTGTATAAAGGCTTCTTTTCCCATCATAAACGGGTCTCCGGTCTCCGAATATCGTTACCTTAAAATGCTGAACCATTGAATCAACCACTTCCCTAAAGAAGAAAAAACATTAACATGAACTTCAATGTGAGGTTGAAAGGAAAAAAAGATAATAAATCACAAATTTAAAGAATTTTAGTATCACCTATTTAGCTGAATCAATTTTTATAAGATTTAAGAACCTATCAAAATTTGGAAAGGCATTTTCTGGAAAATGATTACCAAAATAATATGCTCCTGGCAAGGATTAGATATTTTGAGAAGACAGAGAAGAATGTGTTTGGCTGGATAATTTGATCAAGAAAGCTGCCAACTTAAATGAGGGAAAAGGTAGAAAAAAAAATCTAACATTGTAGAGCTAGATATCAGTTAAAATCAAGACTGTGGAACAGGCCTCATAACTGGAATACAACAGTTATTCAAAAAGAGCCAAGTGTAATAGGAAGGGTAATGAAACAGCCTTGCATATAAAGAAGATCTGCATATATAATTACATAGAAATCCAATAAACCTGAAGTTAGAAGCCCACATTCCTGCCTGATAATCTTTTTATTGATATCTGAATTCCAATCCCATTTATAAAGCCGTTCTTCAAACCTTTTCCATTCTCTTCAAGCCTCTAACCATTCCTTATCTCTTTTACCAATAAAAAACCCTAATTCCTATATCGAAATTTCTTTATATTTCACCTATATAACATGTAACAAACATTTAGTGACGGACTGTTATGGATCAAGCTTAGAACTAGGCAATGGAGATACAAAGACATAAACAAAATATTGCCTGATTCAAAAAGTTTGTATTTTATTTGGGTGGAAAAATGGACATAAAAAATTAAATACGAAACATAAATACAAACTAATTTTGGGAAGGGGAAGAACAACACTAACGATTGATGAAATTAGGATGGGCTTCCAGGAGGTGATAAGCTAAGCTTTGAAGGATGAAAGGGATTCTATGAGGGAGAGATAAGGAAAGAATAAATCGCAAATAATAATAAATCGCCTACGCAAAAGAAGAGATGAGACATTTCTACCCAAGGTAAGTGACACAGTATTACCGCTGAAGATCTTATCTATATTTTAGCTAATAGCTAACTAAATCTCTGTTTGTTAAATGAATATATATCTCATTTCATTCTAACACTGCACCTAAACTAACAGAGTACCAGCTAGATCCAGGCCTGCACAATTTCCCCACTACTCAGGACTCAAGTTTTACTCCTCTCCACACATACCATGTTCCAGTTAGACTGACTTACTTGCTATTCGTTCAACATCACACACCATCTCCTAACTCTGCTTTTGTATTGGCTACTCCCATGCCTAGAGTGCTTTCCTTCCTCACCTTAAACTCCTGGCTTTCTTGGGTTCCTTCAAGACTCAGCTTAAGTTCCACCTTCTTGCTTGTTCCACTCCCCCACCCCCATCCATTCATTGTAAGCATCTTCTCTCTGAAATCTCCTTCCATTTACATTGTATCCATCTTGTATGTACTTAGTTATTTTTCAAGTTGTCTCCCATTAAAATGTGAGTCCCTTGAAAGCATGAATTGTGTTTTTGTTTTTCTTCACATTCTCGACACTTAGTATAAGTGCCTGGCACATGATAAATACTTAATATATGCTTGTTGACTGACTGACCAAATGGAATACTATATATCTAACAGACCATTTGCTAAGGCATATACAAGAATTGTATGAACACAACCACAAAGCATTTTTACAGAAATACGGACTTAAATAACTATTTCCCAAGGCTCACTCCTGGACCACCTTCTATACTATTTTTACTTGGTGATCTCAGCTCCTATGGATTCAACTATTATATCTTTGTTAGAAGACTGTCAGATTTATTTGTTCAGCCCTAACCTTTCTAATGATCCCCAGTCTCCCATCTCCTATTGGATATCCTGAACTGAATGTCCTTCAGAAATCTTAAACTCAACATGTTCCAAACTGAACGTATTTTTTCCAAACCTAGCCCCCTTCTAAACTTTCCTATTACTGTCCAGGATACCACCATTCCCAGGCCTGCAACTTAGGTGTCATTCTTTACGCCTCACTCTCTTACTACCTCCTACTTCATTTCCAATCTGACTTCATAATATCTCTCACATATACCCCTTTCTGTTGTCTGACACTGTCATCACCCTGGTGTAGGCTTTCATCATCTCATATCGGAACCATTACAAACAGCTTGCTGGCTGGTCTTCATGGATTCCATGGTTTCCTTCTAGCTCCAACTAAAATTCCACCTTTTACAAAAACCTTTCCTTCATTCCCTTTAGTTTCAGTGCCTTCCCTCTGCTGATAATTTCCAATATATCCTGTTTCTATCTTGTTTACACATATCTATTTGCAAGTTGTCTCCTCCATTAGAATGTGAGCTCCTTGAGTGCAGGGAATTGTGCTTTTGTCTCTTTTTTTGTATCCCCAGTGCTTAGCACAATGCCTGGCACACACCAGGTACTTAATAACTGACCTAGAATTGTAGAAATTCAGACTGATCTCTATTCCCTGGGCCCAGCTACCTACTTTTAGTCCTTACTCAAGAAAAATCTCCTAACAGTTTGAGCTGTCCCAAGGTGGAATAGGCTTTCTCAGGAGGCATTAACGCTCTCTCAGAATAGGTCTTTAAGGGAAAAGTAGATAGATGACTAACTACCTGGAGATACTGTACTAGGGATTCTTGGGCAGGTAAGAGTTGGATTAAATAATCAAGGTCCTCCTCCAAATCTGCCACTACAGAATTCTCTTCATTTCCAGTTGGCTACACTCCTGAGGACTTCTCCATATTTCCCAGAAATCTCTTTATCCTAGAAGATTACTTCAGCCCTGAAATATCCACCAAAGCAGTATCCTTCAGTCCCTGGGATCCCTCTCTCAGACGAAACCGCTTCCCAGAACCTCTATTTAAGAAAGGACTCAGATCACAGGTCTATCTATACAAAAGAAAAAAAACTCAAATTGAGCTTAAAAAGAAGGAAAAAGTTAAGAAAAATAAGGAAGCAGTCTTTAGGGTCCTATATATTCAATTCTAAAATGTTACGACTTGCCAAGATGGCCAGAAGTTAGGAAAGGTATCTAATTTTATACATAAAGATCCACACGTAATCACTCCAAATTTTAGTTCAATCCTAAAAAAAAACATTTTTCCTTTCAATTAAGATGTATTTCAATATTACTCCAAAATCATTTTAAACTCTGTGAGGCATTCAACCACTACTTGCAAGTTTTCTCACCAAGCAAAATAACGAACAATAACAATATTTATTAGTTGATATATTTTGTTTGCTATAGTTTCCCCAACAGAGCTTAACACTGATAGCAGCACCTAAAAGTAAGTTTCTCACTGACAGTGTGTGTCTTCCTGGGTGTTTCCTCCTAATCACATCAAACAAAAACTTTTAATACCCGCATTGGAACAACTACCTCATTATAGCCACTAATATTCCTTAATGATTGGAGCAGAATTCTTATATCTATTAAAAAACACCCTTATACAGAAAAACACGTTTCTTTTTCTTAAGCTTAGTCCATTATTGTACTTAAATATTTTATCATTTAATATCTCAGTCTTCACAATATCTCTGAAACAAAAAGAATGCTATCCCATATTTTACAGAGAAGCTATGGACACTTGGCAAGCTGATGATACAGGTCAATGGCGCATCTTCAAAAGCATTCAAAAAGGATGTCATTTTCATTTTGTCCTACTAGTTAAATATGTGCTAGTGAATTTAGCCTTAGCAGTCTTGGCATGGTCATAGCCAGCTTGCTGTGGGGTATAGCAGCTGTTACAGGCTTAAAAGTGAGTTGCTGAGGTTTCTGAAGCAGAAATATGAGAGAATCGAGAGACTGAAGAGAACAAAGCAGCCCTGAACTGAGAGTGAACAGTAGTGACTACAGAAAGAGAAAGAGTTAAAGGTCAAAGAAGATACAGCTCTGGGTGCCATAGCAGTGGTAGCACTTAAGTAGAGAAGGAAATCCTGACAACCTGCTAGCGTCTGTGTAATATGCATTCTGAAATCCACAATGACAATCACATAATTCATAAGAAAAAAAAATAACCTCATATTCCACAGATTGGGCAGTTCAGTTGTTCTATAGAAGAATGTGAAGCTTTAGCCATGCTGCAATCAGATGCTTAGATTTTAAACAATTTCTGTATTGTATCTGGTAGGGTACTTTTACTCTTTTGGCGGACAGAGTAGCTTAAATACAGACTGAAATCTCAACCAAATATCTAATAGTCTTCTCTTATTTCATAATAATTCATTTAACGAATATAAGTTTTCTATGCCTTTTAGTTGGCAAGAAGTAGAATGCCCACATTACTTCATAGGTAGCCTTAGTATAGGAGAAAAGAAATTCCTAAAACAAAGGAGTTAAAAATTGTATACAGTTCTATGTAGCTTTCTCAAGGACTTCATTATTGTAAACATCAATAAAGCAGTGGGAAGTGGTAGGCATCCTTAAATGGTCCCATCTCGATATGGGTTAGTATAGTATTGCTGGTATAGCATTTAAGATCCTTAGAGTTACTCTTGATGGAATAGGGCCAGGTAGCAGAACTCAGCTGCTTATAAATACCATAATACATTAGTACATAGATAAGCACTTGAAAGTAAATACTATTTAACACAATATAAAATAAAATACATGGCAGAACATATAGTCCTTCTAGAATTAGAATAACTTCTATTCCAGAGAAACTTGCAGGCATGATCACAGAAGGAAAAAGGAAAATAAGTTATGTATATAAATTGGCAAAATAAAAAACCAGCATGGAACTCAGAAAAGTTAAAGTACTTCTAATCTTGGTCAGTCTTTAAAGGTTTCTTTTTATTATAATCCACCTAATTTTTAAAAAATAAGCATTTATAGCATAATATACCAGTGTAATAAAAAGGTTCACAAGTTCCCATTGAAATCATTGGATAGAAAAAAAAGTAAGAGAAAAGGGACATTTCCTGTAGCACAAGTGTTCCATTACCTTCATATACCTCAACTTGTTCAGTCATTCCCCAAGTGATGTGCAATGGTTGAACAAGTTATGTTATATGAAGGTAATGGAATACTATTGTGCTATAAGAAATGATGAGCAGGCAGACTTCAGAAAAACCTGGAAAGACGTGAATGAACTGATGCTGAGTGACGTGAACAGAACTATAATAGTGTACACAGTAACAATCACAATGTGCAGTGACTGATAAGACTTATCGCTTCTTAACAATGCAAGGATCCAAGACGACTCCAAAGGACTCATGATGGAAAATGTCATCCACATCCAGAAAAAACAAAATAAAACTATGGAGTCTGAATGCAGACTGAAGCATATTATTTGCTCTTTTGTTTTCTTTTTTGTTTGTTTCTTCTTGCTCATGGTTTCTCCGATTGGTTCTAATTCTTCTTAACAACATGACTAAAGTGAAAATAGTTTCAATATGAATGTATAGTTAGAGCTTATATCAGATTATACGGGGCAGGGAAGGGAGAGATGGAGAACAAATTTGGAACTCAAAATCTTATGAAAGTTAATGTTGAAAACTAAAAATAAATAATTTTTTTAAAAAGGGATATAAAGGTAGCAGACTCTTACATCTGAAGAATAAATCTTTCCAGTGTACTCATGAGATGGTCAAAGGCATTTAATGACATGCTAAGAAGCAATAAAATTCCTTCTGAGTGAAATGGAAATTCATTAGGATCTATCATTCTACTACTCCATTTAATATAGTTCTGGCAAATATTTGTGTGAAATGCATATGGACCTGATGAACCTAATACATGCTGATTTTAGAGTATTTCAGAATATTAGTATTAGTCACTTTTAAGTGAGTCACTCATAAGCTTTCTCAGAAATTAACAAACCTTTCCACTAACATTGGATAGGACCTGACCTCTGCAAATTAAAATCTAATCATACACTGGCTTTGAGATTTTATTCACAGTTGTCTGGTTAAAATTAAATGCAAATTAGAAATGAATCCAACCTCCCTCTTACTTTTCTAGACTAGCAGCTATGAAAATTTGTTGTATTTTCCCCTCATTAAACCACAAATTTCGTAAATTAACCAAGAGGTTTAGTTCGTCCTTTCAAGCAGTCATAGTATGGAAATTGAAAACAAACACTTCTCTCTGGAATAGAATATGAAGAATATGAAAAGATAGCAAAAATTTAGAATTAAATTCTACTGATCTTGACAACTCAATCAAGTCTATTGTAATTAAAATTATTTATAAAGCATAAAACTGATATTAGAATACAAGTAGTGGTTCCAGGGACACAAAAAGTCTCTGAATTTAAATTAGGTTTAATTCAACAAACAATTATTAAGTGACTATTACAATAGGAAAGGCAGTATGAATAAAAAAGCCAAAATAGTTGCTGCCTTAAAGTGAAAAGTGTTATAAAACAAAAAGAATGGAACTAAATTTGTTTCCATCTGGAAATCACTGATTCTATTCTATGCTATGAATAGGGTTTTATGAGAATTCAGATAACAATAAATATTTCCTTTTAAAACATTTCATGTGAAATCATATTTCCAAAAATATTTTTCAACATGTGGAAAATTCATAATATTTTTGAAAGCAAGTTTAATTAGCACTATTTTGTTCCAAAATGTCATGAAAATTTCCTTTACTACAGTTATCCTAGGTGCCATCCCCATATTCCATGCTAACATCCTTAAATTATATATCCCAAACTATTCCCTGGCTAATTCATTTGGAAATATTTATCAAAATTATAGATCCTAATTATGTTATCTATGGATGAGTGAAGAAAGAGTCCACGACTAAACAAGAGATAGAGTCAAGGGAAGTAAAATAGAATCCTTATCACACTAAATTAAAGTGGTTTGCACAAACAAAAATCAATGCAGCCAAAATTACAAAGAAAGCAAGAAACTGGGGAAAAAACTTATAGTAAGTTTCCTGATAAAGGCCTCATTTCTCAAATATTTAGGGAAGTTAGTCAAATTTCTAAAAATAGAACCATTACCCAACTGATCAAAGGATATGAATGGAGAGTTTTCAGAAGAAGAAACCAGTTATTAAGAGCCATATAAAAATTGCTCTAAATCACTAATAGAGAAATGTAAATTAAAACAACTCTGAAGTACCACCACCTCACATCTATCAGATTGGTTAACATGACAGAAAAGAAAAATGAGGGAGGGCACGTGGAAAAATAGGGACATTAATGTACTTGGTGGAGTTGTGAACTGTTCCAACCATACTGGAGAACGATTTGGAACTACACTGAAAAGGCTACAAAACTGTGCATACCCTTTGATGCAGTAATACCACTATAAGGTTTGTATCCCAAAGAGATTAAAGAACGGGGACAAGGACAAATATGTACCAAAATACTTGTAGCAGCTCTTTTTGTGGTGGCAAAGAATTGGAAACTGAGGGAGTACCCATCAACTGGGGAATGGCTAAACAAGTTGTGCTTAATGATTGTGATGGAACACTACGTTGCTGTAAGAAATGACAAATGGGATGGTTTCAGAGAAATCTGGATTTATATGAACTGATGCACAATAATCAACTGTAAGAAACTTAGCTACTTTGATCAATGATCCATGGCAATTCTGAAGGACTTATAATGAAAAATGCTATGAACCTCTAGAAAGGGAACTGATGAACTCTGAGTGCACACTGAAGTACATTTTTACATTTTTTTCTTCCTTTTCCTTCCCACAACATAGCTAATGTGGAAATGTTTTGCATGATTTCACATATGTAATGAGTACTATATTTCTTGCCATCTCAATGGGTAGGGAAGAGGATGGAGGGAGGGAAGAGGAGAATCTGAAACTGAAAATAAAAAATAAAATTAACAAAATCAGAGATCCTCTTTCCTCCTACCTGAATAACAATAAAATGATGAAATAAATGAGAAGATAATCAAATTTCAAGATATAAAATTGGAGACAATGGAACAACGTATTAAGAATAAGAAAAAGGACATTAGAAAAGAAGTCATAAATCATCTAATTCAATTCATACCCCAAGGATTAATCTCATCTACATTTAGCATTTTTATAGTAAATCAACCACACAAATTTTTAAAAATACAAACAAAACCAATATTAAAACACACACACCTTAAAACATACACACAGACTGGTTTGTGGTTTCATAGTTTACATGTTTGTTTTTAAAATCTAGTGAATTAGAATATTCCTTTCTTCTATTCTGACTGCCATCACTCCCTCTAATCCAGTTCCTCATCACCTCAAGTCAGGTCTACTTCAAGAGTCAATTAACCCTGCACACAGACTCTGTCCTATTGCCAATTAACTAATATATCTCCCTAGAATACTATTTTTAACATAACATTCTCCTTCTCAAATATCTGTAATGAAATCCATTTTGGGTTCACATACATACTACCTTGTAGTTTACTTATCCATTTTCAGATATAAAAAATAAATCACCAATAAACTTTAAGTTAGACAACATAAAGGCATTTTTCACCCTAAGCATCCGTTTCCCTAGTTTGGCAAGCATTTCCTTCTCACCTCTACCTCTCAGAATCCTCATCTTCTTGCAAAGCTCAGGTCAGTATCATAAACTTTAGAAGAACACCTTAGCAGCCTAGTCCAATTGATACCCCAAAGGAATCACTCTTATGACATAGCTATCAAGTAGGCACCCAGCCTTGGCTTCAAGACTTCCACATAGGGGGAACCCCACTACCTCTCACGGAAGTCAATTCTACTTTTGCATGTTTCTAACTGATGGGAAGTTTCTATTGACATCAAATCCAAATTTGCCTCTTGGTCCAAGCAAAACAAACATAATCCTTCCTTCACATATCAGTCCTTCAAATACTTGTATGTATCATGATTCCCTAGTCTTCTCTCTTCCATCATAAATTTACTCAGAACTTTCAACTGATCTTCACTTATCACCAATTCAAGGTGCTTTATACCATTCCAGTGGTCCTTCTCTGGACACTCTAGTTTATTAATTTTCTTCTTATATCATTGCACCCAAAACTGGAAACAATATTCAATTACAGTACAACTATTACCTCCCTATATCTGAAAGCTAATCTTCTAAAGATGACTTTTTTTTAAAATTGGAGTGGGGAAAGAGTGCAGGGAGGTCAATTAGGAGGCTATTGGCAGTAATCCAGGTGAGAGATGATAAGGGCTCAAAAAGGAATAAAAAACCACTAAAAGTCACAGATCTTTTTCATTTACAATTACTGTCTAATCATACTTAAGCTTTTATCATGAAATCTCCCCCAATTCCAACTCCATGACTCCCCCTCCTTCCACCCATAATATTTTTACTCAGCTCAAATTACCCTGTATTTAGTTAACTATGTATTTAGTACATGTTGTACCTTCCCATTAGGATGTAAGCTCCTTGAAATCAGGAATGATTTCATTTTTGTCTTTTGTCCAGTGAGTCCAGTGTTTCTGGAAAATATGGCAACTCAAAAAGACAAGTTCAGGGAAGCCCTTAACAATCCTTAACATTAACACAGAATGTTAAAAGATAGTAGCACTTAACGTTTGTTGAATTTGACTGAACAGCAAAGAATATGCATTCAAAATTTTTTGAATGATCCAGGTTTTTAGGCACCTTTGTAGCAATTCATGTTAACTATTTTGTATTTTCATTATTTAATAGTTTAGTTTATTGCATATTACTTTTCCAACCAGGCTATAAATTGCTTCAGGGAAGGAATCTTTGTTAGCATTCAAAAATGGTGAGCATGTAAAAGCTCAATTCTTGCTGAATTCAAATTGGGGTAAATCTATTTATATTGATGTTCTATTTATATTGGTTCTTGTTAATATAGTGAAAAGTTCTGATTTTGACACTAAAAGATTTAAGTTTGAATCTTCTATGTACCATTCATAGTTGAGTGACCCCAGGCAAATCAATTTTTCTGGACCTCAATTTCCTCATTTGCAAAATGAAGAGATCTGACTAGATTTGACTCTAAAATACTTTCCAGCACTAGAATTTTACAATTCTAGGTTACAATCCATCTAAGCCTTCACTTCCTCATCAATGAAGACAATTCTTACACTACCTAACAGCTTATTTTTATATATCATTTTATAAACTTTCAATTCTCATGAGGTTTCTTGGGGGGACAAAATGACAAAATAAGCAAAAAGGTTTAAAAGTATAAGATGTGGCGGGGAGACCGGTGGGTACAGAGACAAGGTAGATTTTGGTTAGCTGAAAAATAAAATAAAATTTATTTCTAAATTTTTTTCAAGTGTGAGGTGCTATGTCAATATGAACTATTATTATTTTCTATAACTATGGAACTGGAATACAACTGGATCATCAAGTTACTTTGTACCACTCAAATTACCTCATTATTCAACTTTCTTCAAAATGATCATAATCTCCCTTAGTCAATTCTGATAAGTCTTCTCAGTCCCTCACTCTTCTTGGCCTCTGCATCTGACACTGCTAACCACTCTCTCTTCTAGGATGTTTTCTCCTCTCTGAGTTTTCTTGACAGTATTCTCTGGCAGTTCCTTCTACCTCCTTCAGCTAGTCCTCTACATCACACACTCTTTACCTGAGTATATTCCCTAAGGCTCAGTCATGAATCTTTCCCTCTCTCGCAGTGATCTTATCAGCTCCCATGAGTTTAATTATGTTTATGCAAATGACTCCAAGATCTATACATATCCAGCCTGACTCTCTCTGTGGAACTCTAGTCCTTCATTTCCACTTGCTTATTAAGACATTTCAAACTGTATATCTCAGAGAGACATCTTAAATTCAACATAGCCAAGAGAACTCGTTTTTGAATTTCCCTCTTTCCAACAAGAGCATTCCCATCTTTCCAATCTCCCAGGCTTGTAAACTCAGGGATATTCAATTCTTCCATCTCACTCCACATGCTGAATCATATTTGACAAATCATTCACATTTGACCTGAACCCTTCTCAGTATCTCTCACACAACCACCTTTAATTGAGGTGCCCTCCTCATCTCTCATATGGACTACTACGAATAGATTCCTACTTGCTCTCCCTACCTCAAATCTTTCCTCATTCCAATTAATCTTCCACACAGGGGCCAAAATGATTTTTTTCTTCCAGTGAAGATTTAACTATACCACTCTGCTACTTGATAAAATCTAGCGATACCCCATTTCCTCTAGTCTAAAGTATAAATTATTCTGATAGGCATTTAAAGCTCCTCACAAACTGGCCCCAATCTACTTCTCCAGCTCATTACACATTACCCACCTTCTCTTATTCTATGGTTCATCCAAAACAGCTCTCGCATTGCCTCACACACAGCATTTTATCTCCCATTTCTGAACCTCAGAATTGGTCTTGCCCCATGGCTGGAAAGCACTCCTTCCTCACTACCTCAAAAATTCCCTCACATCTTTCAATATGCAACTCACACAATGCCTTTCTTGTTCCCCACCCACCCACTGAATTATCTAGTGCTCTCCTTAACTACCTTGGAGTTATTTATATTTATTCTATATGTGCTTCTATCAATACATGTTATCTCCTGCAACAGAAAGTAAGCTCCTTCACCACCTGAAAGAGATCCAAAAAGAGAAACTCCTAGGAACATTGTGGCCAAATTCCAGAGTTCCCAGGTCAAGGAGAAAATATTGCAAGCAGCTAGAAAGAAACAATTCCAGTATTGTGGAAATACAATCAGGATAACACAAGATCTAGCAGCTTCTACATTAAGGGATCAAAGGGCATGGAATAGGCTATTCCAGAAGTCAAAGGAACTAGGACTAAAACCAAGAATCACCTACCCAGCAAAACTGACTATAATACTTCAGGGGAAAATATGGT
>CM053771.1:67800602-67930599 GCA_028658325.1 Potorous gilbertii
CAAATGGGGAGAAAATTTTGGAACCCAAAATCTTGTGAAAATGAATGTAAAAAGTTAAATAAATAAATTTATTTAAAAATAAATAAATAAATATAGATACAACAAATAATATAACATGAATTATAATTTATATAACATAATTACATAATTTATGATCACGGTAAATTTTATACTGTATAACTAATACACAATCTGCAAATGCATAATATATCTATCATATAATATATAATTCTATAACAAATATATTAATCATATATATGAAAAAAAAAAAGAAAGTAAGCTCCTTGAGAGAAGACTTTTTTTTTTGGTCTTTCTATTACCTAGCATTCAGTAGAGTATTTGGTACATGGGCACTTGAAAAATACTTACTGATTGATCAAAATAATCTCTAAACTGAACCAATACATTTGGTTCAAAGTTCTATGACTAATAAGTATAAACACATCCTGTCTTAACAGCCTAATATCATATAAACTATATTTCTGACCATCAAGACCCTAAACAGGAGGAACAATTTGTTAGAAGCTGAAAATGAGGAAATGTGAGCAACTGTAAAGGATGAGTGAAAAGAGGTAAAACTGGGAGAGAAGAATATAGCACAAACACAAGATCATAGATTTAGGACTGGAAGGGAGTGTAGGGACCATCTAGTCTTAACCCCTGTTTTTAGAGATGGATAAACTGAGGGCCAGAGAGGTTAAATAATTTCCCTGAGGTCTCACATTCAAACCCAGCTCCTCTGACTCTAAACTGACACTCTTTCTACTATGTCAGAATTCAATGCTCCCCACCTCCCTAGTGAGTTTACCCTGAGTTGAGGAGGGATGTGCAGATGCATCAGACTTTTCCTATCATAACTATGGAAATGGAAATGTTCAAGTTGAAGTGAAATGTAGCTCCAAAACAGTTTATACAATAGCACTGCTATTTTAGCAACTCTTCTATCTCTAAGGTATACTGAATTCTAGAGTAAGTTGGAGTATACTAAGTCAAACTGTAAACACATATGCACAATTAAAGTAGGTTGCAGTACCCCTAAAATCAAAATATTTCAAATCTTACCTGTTTACCCTCCTAGGACATTTGTCAGGTTTAATGTCTACCTCATAGAGATAGACATCAATCTTTGGGATTTCAACCTGGAAGCAGTTGGCCAGCAACTTAATGGGTTTGCCCATGGTGCCATAGCCAGGACGTCTGGGCACCATGAGCAGGGGCTGTGCCCCAACAGGTCCTGCTAGGAAAAAAAAGAAAAATATATCATTGCACCTTTTATTTGCTATATTAGGGTCAGAGATTTAGAGGAGGGGAATCTTCTCTTGGAATCTATGAACTTCTTATTAAACTTAATTATTTATAATTCTTTCAATATAATTAGTTTCTTTAATAATCCTCTGTATTTTATTTCATGCATTTAAAAATATTATTCTGAGAAAAGGTCCATAGGCTTCACTAGACTGCCAAAGTGGGTCAATTGCCCCCCCCAAGGGGAGGGGATGATGAAGAAGCTTATAAATCCTTCTTCTACATGACTAATATTTACACTGTCTTATCCAAGTGTGGGTAACCTAATAATACTTAATAGCTTCTGGATCTGGGCTTGCTGCAAAGCTTAATGTATATACCTCGGGTTGAGGGTTCCTATGCATTTAGTATGAAAAAGTGTCAGGTGCTGTGCTAAGCACTGGGAATCCCCTCGGCCCCCCCAAAAGCCAAAAAGACAGTCCCTAATTTCAAGGAGCTCACAGTCTAATGGGGGAAAAACAACATACAGCTATGCAAAAACAAGTCATAGACAGAGTAAATCAGACATAATCAATAGAAAATGCTAGCATTAAAGATAAGCAAAAAAGGCTTCTCATATAAAATGAGATTTTATCTGGGACTTGAAGGAAGCCAGAAGGTGAAGATGAGAAGAGATTATTCTAGACAAAAAAAAATGCCCAAAGTCTAGAGATAGAGCAACTTGTTCTAGGAATACCAAAGAGGCCAGTATCACTGCATAACAGAGTTCACTGAGATTTAAAGAGTAAGAAGATTGGAAAGATAGGAGGAGAGCACTAGCTATGAAGGACTTTGAATGTCAAGAGGATTTTTTTATTTGATCCTAGAGGTAATAGGAAATAACCAGACTTTATTGAATGGGAGGAGTGATATGGTCAGATTAGATATGAAGGCTGAATTAAAGTAAAGAGTTGAAGATGATATCTAGATTGTGGGTCTAGGAGACTGGAAGTATGGTGGTGCCCTTGAAACTAAAAGGGAAGTTTGAAAGTAGAGAGAGTTTGGGGAGAGGAGGAAGATGAGCTGTTTTGTTATAGAGAACTTTCAACTTGGGTAATTTATAGTCTTAGAAAAAGTTACTTAACATCTGTGACTTTTGAAAGTGGCTTCATTACCAATACATCAGCAGTAAGACTGGAACTCGGGTCTTCTTGATTCTAAAACCGACCTTTTGGATACTATACTATGCCTGCCTGTACCTCCCTTCCACAAACACAGAAATACACACACACACACACACACACACACACACTTCAATGACTTTTAATAATTATAAGAAGGAGATTAATTCTGACTAAAACCTACTGAAGTTGGAACTATATGACTTTTAGGAAGGCTATCTAGACCAACCATGTTTTCATTGCTCCCCAAGATGCAATGTTGACTTATTTCCTCAAATCATTCTTAAGGATTGATCGGATGAATGGTAAGGCCATCAACTAGTGGCAATCACCCTCACTTGTTTTTACTTAATTATTGTCTGATAAGTTACTAAGTTAGTTGGTGGTTTGTGTGATTAAGTCTATTTGTTGTGCCAAAACAGAGGAAAAGAAAAAAGGGAGAATCTCCATGGGAATGGCGCTCGAGTCCATCTTAGAGTTGCTCACTTTTCTTGTTACAAGATTTCAATCTTCACCCAGCAACAGCCATAAATCAAGATGGAAATTCAACTAACACAAATATGCAGAGGGCCTACTATGTACACCAGTTTTTGGAGATACAAAAAGAAAGTAAAGAGTCCTAAGCTCAAGGAGGGAAATGAAACATATACACAGATATATATCGAAATAACCTGTATAGAACAAGAGAAATAAATATCTAAGTATCTCAAGAAGCTTTTAAACGGGAGAAAATAGTAACGGAGGAAATTACAGGGGATTTTATCAAAGAAGTGGCATCTAAGCTAAACCTTCATGATAAGGATTCTAAAAATCTGAGTTGAAAAGGAAGTACATTACAGGCATGGGATATAGCTAGTAGTCCAATATTGCTACAAAACAAAGTGTTAATATTAGCATTTATATAGCACTTTAAGGTTTGCAAAGTGCTTTATGTATTTTGTATATGCCCATTGAAGTCAATCCCTCCTTAGATGAACTTCCAACTGAAGAAGAGGTTCTGAGTGTATTCCCTAATCCTAATGCAGGCTCCTTTCATGTGGCAAAGCACCTGGTGCTGAGATTTACAAGGTGGGGGACCACTGCTCATACAAAAACTGAGCAAAATATTCCAGGTTATATGGCAAGAGGAGGTTATCCAATAGAAGTTCAAGGAAGCTTTCAATGTCCATCTCTATAAAGGTAAAGGAAACAGATTGTCCTGTGACAATCATCGGAGTGGGTAGGGTATCCTCTCTCTTAGTCATTGCTGGCAAGATTCTTGCTAGAGTCCTCTTTAATAGGCTGATCCTTCACTTGGAAGATGGTCATCTACCTGAGAGCCAGTGTAGCTACAGAAAGGAACGAGGAACAGCCAATATGGTGCCTGCTGCCCTGCAACTCCAGGGAAAATGCCAGGAGCAGAACAGAGGTCTGTACACAACGTTTGAAGATCTGACCAAGGCCTTTAACACTGTTAGTAGTGAGGGTTTATGGAAAAATTATGTCAAAATTTGGTTGCCCAGAGAATTTTATCAGTAATGTATGTCAATTTCATGATGGCATGTTTGCCAGGGTTCTGGACAGCTGACAATGCTCTCATACCTTCCCAGTCACCAATGGAGTAAAACAGGGCTGTGTGCTTGCTCTGATGCTTTTTTAGCATGATGTTTTCAGCCATGTTGTCAAAAGCTTTCAATGAGGATGAATAAGGCATCAAGGTCAACTACTGTACTGATGGTAAGTTCTTCAATTTGAAAAGGCTACAAGCCAAGATCAAAGTAGAGGGAATGTTGGTGAATGATGTTCTGTTTGCAAATGATTGTGCACTCTCAATGCAGCCTCTAAAGTTGAGATGCAACAAAGTATGGACCAATTCACTGCTGCCTGTGCTAATTTTGGCCTAATAATTAACACCAAGAAAACACAGGTGCTTCATCAGCCACCACCACACCATCCATATGTGGAACCATCAGTTACAACAAATAGAGAAGTTTTGAATGCTGTGGATAAGTTCACTGACCCTGGTGGTGTACTTTCCAGGGATGTACAGGTTGACATACACATTGCCAGAGCTTGCTCAGTGTTTGGGAGGCTCTGAAGAAAAGTTTGGAAGAGAAGAGGTACTGGACTGACTACTAAACTGAAGGTCTCCAGAGCTGTTGTGTTGACCTCATTGTTGTATGCCCGTGAAACATGGACAGACTACCAGCCACATGCCAGGAAACTGAATTACTTCTATTTGAACTGTCTTGGGAAGATTCTGAGGATCACCTGGCAGGATAAGGTACCAGACACTGAAGGCCTTGCTTGAGCTGAACTATCAAGCATTCAAACTATGCTTCAGAGAACGCAACTCTGCTGGACTGGTCACGTTGTTTGAATGCAAAATACACATTTGCCAAAAAGACTATTTTATGGAGAACTCACATGGGGCAGGCAATCACATGGGGGTCAGAAGAAGCGATACAAGGACACGCTCAAGGTCTGTCTCAAGAACTTTGGATCTGATTGTGCGACATGGGAGATACTAGCACAGGACTGCTCAGCATGGAGTGCCCACATCAGAAAAGGTGCTGTGCTCTATGAGCAAAGCAGAATTGAGACAGCCCCAAGGAAACGTAGGATGTGCAAATTCGGAGTATCCACTCCAAATGTTCACACAGACTCTCTGTGCTCAATCTGTGGTAGAGCATTCTGAGCTCATATTGGTCTGATCTGCCACAGTCAAATACATTGAAGCTTAAGTTTATTGTGGTAATGTTATTTTGGTCCTTTTTGAAAATGAAGGACAACAACCATATGCTTTACCTATTTTTATATACTTAATTCATTTGATTCTCGTAACAATTATATGAGGAATGTGCTATTATTGTTATTCTCACTTGACAGATGAAGAAACTGAGAGACATAAGTTAGGTAATTGCTCAGGGTCCCACAGCTAGCAAGTATCTAAGGAAGGATTTGAACTCAGGCCTTCCTGTCTCCAAGTTCTATATTCTACCCCAAAGGTACCCAAATACTGCTCTGTTTTACCACCTATGTGCCCTGCAGTGGTCCTTAAGTACAGTTTAGTGGCCTTGTTTCTCCCTGAGTTTGACACCATGCTCTAGTCAATGTGTCACCTAGCTGCCCAGTACATAATGTGGAATAAGGTAAAGTAAAAGTTAGAAAGGTAGAGTAGGACCAGAATGTGAAAGTGTTTAAATGTCTTTACCTAAAGGCCACAGAAAGCTACTGAAGGTTTGAGCAAGGGAGTGATGATGAGCATAAGGAGGAAGAATTTTTTTTCCCCACAGCTAAATGAAGGATGAATTGAAGCAGGGCACACAATTAAGTATTAAGAACAGTATGAAGGTAATTTCATTATTTTAACCAAGTGGTGAAGAGCCTCAATTATGAGAGCAGCAGTATAGATAGAGAAAAATGATACAAAATATGTTGTGAAGAAAGAATTGACAAGACTTGACAAGTGGTTGAAAATTTGGGGCAAAGTATAAGGAAGAGTCAAAATTCTTTGTTAGGTTATCAATGTGGGTGAATGAAATAATGGGAAGCACTCAACAAAAACAAGGTAGTAATATAGTAGTTAACACTTACGCAATCCTTTTAGGTTTGCCAAGCACTTTACATATATTAATTATTGCATTTGAACCTCACAACAACCCAGTGAAGGAAGTGCTATTACTGAACCTATTTTGCAGATGAAGCAGAGAAGTTAAAGGACTTGTGCAGTGTCACACAACTAGTGTCTGAAGTAGGATTGGAATTGAATCTTCCCTAACTCCAAATCTGACATGGTATCCACTATGTCACCTGGCTGCACAGTTTAGAGATGGACTGAAAAAGAAAGGAAAGGCGTTCCATAGGACAGATAAGGAAACAAAGGTTCAGAGAGGTTAAGGAACTTATCGAAAGTAGTTGTGTCATCTTGGTAGTTAAGTGGCAAAAATGGGATTTAAACCAAGGTGGTGCTGACTCAAAACCAGTATGTTTTCCCCTGCACCATGATTTTCAAGTTTCAGTGAGACAACCAGATAGATATGTCCAATAGGAATCAGATCACAGTAAGAGAATTACAGAGATGGAAGGGACCCCAATGGCCATTTAATCCAACCCACACCTGAAAAAGAAACCCACTACAACAGACAATACAAGTCTCTGTCAAGATGTATTAAGCATCTACTATGTGCCAGGTACTATGCTAAGCACTGAAGATACAATGAATAGCAAAAGACAGCCCCAATTCTCAACAACCTCACAGTCTAATGAGAAAGAGAGCCCGCAAACAGCTACATATAAACAAGACACAGACAATATTAAGCCAGGAGGCAGAGAGGAGGAAGGAGAGAATTCTCTTTCTCTTAGGGGATTGGCATGGGGAACAGTCAGTAAAAATACCTAGAATCAAGACATGTACTGTGGTGTACAAGAAAGAACAAGAAAGCCAGTTTCACTAATTGCACAGCACATAGTGGAAGGGACGGGAATTTAAGAAGACTAGAAAGACTGGACAAATCTGGCACCATCAGCATGGAAATAACAGCTGAATCCATGAGTGTTGATGAGATCACCAGGTGAAATAGTATAGAAGAAAAGGAGATCCAGAGACAGCTTAGGGGACCACTCATGTTTAACAGGCATGACCTGGATGAAGATGCAGCAAAGAAGACTGAGAAGGGGTCAGACAGATAGGAGAGAACCAGGAGAGAATAATGTCACGAAAATGTCAAGAGAAGAGCAGATCAAGAAGAAGGTAATCAACAACTGAGAAAATGCCATTAGGTTTGGAGATTAAGAGATAGCCAGGACAGATTAGTTTCAGTTGAATGAAGCTGGAAACAAGACTGTAGAGCAGTAGTGTCAAACTCAAAAAAACCAGATCTCTGCTGGCTGCGTACTGACTTAGAAAAACAACTTAAAAGTATCTATATTGTATTGTATTGTTATTTATTAAGATCAGTTTCACGGATTTCATTACTATCTGTATGATGATGACACATCTACCTTTCCTGCCCTCTAACACTGCCACCATTCTAGTTCTCATTATCTCATGTCTGAATTACTGCAACAGCTTGCTGAGGGATCTGGCTACCTCAAGTCCCTCAAGTACCCCCTACAATCCATTCTCCATTAAGCCACTTTACTAAAGTGATTTACCTAAAATGCAAGTGTGATCATGTCACTTCCCTACTCATTAAACGCTAATGTCTTCCTATTGTATCCAGGATCAAATGCAAAATGTTCTCTGTGGCATTCAAAATCATCCATAACCTAGTCCCCTCCTACCTTTCCAGTCTTCTTACACCTTACTCCTCCAGATGTACTCTTACATCCAGTGACACTGGCTTTCTAGCTATTCCATGAACAAGACACGCCATCTTTCAGCTCCAGGCATTCTCTCTGGCTCTCCTCCATGCCTGGAATGTTCACCTTCCTCTACTCCCATTACTGGTTTACTTGAATTCCCAACCCTTCTCAATTCCAGTGCCTTCCTTCTATTAATTATTTCCTATTTATCTTACACATAGCTAATTTTGTATGCATTTGTATGCATGTTATCTCCCCTATTAGACTATAAACTCCATGAGGGCAGGCATTATTGCCTCTTTTTGTATCCCCTAAGTTCAGTACAATACCTCAAACACAGAAGGTACTTAATAAATGCTTATTGAATTAAATTTCTTAATAATATTTTAATATGATTCTGGCTGTTTTCAGGATTTTTGTCTAATGTTAAGTTTGGCAAAAAGTTAAGAAAAGGGAGGAAAGGAATATGAAGATTCATATTGCAGATGGTTTTCCTCAAGGAGTTTGGCCACAAAAAAGGAGAGGGCTAAGGGACTATATTATTGTGGTGTTTTTTTCCTTAACAGTATTTCCCCTCCAATCATATGTAAAGACAGTCTTCAATATTCATCTTTATAAAATTTTGAGTTCCATATTTTTCCCCCTTCCTCTACTACTTCTCCCCTCCCCAGACAGCAAGCAATCTGATAGAGATTATACATCCAAACATGGGCCTATAAGGAGTCATGACTGACTCCTCATGACCTATTTGGGATTTTCTTGACAAATATACTGGAGAGGTTTGCCATTTCCTTTCCCAGCTCACTTTACATATGAGGAAGCTGAGGCAAGCAGGGTGAAATGACTTGCCCAAAATCATATAGCTAATAAGTGTCTGAGGCTGGATCTGAATTCAGGTCTTCTTGACTCTAGGTCCAATGTTCTATCTACTGTGTCACATAGCTATGTAGACCCTAATCTACAGCTAGCAAGAATGGATGAATCAAGTCAGGGTTTTTGAGATTGGGAAGACTTAGACATATTTGTAGGTAGTAAGGAAGCAGACAGTAGCAGACAGCGAACAACTGAAGATAAGTGAGAGAATGGGAATGATAAAAAGGAAGCAATCTGTCAATATCTATTTTGAGTCATGGGACACTATAATTTCCAAAAAATAAAAAACACCAAAACTGCAAGGCTCTGGGATTTTTTTTTTAAAGCATTTTTCTAATTAGTAAGCACTCACTTTGTTTCCAGCTCTTTGCTACCACAGACAGATGCTATGAAGATTTTGGACCTTTCCTTCTTTTTGTCTTTGACTTCTTAGAGAGTGTATAGTAGGTTTGGTGATACTTTTCTTGAATGATTCCATATTGATATCCAGAATGACAGCATTGTTTTACAGTAGTCTACATTGTCATACCTAAATTTTTATGTATTGGGATGATGCATTTGAAGTTTTAAGTGTTATTTGAGTTCATACAAACAAAATAGGTCCTAGGGAAGATAGAGGACTTAGATAAGATAGGCAATATTCCAGTTTCTGTGGAGTTTACTGTCTAGTAGTAGAATAAGACAAAACAAAAATGAGTAAGATATGTAAGGTTCTAGTTAACAAACATTTAGTATGTGCCAAGTATTAAGCTAGATTCTGGAGACACAATGGCAACAAAACATTCCCTCCTCCTCTAGGAGATAAAATATATAGGGGATGTTATTGACAGTCTTTGTGAAGGAGGTGATGTTTGACCTGAGGTTTACTGGATGGTAAGGAATAAAACAGGCTAAGGGAAGGAAGGTATCTAAGACAGAAAAAAGTGAGATAGTAAAATGCAGGGAGATTAGGGGTCAAGTAGTACAAAGAGTAGTCAAATTTGACAATGTGTTTAAAGGAGAGAAATGTTAGAATATTGAAAAGTAGTGTTAAGAAATTGTGGAGGGTCTTGAATGCTAGACAAAGGGATTTTTAAAATAATTTTTTCAATTACATGTAGAAACAATTTTTCACATATGTTTGGGGGTTTTTTGAGTTATAAATTCTATCCTTCCCTTTCCCCCTCTTCCATCCAAGACAGCAAACAATTTTATATGGGTTACACATGTGCAAAACATATTTCCTTATTAGTCATATTGTGAAAGAAAACACAAAGAAAAAACATTTAAAAAATAAAGTGAAAAATATTATGTTTTCATCTGCATTTAAACGTCATCTCTGATGGATTCTCAACTACAAAAAATCCATATTCAAGGAGGAATTATGTGAAAAGTTTCTACTGAATCCTTTTCTGTGTGTGTGTGTGTGTGTGTGTGTGTGTGTGTGTGAGAGAGAGACAGACAGACAGACAGACAGAGAGAATACCTGAAGAAAGTTACTAATATTATCACACAGATAATGGAAGACCAAAAAAAAAATTCCACAAACACAGAAAGGCTGTTTGCGTATCCTAACTGTATAAACATGACTGAACTACGCACTACACTTTCTCATGTCTATTTTGTTTAAAAGTCAAGGATAAGGATCTATTGAGTATCCTAGATAACTGAATTAGAAGTAGGAAAGTCTGGTAAATGCTATTCATGGGAGCATTCTGAGGCATCACAGCAACTTCTTCTAAACAAGTGTGGAAAGAATATTGATCTGAAATAAAATTATCCTTTTATTTTAACTTCCCCTCAAACAGGAAGTGTCAGTTCTCCCTTCCTCCAAGCATATAATTACTTGCCAACAAGGTAAAAACAGCATACTTTTCTGTTCTCAGTTTTCAGTATTACAAAACAGAAATATTTGAGGTTAGATTAATGAAATATTTCATCTAATCCAACCTTTAAGTAGAACCAAAATCCTTTAAACAGAGTGTGAGACAAGATAATTTTGTTATTAAATAAAATACCACTTAACTATGGTTCATAAGCTCAAAATAATTTCTCTAAGCAGATAGTCTGCTCTAAAATGAAGCTTTTCTATGTCATAGAGAACTGGTCTGTGTCCAACAGAAAGAACCATTCTAGGAAAAATTCCCTTTTACAGGGCCCCAGACCTTTGCTTAGACTCAGAGGCTCAGTCAGAACAACTCATCATTTCCTTTGGAAAAATATGTCAATTCTACATTAATGAAGATATCCTCACCCTCTTAAAAAAAAAAGGCTCTTAAAAAGTACCATCATCAAAAGGTCTTTTCATTCCTTTCATTCATTTTCAGTCATTTCTTCATAACATTTGCAATTCTTTGAGTTCTGTTTTAAGAAAATTATTTTAAGTTACTCTTGTCAATAGCAATTAATTACAGCTAACTTAACATCTCGTTATTTAAATCTTCAACAACTGTTTAAAATTTTAACTAGTCAAACCTACTACAAATAATAACAAATTGAAACTGAGCAATTAATATAAAGTATGCTGTACTTAGCATCAAAGAAATATGAAATCCATTACTACCCCAAAACAAACATGAATATTGCCTTCTTAAATTATAATAAGCATACCAAGAAATATCCTAAAATGGAAATTACATTGAATATGTATGCTGTGTTCTATACTCAGAGCTGTATTCTGTTTTATTTTTTTTATTTATCCACTAGTTAATTAATTAATTGGTTGGCAATAACGACACAGCAAGTATAGTGCTAAGCAGGAAGGATACCCAAACGGGCAAAAATAGTCCTCACATTCTCAGGTAACTTATATTCTAGCAGAAAGTGATATGAGAATAATTAGATGTATACAAAGTAATAACCAGAGAGAGGAAGACTCTAGGACCTGGAGGGAAGGAGAAAAGGGGGAGGAAGAGGAACATCAGGAATGGTCTCCCCAAAAGGGGAGCTTTGAGTTGAATCTTGAAGGAAGCCAGAGATTGTAAGAGGAGATAGAGAGACACCAAATTGCAGGCATCTGAAGCAACAATGTAAAGGCACAAGATGAAAGCAGAAGTCTCATGCAAGCAGCTTAATATGGCTGGCTCAGGGAGTGTGGAGAAAAGAAAAATGCAAGGAGCCAAAAGGTAAAAAGAGGTTTGTTTGTAAAGACTGTTAAATGCCAAACAAATATCAAGCTGGAAGAATGGATAAAGAGCTGGGCCTGGAGTCGGGAAGACCCAAGTTCAAATCCTGCCTCAGACCTTTACTAGGTGTGTGACCTTGGGTAAGCAACTTAACCTTGCCTCAGTTTCCTCATCTGTAAAATGGGAATAATAATAGTACCTATCACCCACAGCTACTGTGAGGATCAAACACGGTAACAATTGTAAAGCACTTAGCACATTGCCTTGCACGGAGTAAGTACTAAATAAATGTTAGCTATTATTATTAAATAACTTTGTATTTGATCCAGGCAAGAAAACTGAATGTAACTTAAACTGTGATATTCACTGATTTGCCAGCTTTGTAAAGAGTACAATACTTCACTTACTGCCTCTGACTCCTCTGACAGGAATTTCAGAGGTGACTGTCCCTCAGGATTAACATGAAGTTTGTGCTTCAGCTCATTAAGTGAATGCTATGACTCTTGGAACGTCATTTGCATCAGGTTGCATCAGTGTTGAGATGCAACAGAAGTGTCTAAGCAGCAGAAAAATTGAAAAAAAAACCTCATACTTAGGTTTAATGAAAATGACTAAACTACTGTTTTAGGTAAAAATCCTCAAAATCTCCTAAAAATGATTAACTCTTTCCAAAAGCTGTATGGAAGACAATAAGAGTATTTCTGTTCTCTATGCCAAAACATGCATAAAGATAAGTGTAGGGGCAGAAATCTTTCATCTAGTACTACTTATGAAATGAACATTTTAAAAAACTTGAATACAAATCATGGGCAAAATTCTTTGGTTAATCCATATAATCTTATCTTCTGCAAGACTACATACAAATATGTTTTTATCTTTGCCTGCAGCCTTTGTTGGCTTTTCTTTGAGCAGTCCGTGGTTGAGATTCATTCTTTTAAGAAGCCTACATTTATTTCTTCAATGATAAACATGAGCAACAGTGATTTGAGGTCAAGTTTGAGAGGGCCATATAAGTTGACAGGATAGCGAAGCTAAAACCCAATAAGAATGAATGATGGCAGCAAAATATATGGTTTTATTTCCTCTCATACAGCTACCATTCTGGTTCTCACTATCTCTCACCTGGAATACTACAACCCTTCTAATTGGTCTCCCTGGCTCAACTCTTTCTGTTTCAGTCTACCTTCTTACACAGCTGCTAAACTGGTTTCCTAAAAGATCTGACCATGTCACCACCACTCCCTCTCAAAAATTTTCAGTGGGTCCTTCCATTTTCCCTTTGTTCCTTCCTCCTTCCTCTTCCCTTTTCCCTTCCTGCCTCCTTTCTTTCTTCTCTCTCTTTCCCTTCTTTCCTATTATCTATCTTTAAGTGTACCTATGTTGTCTCATCAATTAGGGAGTAGGAACTGTTTCACTTTCATATTTATATTCATATTTGTGCTTCACACAGTACCAGGCACATAGCAGGTGCTTAACAATCACCGATTTACTGAACAATTTACTTCATATACAAATTTTTTCCATATGCCCTCAGTCTGCCAGCACCAACGCCAACCTCTCTGCAGTCATTTTCTACTCAATTTCTTCTCACTCTTTTGCAAGGCAATGCTGCTCATAATTTCTCATCATCCTTGAAATGCTTTATAGAAGAGTTTATAATTAAAACTAGCATTTCCACTGGCTACTGTGTCTCTCTACTTAGTAAACAAGATTAGTTTCTGTCTGACATAGTTTTTGATGTCTTTCACACTTCTCATTGTGGTGATTGTTTTGCTTTGTTTACACACCCATTGTAATGGTGATGGATCAAAGCCAATTAATATCTTTGCTTTTAAAAAGTTATCTTGCTATTTTTAGGGGAGGAGGGTGAAGGAGAAAAGGCACTCAGATTTTTTTTTTAAGCTTGGGTTGAAAACACAGTAATCTAGTGCTTAAACCACAGTTTAAGTTAAGGGCAGTTTTTTTCACTTGATTAATTGTGATAAATAAGAAGGTTATTTATGGTTATAATAATACAAATAAATCTTAAATACTACTAAACTTTTTCTTCTAAAACAAGAGACTTAAAGTTTGTGGAAATGATTCACAAAACAATTCTTATAAAATTACATATTTTTTTTTCAGTAATATAATACAAAACAATTCTATAACTAGAGTTTGTTTTCTAACCACTAATTAAAACAATTAACTCATGCCCTAGATTCTTATTTCAGATCATTTCAGAAATTCAGAAAAATAATATTAGCACATAACTGGGGGGAGGGCTCAAATTATACTTCTAAAGTAGAAAATTGACGAAACAGGTTACTCTAACACTTTGGTGACCACTTGTCAGGGAAGCTGTAAGCTGGGATTCTTGTTCAAATGGTTTGGAATTAGTCTGGATCAGAAGCTTCAAACACTGAACCTGCAGGTGGAATACAACATTCTCAAGTGCAGCCAGAACTAGATTAAAATGTAATTGGGAAATATTCAGCAAAATAAAAAAAAAATACAACAGAACATAAATAATATGTGACTTTCTGGACTAAATGGTCTTGGGGGATCCTGGTTCCAACTCTGAAAATCTGGGAGTCTAACATCTAAATACTCTAATACAATATATTCTCTACTACATATCTTGAGTTCCTGTTCACAAACCTTTTTGAGGTTCGGTATTCCTTTTTCATCTAAGTAAATCTTAAAGGGTCCCATAAATACTTGCTATTGAATTGTCATATACCCCATCATTAAAAATTTAAGGAATAGTTTTATTAATAAGAACCAAAGATGATTATTTTAATACGATGTTACGGTTATTTTTAGTTAATTGGTTATAGTAAATTTACAAACTAGCTATAGTCAAGCATATAAAGTAATTCTCTATTTCAAGATGCTCAAGCATATGGACAAAGTACAAATTAACTACCTCTGCTTTCACTTATATTAAAATGTATTTCAGCATTAGTATAAAGTAAAAGTAGTAAAACTATTCAAATGGCAAGAACACAGTATAGTTTGCATTGAATTGAACTTCTGGGCAAAGAGGCTAAAGTGGGAGAAATTATTTTGAGGAATTCATTTAAAAAGACAGATTATACCTGATCTTTCCTATAACTTTATATGGAAACAGAAAAATCAAAGTGGGTGAGTAAATATGTAAAGACTCAAAAAGGGAAGAGGAAAAGGGTGTGCAGAGAAAATTTCAAGGGAAAAAAAGTCCTTTTATTTTCTTTTACTTAAGTGAAAAAATTTATTTCAGAATGACTTATAAAGGTAAGGCTATCATACATTGCTACTGGGCTAAATTAAAAACCATGTGATAAAGAAAACTTAATATACAAGATATAACTGACATTTACATAGTTTTAAAATTTTCAAATTATTTTACATATTTTATTTATATTTCAGAAGAACAGGAGCAGGTACAGAAGATACTGTCCTTATTTTGCAGCATAATCCCTTGCCCACAGTAGGCCCTTATTTTTTGTTGATTTTGAGCCTTAGTTTCCCCATTTGTAAAATAAGAAGTTGTAGCACCTACTTCCTAAGGTTGTCTTTAAAGATCAAATGAGAGAGTGTGTGTGAAAGGTTTTGCAAACCTTAAAATAATACAGCAAGATGTTTGAGGGAAAGGAATTTTTTTGTCTTAGTATCCCTGCACAAGTACTAGGTATATTATTTCAACCTTAATAAAATGCTTACTGAATTTTCATAGTCTCAGATAGTATCAGAGAACCCAAGACCCTCCTGATTTTCAAGGTCAGTGCTAAAATTCTTGTAAAAGATGGTGTAGTTTGCACAAACCCAGGTAAACAAAAGCTTCCTTTTAAAGGATGTTATAAAAGTAAGAAAGTAGCATCTTAAGAACAAGAATTGTAATCAATGAATTTGGAGATGGAGGGCTTTCCACCCCTCAATCTTTTCTGAAAAAAATGTTTTCTGTATTTGCTAGACGTTATAGTGGGCACCATGCCCAGAAAAATGTAGCAATTTGGCTTTACTATAATGTTGGTTTCTTCTTGTTCAAGTTTTTGCCTGTTTCTAAAACAGGCAAAGACTAAGTTCAAAGCTCAACAATTTGTAGCTCCATTTATGATAATTATCTAAATAGTAAATCAAATTGATTTCTAAGTGTTTGAATTAAACTATACTTTTAAAGTTAGATTTGTCAAATATGATCATTTTACAAACAAATCAAGTTGGGCATACATCTTAATGTCCTACACAAATGGCTTTTTGATGAATAAAAGTGGATAAAATATTGCTTAGATTTCAACTTTTCCCCCAAAGCAAAATCTCCAGAAATGTTATAAACAGTGTGACAACAAATTATCACTGACACTACTTTTTTGTAACAGTTTCCACACCCACACATATTAAGCGATTACTATGTATCAGGCACTATGGGACTAAACTAAACGTAGAGGATACAAACGTAAACAAAAGAAAGGTGCTCCCTGCTCCCTGTCCTCAAAGAGCTTATCCAGTCTAACATAGCTCTTTCTACATTCCCAAGGGACTCCGTCTTCGCCAGGCCACCACGGCACTCGCACAATTACCTAAATTGATTTGCTTAAAGGGTTAACTTTAAAACACTTTACAATGGTAACGACTAGGAGGAGAATAGTAGCAACAAGTTACCACCTCGTATTTCCATAGCAGTTTATACACTTTTTCAAAGCTACTCCAACACCTTCGTTCTCACGTTAATCCTGACAATTCGGGCAAAGAGTCTAAAAACAAGTCACTTGCGCAGCCTCGTCTAGCAGGCAAACTATTTCCTTCAGAAGACAAAGTAATGAATGGTGGAGCATCTCCTAAAGGTGACATGCTCCAGTTCCGTGTCGGCACACCCCCTAAGGCCGGCACAGAGAAGGGGGCAGGGGGGTGGACACGAGGCTCTTCCCCATACAAAGTGACAGAGATGGCTGGCGTCCACCGCGAGCAGCGTGACACAGATACACCCCCACGGAACCCCGCGGACACTCAGGGGAGGGGCGGAGAGCTCCCGGAGGACGGAGGGTTCCCATGGGGAGCGCGCGGGGCGGGGGCTCCCACTCACCTGCGGGGCCGATTTCCATTCATGGAGCTGGGCGGGGCTGCTCTAGGAGAGAGTTGGGCCCGCTCCGGCTCGGGAGGAGACGAAATGAGGTGGGTGGCGGCTCGCTCCGCGCGCCAGGCTCCCGGGGCGGCGGCGCCTCCTCCCCTAGGGCCCCTTCCCCGAGCAGGCACTGCTCAGCTCCGCCGCTCCAACAGCGCAGGAAAGGCCGCCCAGACACGAGCTGGACCGGAGAGCCAGGAGCCGCTGTCCCGAACTGTCGTCGCCGGCAGCCGCTAGCACCCGGACTCGCTCAACCGCCGCTGCCGCCGACTTCCCCGCCGGCGCCCCCCCGGAAGCCCTCCGACGTCACTTCCGCAGCCAATTCCAGCCCGGTGCCTCCGTTGCCTAGCCGCCCTTTAGCCTGAATGAATACTTTATTCCGGCGCGCGCTCTAATGCCCCGCAAAAGGAGGCGGAGCCCTCGTTCAGGAGGAGGGCGGGGACGGAGGTGAAGGGAGTGGAGAATGGGTGTGTGGGTAGGGGCGGAGCAGATGGTAATGAAGGGGCACGTACGGGGTGGGGAGGGTGTCCTCGCCTCCAGGCTTGAGGAGACCTGAGCGACTTGGGGCATGTCCCGTCCGCCTCAGGTGTGCCGGGGCTGGAGCCAATCGGAAAAAAGAAAATTCTGGGGGCGTGGCCTTCCTAGGGCGCAGAGCTCTCCAAGGACCTCCTATTGCTCCGCGCTTACTGACAGGAGCGGGGCGAGGAAACGTAGCTTTTTCAGACAGCCCCCCCCCATGGCCTCAGGATTGGCTGGTGGCCAAGTCTGTCACCTTTTTCACTTCTCTGATTGGACGCTCTGAGCCTCCCACCACCGTTTGTACGGTTACACTTCGGGTTGAGTAGCACGAACGTTCCACCAACTACTACTGCCTGGCCGTTTAACGGTCTCCCGCCCACCTCCCGCGCGCTGGCTGGGCTGCCCGGGACGTTGCCCACCCAGCAGCTTGCCTCGGCCCTGAGCTTCCCCAGCAGGGCCGCCATGACAGTTTCTACTTTCAGTCATCTCTTAGGCTGAGAGAGACGTCAGCCCCGCCCCCCCATGCGGGTGATCAGTCAACGAGCTTATTATGTGCTAGGCACTATGCCAATTCCTAGACTTTGGCAGGTCCTGGTCATCCTATACATTCAGTAATTGTACGGAAGCTAGGAGTACGGCGGACTTTTCTTTTCCTCCTCGAATCCCCAGCGCCTGGTACATAGTAAGCGCGTAATAAATGCTTGTTGCACTGATGTCAGCGCTCATCTAGTCATTTTACAGATGGAAAAACTAAGGCCCCTTTCTCAACAACACGGTCAATTCTTCTGATCTTCTCAGTTGCCTGGAATTAGGAGAAACGGATACATCAGCGGCTCCCTCAAACGTCCCTAAAAGGGGGGAGGGGGCAGCATTTCCGAGAACGAGAACTGCTGCCTCAAAACCCATTCTTGGAACGCAGAGGAATTAAAGGGATAGACGCTGGCAACCCAACCCGACCGCCCTTTTACCCCAGTATCGCGGTTCTCCATTCCCACCCCCACACACCAACTTTAAATTTTCCTTAAAAATCTAGGATTGAGCAATAAGAGGCTGAGGGACTTTCAAAAACACACCCCTCCCTTGGCCAAGCTGGTCCTCGGGGAAAAGGAACTTGGGAAATACAGCACCTGCAACGGACTGGAATTCTACCACAGAATGGGGACCGTCTCCAAGCTTTCAGTCACCTTTTCCCTGTTGTTACATTTCCACTGTGGTACACTGTTGATGGCTTTGAATCTCTTTCTCTACAGGATTGCCCATTCTCCTAGTCATGCCTCTGAGTCTTAGTAAAAGGGAAAGCGGTTGTGACTGCTGGATACCAGCTGGCTCCTAGAGTGGAATCCTTGGATTCCAGGTATAGGGAGTTTGTGTTAAACAGATAACTTGTTTAATTCTGCCTCTTTAGGCTAGAGGACTGTAGCACTACCAGCATTTGGTGATTAGGTTGGAGAGGACAGTATGGCTGTCTTCAAATTCCTGAAGGTCATAAGAGAGATTATTCTTTCTGGACTGAGGTGAAAGTTACAGGGAGTCAGTAGTCAGCTCAAGATAAAGGAAGGACTATAGCTAATAACTGGAGCTATTCAAAAAAGAAATGTACTTCTTTTGCAGGTCACCAGGGAGGTCTTCAGAACAGAGACAGGAAGACCTTGGATACCTTATTGTGGCATGAAGGTGAACCCTGAGTTTTCAAAGGCTCCACCAGCAGGATATGAGCTCCTGGAAGGTTCTGCCAAACTAGAAAGGTTTCAAGGACAGGTGATGTATTTATTTGTCACACAGGATCCAGTCTAGCTAAAGTTGAAGTTCATCATTCATTCATTCATTCATTGTAGGGTTGACCATCAAGTGATGAATTTGTTGATAACCACAGTTCATGAAATAGACCACTAAGATGGAGGAATTAAATTGTGTATAGGTGGAAAGAAAGTCCATGGCAATAAAATAATGAATTTAGTATCTAATCCAAAAATCATTTATTGTGTGCCTACTATGTACTAGGTCTTGGGGTTACAACAACAAAAAGTAGTCCCTGACCTCAATGAGCTTACAATACAATGGTACTGAAGTATCCAAGCAAATAGAAGGACTCACACTTCAGGTAGAGAGCATAGACCTCAAAGACTTCTTGAAATTAAATTTCTAACTGATTTTTCGAGATGTTTAGTTTTCTGCAATAGAAATGAAGTGGATAGAAATAGGTAGTTTTCAAAGGCATTAATTTTTTTTATGAAAATCAAAGCTGGAAGTGGCTATTTGGTCAATCTGCTAAACTGACTATGCCTTAAAAACACAAGTGTCTGCTTTCCCACCACCTAAACTTTGACATTAGGGGTGGGTTGCTAGACTACAGAGAAGAAACTTAGAGGGGAGGTTAAGAGGCAAAGAAATTAATTTTATTTTGCTGGGTCCCAGGAGACAGAACTAGAACTAATTCAGAGGCAGATTTTGACTGAACATAAGGAAAAATTTCCCAATGATAAGATCTATTCACAAGTGAAATGAGAGGCCTCAGGTTGGGTAATAGGTTCTTCTTCTCTTGAGAGCTTTAAGTAAGAAAGTTGGATAACCATTGGTTGGAAATACTGTAAGAACTCTCAATTAGGTATGGATCAAATTCTGAAATTCCTTCCAACTTCATGATTGCGACCGAAGAAATAAGCTACATCAGCCCAGCCTTATTTCCAGCCTGACAGCAGCCACCTACTGATATCAGCTCTTTCCTCCTTCCCACTGGCATGTTCTTAACCCAAGAGGAACACTACAGAAAACAGAAGAAATGGTAAAATAGGGACTAGGCTGAGTGCCCTATGAAAAATAAACCATCTCAGCCTCCAACAAGATGCCCATGGTGCCCAGGAGAGATGAGGAGGGGTTAACCAGATAGCTGCAGCTAACAGTTTTATACAGACACCTATCAAAGTGTTTTCTCATCACATACACACAGCTCTCCCCGCCCAGTCCCCCAAGAGCCAGGCTCTGGCCCTGAGATGACTGAACATGGGATCTTTCAACCACTATATGGGGGCTGGGACTGGATCTGGAGTAGACTCATTCCTCTTCCCCTGGGTCCAACTGCTGATGCTTGCCTTGAAAGAATGAAAAAGCATTTATTAAGCACCTAATATGTGCTACTCACCATACTAGGACCTGGAGATACAGAATTCCTAAGATTCTTTCCTGTAGCAGGTTTAAAAAAAAAAAAGAAGCTCTTCACACAGTATTTCTCCAAGATCTGGCTGGGGTCCTTTTCCCTAATCCTACATCCCTGATATCTTATAAAATAAGGGATATTTCTGCTGGGGAGATAGTTAGGGGCTGATCAGGAAGCCAAAGTGGACCCCAGGGGGCTACTGTTCCCTTCTGCCTCATACCTTGTCCCTCTGTAGCACCACTGGCAGGGTAGGCTTTGTAGCAGCCTCTGGAGCAGCATACTAGGGAGAGCAGGACATAATGTTCCTTGAATTTAACCACAAGTAGCCTGTGGAAAGGGAACATCCAAGGAAAGGGAGGGGCTAGGGCAGAGAGGGGAAGCAGTGTCTTGACTTGGCTGCAGGCCTCAGACAAGGCAGTTGTAGTGTGTTAACCAAACGCCTCTTCACTTAGACCCAGCAGGCCTTGATTTTTCCAACCTCTCCTTCCAGAAGTGGCAATTTTGAAGGAAAGCTCTAGCTGGACTTGGCTCACCCTCCATATCAATCATCTTTCCTCAGCTCAGAGAAGCGCATATATATATGCCAGGTTTGCTGCTAGGGCAGCCAAGAGAAGGGACTGGTAAAGTTACTGTACCACTCCCCATAACCAGATTATCATCTGTGCCAGGGTTGGCCTGATCTAAGAGCAAGAAACCTAGATTCTAATGACTCTGTCCCCTCATCTCCTCCCATCACAATTTACCTAAATGCCATCAACTTCTTGGACATACTTTCTAATGTGCTGGCCCTATAACCCCACAGGGACCCCATTTCATCCTCAACCTTGCCTCTGCACTGGCTTCCATCACCATTTCATTGGGAATTGCTGGAATCCCCTCCCCTTCTGTCCCCCCACACACCTGCAAAGATATGGGAGACAGGACAATTTGTTCACAGGAATGCTGGATACATGTCCCCAGCCCAGGGTGGGCAGAGAGGCAGCACAACCTATGCAGAGAAAGAACATGGAGTGGCTGAGACAAGCCTGAGCCCAGGATCTTTGGCTTTGGGCCCAGGTGGAATACAGTCTTGGCCTGGAACTGAACACACACTTGGCTAGCCCCAGCTCCTGCAATAGCAAGATGTCTGTTCTCAGGGGAGCAGCCAACTGCCTAACGCAGAGGCTCATACAACCTCAGTTGCTTCTAAGTCCAAATATAGCAGCGAATCATCTGGGTCATCTCCCCCGTCCTCACCTAGACACTTCGTGTCCCTTGGGATAGCAGAATAAGCCTGCTGCTAGTATTTGGATTACAACTTATTTTTCAGATTTCCATTTCAGTTGGAAAAAATTCATTCCAGGTTCCAACTTGCTCTACGGTTTCAACCACAGCCAGCCACCCCTCATCCATCCCTCCCTCGTCAACAAAAAGAAACTAGGATTTGGCTGTTAATACTAAAAGGTTTTTTTCCCAGTGGAATCTGGCCAGGTATGTGGACACAGGCAGTTGCAGCACTTGTGCTCAGGACATCTGGAAAAATCCCAACACCTAACCCTTACTGGAAGGTTGGGCTGGGGCATGTGATCTCTCTTCTCTCAATCTGGAGGCTCTAATTCCTCACATCCTGCTTGAGTTATCTCACTGAGATGACCATGGCACTGTGCCAAGGGCCAGGCCAGTCAGCTCACTCAGAGGGGTTCAGATACTGGCTTTCCTGGAAGAGAATGATGTTCAGTAAGACTTTATATAGAGTTAAGCACTATTTGGTGAACAATTTACAATAGTCATGTGACCTAATCAACTGTTGGACCATTTTTATTTATTTTATTTGGGGAAAGGACATGAAGGATGCTGGCGGTCTATCTTTACCTGATAGTTAAGGAAGTGGTTTTACCTTAGGAACAAAAGTGGTGCTGTCACATAATAATCACTCCCATTTTTGAGTGCTTTCCTCACAACAGCCCTGTGAGGTAGGTAGTGCAAGTAATAATATCTTCACTTTACAGGGGAAGAAACTGAACCTCAGAAAGGTTAAGCCCTTGCCTACCCAGGAAGTGCTAATAATGGATCTGAAACCCAGGTCTTCTGACTCCAGTGCATAGGACCACAGTCTCTCCCAAACCAAACTGCAACTGCCCCTGCAATGACCAGCCCTAGTCCCTCCACAGAGGCCAGGAAAGTAGAAAGGAAAGCTGGTTTTTTACTTCCATTTCTCAAATATCTGGTGGGGGGCTGGGAGGTTGGGGAAGTGTTAAAGGGTGGCAAGAGGCTAAGAAAACACTTTGAAAGTGTAGGCCTCAGCCTTATTTAGAGGTGGTTCTGACATTCTAAATAAAAAGGACATATTGGGGAAGGCCTGAGAGCCACTCTTACGTTTTTCCAAGCTATATAGACACTTGCCCCCAAGGAAGGAGGTGGAATGAGGAGGCAAATAGGAAACGACACAATCTAATTCCCTGGTATTAGTTAGGAGAAAATGTCAGGAAGAGTAAACTAGTCAAATTGTCTGAAATCTTCCTGGGCATAGGCAAGACTCCCATGCTGAGGACAAGCCCAGGTAAGGCTCAGAATGATACAGCCCTGTCCACTTCTAAAAGACCACTTTGATGAGTCAAGTGGGATGCAGGGCCAGCACATCCAAGGAAGCACCCTGCAGGGGTCCAGGAATATTAGGCTCAGTCAGTGGGCCAGCCTGACAGACATGTATCTGTTCTGATGCAACAGAATACAGTAGTCTGTCTCCAAGTCTTCTTTGATTGGAGTAGCAGGCTCTTACTTAGATCCAAAATGCTTCTACCTTAAATGATCTCCTCATATATACCCCAAACCCCAAGATCTCTAATGACTAAAATGCTACCCATCCTTTAAGTTTAAATGACATCCACTCTTAGATGCTTTTTCTAAAGTAGTTGTGCCACCTTTGTAACATATTCTAGTAATAGCTTGCATTTATGTAGTTTCTTACAGTTACAAAGTGCTTTCACATACATGATCTCATCTGATCCTCACATCAGAGTCCTGTAAGGGAGGTAGTGGATTTATTATTGTTTCCCAATTTATCGATGAATTAACTTAGGCTGCAAAGTCAGAACTTGAACCCAGGTCTTCTGACACTAAACCAAGTATATGATGTAACCTCTAGCTATCCCTTCTCTCTTTATGGCACCTGACCTTTATACAAGTAAGCACTTAATGTTTGCTGAATTGAAACCTATGGTTGTGGTTGCCTTAGTTTGGACAGAAGTCAGTATAGTAGTGAAGCTGCCAATTAGGGCCCTAAGATCATAACAGAATCAGGATCTACTTCCAGGGCCCCAGAAGTTTTGGAAGGCCTTCATACTCATCCTATGGTGCAAGTACCATTGAATGAATTCTGAAGCATCCTCGATGGATTGACTATTAATATGAAATACCAGCTGCTAGCCCTCCAGGAGACATTTCAATAAGAGGGACAGAGACCTAGGATCTCTGGGGACAAATAAAGGTCTGATGAGTTACAGCTCTCTTTCTCCTTGAGAAAAGGCAGAAACCAAAGAGAAATTTCCCCTACCTTTGGCCTTCTACCTCAAAATAAAGGCTCTCAGAGCCTCCCTCAGAAAAGATAGCCCCTCACCCTCAGGAGAAAAGACATAAGCAACAAGGCCCAAGAAGTCACCTGTCATAAGCAAAGAAGCCACATGTAGCTACAATTATCTGGAGGTTATTTTAGTTCTTTTTTCCACTTAAAAAGCAATAGAGTTCTACTATAGCATTCTCTTTATTGTTTTGGCCTAAGAATGTAATTGCTCTTGGCAGCTTTGTTCAGATCTATACCCTCACCCTCCCTGACCCCCCATCCCTACCCCATGGCAAAAAAAAAAAAAAAGAAAAATGATGCTGCACTTTTAAAACATAAGCCATTGTTATCTTTATAAAACACAATATCATGCGGCTGCTTGTTTCAGAAATAAATGTCCGTTACAACCGCTTGGGCAGTTTCACAAATGGACCATCCAGCATACAGTCAGAAGCAGGACACTAACACAGGTCAAAGAGAAAACCAAAAGCAAACAAGGACTCTGGGTGTGGGGCCCCAAGGATAGCTCCGCCCTCACCAGGCTCAGGGAGGTGTAAAAGTTTAGAAACCAAACTGAAACTAAACCCCAGGAGTGCTCTGAACCCTCTGTCCACCATACCTCCGCTAAGTGCAATAATACCAAACACAGAGAATTCTGTCCTCCAGCGTTTTCTTATTGCTGTTCAGCCATTGGACTGTCATTAGACTCAACAGATTCTCTTTATTTGCACAAAGTTTTGAAGATTCATTTTTAAAAGGGCGATGAACACTGCCCCTCTTTAGTGCTTCTCCATGAGCCTTGGGTGCTCCAGTAATGTGTCCCCAACCTCCCTCTCCCTCTGCAGCAACCTGAAGCTCAGAGTCTGAAGAGAGTGGAATGGCTGTAGAATACCATTTTGGGTCCTGCATCAGCCCAGGGAGAAGGCAAGTCCTTAAAAACTGAAGAGATTAAAAGATAAGAGCACCTCCCCAGCTGCAGAGGGCCAGACAGAGCAGAAAGGGTACAGAATGCCTTAGGTGCCCTCCACAGACTTGGCACATCCACTTGATGTCCAAGCTTTTGGGAGAAGAGGGTAACCTAGTACTCATTCTGGCACAGATACCAGATTAATAAATAATGTACAACTACCCTTGGATGCTATTTCCAAAGCCCCTTTTTTGCTACACAGAGGTAGCTCTCCCCACATCCTGTTGCCAAATGGCCTGCCCTGCCAGGTCCCAGCTCCAGAAAAAGCCTCCAACAGCTTTGTACATAACTATTGGCCCAGGCAAGGAGAAAGAGTATTTCTCAAGCTGCCCATTCTGCCTGAGGGTCTCATCCCTACCAACATTGCTTCTCTGGACCCCAAGGGTCCTGTGGCATTGATCCTAAGTAGAAGGGAATGCCTGACTGGCACATCAAGCAAAAATCAATTCAATCCAACCTGGGCAGCTTTTGCAGTGTTCAGAAGTAATCCGTCCCCTTTTTCTGTTTAGCCACTGCCTTGACACCTCAACACTCTAGTCAAAACAGTGGAAGGGATGGATCTTTCATATAGTCTGACCCCATGCACCCATGAAGGAACAGAAGGCAAGAATTTGTTCTCTCTGCTCCCCTTGCCCAGCCAGCCCAAAATGTTTGGCCACCTAAGGCATTGAATTCCAGGCCTCCTCAAAGGAGGCTACTCAGAGATGTGGCCCAGAAAGAGAGGCAGCTACTGGGGTAACCAGGACCAGAAGCATACAGGGTGCTCAGTATTACAGCAGGAATAGCACCTTGTGGTGGTTGGGGATGGGCCTAAGGAGAAGCAAAGCCTCCTATTGTCAACCCAGCTTGGCATGCCTGTTGAGTCTGCATCAGCTGAGGCCTTAGGATAGAGACATAGCAAGAGACTCATTGGACACTCATGCAGCACCAGATGCCAGGTGGGCACTACACTATGAGTCAGAACTATAGAAAAAAAATGGAATTCCAAGTGCTCAGAAGCAAAGAAGCAATGGCTTCACGATAGAGCTTAACTATTGACACTGGAGCTCTGCAGAGGCTTGATCTCAAAAAGGCATAGAAGCAGAATGGGGGTACTGAGAAAGCAACAGACAGTTAAGAGACTGGCTGGGGCACTCTGGGTGCCCGCAACACCTGGACAAGATAGCCCACAGAGCTGAGAACTTGATACCAGGCCCACCTTCTCATCCTGCACACGGCACCTCACACACAAGTGCAAATTCTAGGATCAAGTTTATATTTCAAGTCTCAAAGGCTAAAAAAAAAATCACAAGAGCAACAAAGCTATTTTGTTTTTGCTGTTTTTTGTTTGTTTGTTTATACCAATGCCCAAGCTGCTCCTCGCACTTTCATTTATTTATTTTACAAATGGCATATGTAATGCCAACATGTCTAAAAAAGCAATTCAGACCCCAGCTCAAAACTCAACAGGAGGGAGGCAGAGAGAGAAAAGGAGGAACACAAACCGGGCCCTGTGGCTGCCACTTGCCACGGGCATGGATAAATGCTGGTGAATGATTGTACCCTCCCAGGAAAACTGCCCTGAACCCCAACCCCAAGACACATGCGGAGAAAACATGCAAAGCCACTGGTCCTGGGGGAGCTTCAAAAGGCTGGAGCCCCACCCAGAGATATGAATGGACACAAACTAGAGGCAAGGATATGGAGATGGACAGAGGCGGGCAGAGTGTTGACATCACGATATAGGCACTTGTGTAAGGAATGTAGGCTCCTAGGTGAGCTCAGCCCCTTGCAGAGCCCCTCCCCACCCCACCATCCATAGCTAGGGAAGAGCCACTGGCTTTCCCAGCCATCCAACCCATGGATGGCAGGGTAGGCAATACTACCTGCTAGGAAGGAAGGAAGGGAGGGAAGGAATTACCAAACTGTCCCAATGCCCTATTCCACAACTACTGTTTGTGCTAAGTTTTGCTGATATCTTTGAACAATATGGTCAACAAAAATAGAGACTGGGGTAGATTATTTTGCATAGCAAATCATGGTCTGGCAACTCTTCTGCTGGGAAGGGGAAGGAGCCAATTCTAACACCGGCCCACCTTTCCCTGAGCAGACAAGGATAGAGACGTGCTTTTCAGCCAGCCTCCTGGCCTGTGTCTGCTTCACCAGCGACTAGGCCTGAGGGCCAAGGCTTTCCACAGGGGCTTCATTGAAGAGTGTGGCCCTCAAGGTCAGTGGTTGCTAAACAACCAAACTAAAGCCCAGGAGAAGAGCTGACAGACTAGGCTGCCTAGTATCTAATCCCTTAAAGCATACAGAGAAATTCCCACAAGGAGCTGAGGTTCCTTGTCCTCACCAGATGGGCAAAAACAAATAAGCAGTCCCTATGCTTACAGTGCCAGAGGAAGGGGCCTAACCACTGACACCTGGGCACCTAGCAGCCTAAAGAGGCCTTGGACAATCTGGTGCCCATATTCTCCCCAAACTGATAGATCAACTATACCCTTCTAACCCTACCCCAGCCAGGCCCCTTACTGACTGCAGAAAGGGGAAAGACTCTATGCACATATGCATACACTTCCCCATCTGCCCCTGCACACAGAGCTAAGAGTATTTTGTGTAAACAGCAGCAAAAGCAAGCAGCAGAAGCTATCACAAAGTGTGTTACAGGCCATGCTGGAGTGGAGAGGAGACCACAGGATCCTCTGGGATAGGGGCGCAAGGGAATGATGGGCAATGCAGAGTGGGGGAAGGAGCCAGGAAACAACAGGTCTCCCACCCCACCTCCTGCCTACTGGGCAAAACAACGACCCAGAAGCATGACCCTTCTATGGACAGACGGACGGACGGCTCAGTGTGTCTGGGATGTAAACTCAGAGGACATGAGAGTCACCTGCAAGTTTTGGCAACAGACTCAAGATACTGTATAAAAATAACATTTAGTTTTCTTTTTTCTTCTTTTAGACCTACGTATCTTTTGTTCTAAGATAGCCCAGCAAAGAAATGTTGAAACATGGGAGACTCAATTGTCATGGAGGAAAGGATGCCATTGAAATAACGCTCTGGGAACCTGGGGACAGAGGGGTGGAAGTAGGAGGAGGGCAAGGGTCAGTTATTTCAGCAGCTAAAAAACTTGTCATGTTTGAAAGTGCAAATGTCTTCAATGGATTTTAACCATCTTGAGGTTGTGATCTCAAAGCAATGGGTTCACTCTGTGAATGTCATAGTCAACTCCTTCTGATGCAGACAGCTGGCAGCATCACTTACAGGAGACCTGTGAGGCTTGGGGTGTTTCTCCCCTGCTTCCCATATCCCCCTTCTTCCCCTCCAACACACACACACAAAAAAAAAAGGTACAAAAAGGTTGCGGTTCTGCAGCATTACAGTGAAGGCACTGGTCACCCACCAGTGGGGCAGAAGGAAGACAGGGCTGTGTCAATTCGGACTAAGTGCCATAGTGCCTTACATCTGATGGGGAGAGGGAGGGAGGAAGGTGCCACAAGGGGAAGGTGTGCCGCAGAGGGGAGGGGTGACAGCTAGGGGGAGGAGCAACCAAAACTACTGGTGGTAGAATTTCCCTACAAACTGGATTTCAAACCCATTAAAACCTCTACTATCCTAAAATATTGGTTTGGGATTTTTTTCTTCTTAAATGAATCTATACCTTTTTGATTAAGGCTCCTAAAAATCCTTCCCTCCTCCTCCTCCCACCCTCTTTTCCAAGCCAACACTTTTCCCTCTAAAAGAAGTGAACCCAAACCTACCAGCTTCTGTCCCTCGAGCCGCAGCTGTAGAGCCGACCTTATGGAGCCCTCCCAGTCACAAGTCTTTAGTATTGCATTTTAAAATGGGCACCTGTGAGCGACGATGCTGCCTCTCTCTTGGTCCACTGGGGTCGGGTCAGATGTGGCAGAGCAAGGGAAGAGTCAGGGGCCTCTGGCTGGTGGTCCCTCTTTGCCAGCCCTGCCCCCCCATCCCCCACCCCCTAGTGATGCAGCTTCTGCTCTGCAGTGGGGAAACAAGCTCTCCTTCCCCCCATTCCCCCTCCCCTCAGCCTGCCCCCATCCCCCTCCCACTCCCCCGGATTCATCTTCCTTGGAATTCCTTCCATCTGTATGGCTCCTTGGGCTCTGAAAGCTTTCTTCTTTCCAGTGAGGTAACAGCGTTCTGCCTTTCAAGCAAAATACATGGTGCGCAAAGTGTCCTGGTGAACCTGCACAGCCTTGGCCAGGGCTTGGGGATCCCGCCCATTGCTCTGTCCCGATATGTGGCTCCCCTCGCCGCTAGAAAAAGGGAGAAAGATAAGCACCCCCTTGGAAAGCTACGGAAGATGCTTGTAACACTGTTCTCCTATGTATCCTTTCCTCCTCATTCCCTACAGCCCAAGCAGAGGAGTTATGGGCACAAAGTTGTACAGGGTTATGATAAGGGAGAGATGCTTTCCTACTTCTCTTTCCCTCTCCTGCTGGTCCATTCTCTGGGAGTGGGGAGCAAGGGCCCAGCCTCACAAAATAAATTGAACATTGTGGCCTGGAACAATAGAGGACCTAGGTTCTAGGCCCAGTGTTATTTCCTGTCTGACTTTTGGTAAATCAGTTGCTCTTTCTGGGCCTGTTTCCTATTCAAAAGGAGTTACAGGTTAGACTAGATGACCCCTTCCATTTCTGTTAGTGTGCAAACTTAAGAAGACCTCTCCCTTTGCTGAGACTCTGTCATTCATCCTGCTGCCCACTCTTCAAAGAGCACTGTGCCAAGGACCCAAAGTTGCCTCTCCAATACTAAGTTAGCCCTCCTTTCCAACCATGGACCTCACCTATCATGCTCTTTGTCCACCAGGTGATAGCGTGCCCGGAAAGCCACGAGGCGAGCATAGTAGGCAGGTGCTGGGATGGAGACAGAGCGTGTACAGCGCACGTAAGTGTGACATAGCTGGTAGGTCAGGATCTGCAGCTCATCGGCTGTGAATCGGTTGTCATCCCAGAGAACATAGTAGTGGGATGGTCGGCTTGTGCCCTATGGAGATGAAGGAGGAGGTCTGTGTACCACATGATCCCTGGGAGGGGGGCCCAGGGAATTAGAGAAGGGTAATCAAAAAAAGGCCTCTAAGAAGGAGCCTCCAGCATATCTCCCTCCTTCAGAGCTGGCAGATATATAAATTATACATAAGCCTGCCCAAGGATTAAAATCCATCAATTCTAAGAAACTGTCACATTAACCTCATGGTATTCAAATCTCACAGTAAATTTGTAATTAACGGCATAGGATTAAAACTGAATTGTCCACAAATCTAAAATAGGAGAGTCACACAAATGAATGCTCATCAATGAACTTAGTAGGGTTTGAATTCATTCTTAGCTCACATCATTATCACCACCATCATCATCATCCTAGTGATCCCCCACCACTTTCCCCCTCCCCTTGCCCCAACCACTACTACCACTAAGACCCTGAAGTCCCAAGGGATCAACCTGACTACCTGGATGCCTGCATGGCTACACAGGTAGAAGTCAAATTCAAATGGATGAGTGATATTGGTGTCCACAGTGGTACCAGCTGGGATATTTCCACTCTTCCCAATCTGCATGGAGGAAAAACACAAGTAAGATCTTAGAAACTGAGCCTGGTCCCTGACCTGTCTCAGTTGAATCCTATATGGTCCCAAAGTAGGCCATGGTAGGCCTGTTGAGAGCTCTTAGGTCTTTGTAATCTAGGGCCAAGCCTGGAAAGCTAATACAAAGATCCTTGAAAGGCAAAAGCTAGACTCTAGGGAGATGGTGTCTGGGGAGGTACAGACAGCCAAGAAAATGTCTGATTTTTATCTCCAAGGCTGAATTATCACAGGATTTTACTTCTACATTATTCGCAGAGGAAACTCTCCTTTCTATTCTCAAACACTTCTCCACATGACAAAAAGCAAACTTTTCATCAGGTAAGTAGGCAAACAGTTTTGTGCTACACAGAAGAAGGAGAAAAAACAACCAGGGGTTATGTGCATCTTACTCTTTCATTCTTGTCAGCACAGAAAAGGCGAGTGTGGTGGCGCTTCTGGACCACAATATAAGTGATCCCTGGTTGATAGTCCTTCTCCAGCTTGATGCAGGCATCACGGATGGCCAGCAGCTCATAGTGGAGGATCTGGGGCACAGAATTAAAGAATATCTTGACTGCTGTTAACCTTGGGGGTGATTCATGTGTTGGGCTCAAGGTGGCACAGTGGACATTGTGCTAGACTTGGAGCCAGGCTGACGTCTAACCCTGTCTTAGACATTTGCTGTGTATCAGTTAACATACATGGCATGTTAGTCGACCTCCTTTCTATCAACTTCAGTTTCCTCACCTGTAAGATAGGGATAAGAATGGCGCCTCCCTCCTGAGGCATTTGTAAGTATCAAGTGAGATCCTATTGGCATAACACTTCATAAATCTTGGAGGGGTATAGAAATATGCTAGTGGCTTATTAGCTACAGTGTAACAATATAGGTAGACAATCAAAGCATTATCATTTAACATTCAATAAACATCAACTTATGCTCAAATGTCCAAGTTAGGTGCAAGGAAAATATAATTACAATGTTTAGCTAAACCACAGTCCCCGTTCATATGGAATTAAAGTATCTCATGAGAGAATGACTTTGCACAATAAATTGCTCTGTGAAGTTCAAGAGGAAGAAAGTTTGTTACAGGCCAAGGGATCAATAAAGGCTTCCTAGAGGGAGCAGATGATGACTGAAATAGGTGGTGCTGGAGAGGGAAGGCACAAAGGCATTCCAGGCACAAGGAACAGTGTTAGCAAAAACTCAGAAAGAAAGCGCTTGTGAAAAGTTTAGGAGACAGAGAGGGGACTAAGTTGGCTGCAGCTCAGAGTTATTCATTTGATAAATCTGAAGAAAGAGTTGGCTTCAGGTTCTGGAAGACCTTGAATGTCAAACAAAGAAAAGCTAAAACTCAAGAGCTGAGAGGGTGTCAGCAGTTCATGCTTTTTGAGTAGTGACATGACAACATCTAAGCATAAAAGATTATTCCAGCGATACAGCAAAAAATGGACTAGAGGGGAGAGAGCAGATGAAGAAAGATGTTAGGAGGCAATCGAAGTAAGTCCAAATAGGTGATAATCACATCTAGTCCAATATAGATGAAAATCTGTCTAGAGTTGTGGTAGTGGCAACAGAAAAGATGAAACAGATGCTTGAGATACTGGAATCAACAGACTTAGTAAGTGATTAGATATAAGACAAGGAAGAGGAAGGACTCAAGTAAACACCAAGGTTACAAACTTGGGAGACCAAGTAAAGATCTATACCAGACAAAAAGAGCAAGGTTAAAAGGGAAAAGAAGTTTGGGAAGGAAAATAATCATGTTCAGTTTGAGGTATCAATGGTACAACCAAATGGAGATGACCATGTAAGCAGTTAAAAATGTGGATCTGGAGCACAGGAAAGTGTGAGTTAGAGACAGAGATTTCAGAATTCTCCTGAAGAGGTGGTAACTGAAGCTATGGATATGAATGAAATCCTAAAGGAGAGAAAAAAGGGCTAGGACACATCCTTGAGAAACATTCATATTAAGAGATCAGGAGGAGGATGAGAAGTCAACAATGGAGAATGAAAAGATAAAGCTGAAGGAAGAAGAAACCAGGCAAGTGTGTGTGGTATCTCAGAAACCAGGGGAAAAGAAAAAATTCAGGGGGACGGAGTGGCCAACAATATTAAAAGTTGCAAAGAGGTTAAAGCAAACGGAGACTAAGAAAAGGTCATTAGATTTTTGATAATTAGAAATTTGGTGACATGTGACAGCAGATTCAATAGAGTAAAAGGGATAAAAGTCAGTTTATGAGGAGCTGAGGAGAGGACAGGTGAATGAGTAGGCAAACTCTTCAGGTTGGTACAATTTTTTCATAAGATTAGTACTGAAGGAGAAAAAAGGTGTAGGACAGTATGAAGACATTGTAGAAGAGTCAAGGGAAGGATTTTTGTGGGCCGAGAAGGCCTGCCTGTTTTTTTGGCACACGGGAAAGAGCCAGATTAAGAGGGAAAATCTGAAGATGTGAGAGAGGTAAAAGGGATGACTGCCAGGGCAGATTGCTGGAGGAAATAAAGATAAAGAATGAAGGTAGATGGAATAGCATGAGCAAGAAGTAAGGGTCTCTCTAATTCTGGAGTAGAGAGGGTGATCCAACCATCCTGGTGAGCAATTTGGAACTATGCACAAACGGCTATATAACTGTGCATACTCTTTGATCTAGCAATACTGCTCCTAGGGTTGTATCCCAAAAAGATTAAAAAACTAAAAAGGACTTATAGGCACAAGGATATTTATAGCAGCCCTTTTTGTGGAGGCAAAGAATTGGAAAATTGAGGGGTGCCCATCAATTAAGGAATGGTTGAACCAGCTCCGGTACAGGATTGTGAGGGAATACTATTGTACTGATGAGCAGAATGCTTTCAGAAAAGCCCAGAAAAATTTACATGAACTGATGCAAAGTGAACAGACCCAAAACACTGTACACAGTAACAGCAGTATTGTAACAATGATGAATGCGAACAACTTAGCTATTCTGAGCAATGCAAAGATCCAAGACAATTCTGCAGACCTTATGGTGAAAAATGGCATCCATTCCAAGAGAAAGAACTGATGGTCTAAGTGTAGATCGATGCATATTGTGGGGTTTTTTTTAACTTTATTTTTCCTGGTCTTCTTTTGTATGTTTTCCTTCACAATGAGACTAATAGGGAGATATGTTTTGCATGACTGCACATGTTTAACCTTTATCAAATTGCTTGCTTCCTCAATTTGGGGGAAGAGGGAGAGAAGAGGAAGAGAGAATTTAGAACTTCAAAACTATAAAAAATGAAGGTTAAAAATTGTTTTTACATGTAATTGGAAAAAATTAAACATTTTTTCCTAAGGAATAAAAGGAAAGAGGTTGATGCTAAGTTGGGAGGTACAAAGGAAAACTGAGGGGATTCATTCTAAACCTTCTCAGCTATGTAAGACACTGGGTCATCAACTGGAAGTGTGAAACATGATGGGTGGGGTTTGAAGGGTGTCAAGGGTCAAAAAAGTTTGCAATAGACAATGTGGAGAATGAGATAAGAAGGTAATAAGGGAAGAGAAGAAAGATTGTTGAATACATGTGAGAGCTCAGCTGAGGTTGTATATCAAATTCATAGAGTGCAATTAGCTTGATTTTGTAATTTTCACAAGCTTATTATTACTACTATGCCTAAGAAGGAGCTTGGAACTGGAAAAATCGATGAGTTGAGTTCAGGTAGACAAATTAGCAGAGATAGGGGGACTGTTAAACTTCAGTAAAAGAAAACGTTTTAATTTTAAGACCTTAGCATCCGGGATTTACTTTCACAGATTTATGTGTTGTACAATTCTTGATAATGCATGTTCAATCATACAATCTTATTCTCTGGCATTATCTCTGTATATTTTAATTTCATCTTGAAAAAGTCTAGAAAATGTACTTGTACCCCAGGATGCACAGAGATAGAGAATGAATTGAAGAAGTAGGAGAGGGAAGGGCACAAAGAAATGCATCATAAGGGTAATTAGGGTTCAGATGAAGAAACTATCTTGTAAAGGAAAAGGACCTGGAAAGACTTGAGAAATTGATCAATGCTTTTGGCCAATTGTGACTCCAAAAGAGTGATGATCAACAAATAGAATTATAAAAAAAATAACAGGCTGCCTTAGAAGGTAGTGTCTACCCTATCAAGAGGTCTTCATACTGGGGTTCAGATGACTCCTTGTCTTGGATGTTGTAATTTTATTTTTAATTAATTTTTTGATTGACCCAGTGCTTAGCATATTGTCTGGCACATAGTAGGCACTTAATAAAGAACCAAAGGACCTATTCATAATGGGTATGGGCTCTGAGGAGTCTTTCCAGCCACCAAACTATGTGACTTTAATCATAGGCAATGGAGAATCACTGAAGGCACTTTGAACAAGGAACTGATGAGATCAGTATTGTGTATTAAGAACAGACACGTTTGCTGTATCTCTGAGATAGATTAGAAGGAAAAAGGCCTCAGGATACATCTTGAAGATAGAATTTACTAAAGACTAGGCAGCAAATATTTAAGCCTCCTCCCCTAGTTGGGAATGATACCCTAAAAGTCACTAAGCTGTGCATAACCTTTGATGCAGCAATATTAACTCTATCCCTAGCATAAGTTCTAACACTGGGCTTGGCAGCACCTGCCAAGAACATTCCTGCAGGTTGGGAATGGAGGAATTGAAACACTTGGTTTTTCTCTACCCATTGTTGCAAGTTAGATTTGTCTTCACCGACCTTAACCTATGCCTCAGTTTCCTCATCTAAAGAATGGAGATTGGGAGTAAGGGTAGAAAAGTTCTTTAATTAGGCCAGTTCTTTGTACTTTGATTCCTGAGACCTACTCTTGTCTAGATACTGTGCCCTAAAATATCTGCCCACATCCCAGGGACCCCTCACCTGTGGGAGTTGACCCTCAGGGACACCATCTCGGTAGAAGATAATTCGGGTAGGTTTAAACCGTGTGGATTTGTAGAACTGTATGAGTAGCTCCCGCACCATGTAAGACAGATCCTCAATGATTTCCTGTCTGGGTCGCTGGACTCGAACTGTTGCACAGTAACGACTTGGGTGAGCATCCATGCTGCCAACCACCTGAGAGGGCGACCAGGAAGAAGGAGAGAGTCCAGCTTAACCCCACTCTTCTCTTCAACTCTGTGTCAAGACTTAAGGGCTCTTGTGAACATGGTCTCAAAGTACAGTATATGGGCTGGCCTCTTCTCATCTGGAACAGGGCACTGACTGCTTACAATCGGATTTCTGAACATAGTCTGGGCTTTCCATGGACATCAAAAAAGCTACGGGTTCTTCCAATTACCTTGCTGAGATGGAGTCTGATGTGGCAAAAGGAAGCAAGTGAGATGGGGCAGGGAGAGTGCTCTACGTGAAAACCACTGCCCTGAAAAAATTATGGGAAGGACACAACATGTAGGGATAGAGAAGGAGGTCCCTGCTAAAGGCACCTATCATGGTAGGCAGAAGGGAAGAGCTAGAGATGGAGAAAGCTAGGGAAAGTTAGAAGTGAAGCTTTGTTCCTTCCCTTTCTTCTACAGGAAACACCATGATCCGAGCAAGAGAACATCATCTCAGAAATCTCTGAAAACTGTCTTCTCCTCAAGGAGGCAGTGTGTTATGGGGGAGTGGAGGGTTAGGAGCAAGGCTTAATGTTGGAAATAGACTAAAGTACTCCACAGCCTCAAGCAGGGAACCAAGAGTCACTCTGAAACCTAGTCCTGAGCCAGGGAAAGGGGGAAAGATGGAGCTTATGTAGGAGCATCACTACCCTAATCCAGTGGTTTTCTATGTAGGAGGCAGGTGGGCAACCCAGGAAGGAAGACTGACTGAGACACCCACCTTTGCCAGGAATGTCTTTCTCATCCCTCACTCCTTGCTGAGGGCAAATCAGGCCAGTGTTTGGAACAAATGCACCACCTGCTGGCAGCTTCCAAAGCAGGGGGAATTTATTCTCTCTAATCCTTATCAGACTCTTATCTTTCCTCCCTGGTGCCCTTTCCAGGGGTACAGGGAAGGACACACCATGCACCATGGAACATGAGTGGAGAAAGAGTTTGTCTGAGCACATGCACGATCTCGTATGTGTGAAAGGATTACCTCTCTCCAATAATGACATCACCTAAAGGGGGTTGGGTAGTATCAGATGGTTAAGAATTGGCAGAGGGAGGGAAGACATTGACAGCAGATATGGAGAGGCAGATCAAAGAGGTTGAGGAAGATAGGTAATGTCTTGGTGATGTTAGGGGTAGGCAGCTGCTAGGGTGTACTGTACATATGTAGTGGCGAGAAGGAAGGAGATTGCACATAGGAAAGCCAGAAGAAGGAGTCACTCACAGCTGTGATGGAAGGCTTTTTCCCATCCCCGGCTGGAGGATGTGTAACATCTGCTCCCAAGAAAATGACAGGCTGCTGAAAGACAGCTGAGCTAAGGAGGAAAAATACATAAGTTAGGAGTACAGCTCGTTCATTCCCGTTCCCCAATCTGGCCACATCTCGAGTGGAGGCCGTCTCCCCCACGCCCCCCACTCATACCGCTGATGAGGGACTAGGATGTTGTTGATTCCCCCAAGCTTGACGTTGATTTTGAGACAGAGATTGGACAGAGTCTGGGGAGATGTCTTCACCACATTCTTCACTTGCACACACTGAGTGGCCATGCCTAGCAGGGTATCCCCTACACGCTTTACCTCCGCTGATGGCCAAAGAGAGAAAGAGACACAAGGGAGGGGAGAAAAGAGGCTGTGAGCTTGAGTCCCCACCTAGAAAGGCAAGATGCCTACATTTCATTTGCTGGCATTGCCCTTCTATGAGGCAGTGATGTGAAAGTGAGACCACTGCAAAATACTGCTCCTCTCTCTGCAAAGTTCCTCCATTTCCCTACCAATAACATAGGCAGTCAGCAAAGGAATAAATATTTAGTTCCTTAGAAGACAGCCTTCATGTACACAGCTTCTTCTACTACTTAGACAACTTGCTTCTCATTCCTTGGCTGAAGTGAGAGTCAGACTAGGTGTTCTCTAAGGTCCCTGCCAGTTCTAAAGATTTAATTTTACAAATCCAAGTTCTTTCTGTGTTCTCTCCTCACATATCAGTTAGCCTGTCTTCTAAACACCTCTTGAGGAGCTTCTGCCCAGAAGGGTATCTCTCCTATTGTCTACGTAAGGAAATGAAAGTAGAGAAGGGTATACAATGTGAGACAAATCCTAACCAGGGGTCGCTAATGGAGAAGGGTCAACCTTCCCTAGAGCAGGGGATGGGAATATCTGTCCCTGTAACAGAGGCATAATTGTTGGCTATTTCATTATTAAAAAGTAGACTTCTCCATCTTTCACATTAGCCAGTAAAAGTCAACTATCTTTTCTGTAAAATAGGGATAGTTGTACTTGTACTACAAAGGGCTAAGGAAGCATTTTTTTTCAGCCTTTAGAGTCTGTACAAACAGAACTATAATTATATATAACTACATAATAAAAATATAATTAAGATTTCAATAAGCAGAGACTAGGAGTGAGGCTATATACTTCTCCAGTGTTTTAGGTAGGGCAAGTCTGGGGATATTTACTGTAGACAGAATGTGAAGGACCTAGAATGATATCCTAAGTAGTTGAGCCTTTACTTATGAGGGACTGGAGAATGAATGAAAGTTTTCAAGCAAAGAGTGACACAATCATTTAGGGAGATCAGTATGGAGGGAGAAGGAATAGAATTATTTGGTAGGCAGAGAACCTGGAGATGGGAAGTTGATTAGAAAACTGCTTTGTAATCAAGGTGTGTGGCATTAAGGGCCTGGGTTAGAATGGGGACAGAGGAAATAGAAAAGGAAAACGAGGAATATAAGGGAAATACTTAGATGGAAAAATCAATAGGATTTTGCATATCAGAGGGAGTATCTGGTGAGGGAGAGAGAGAACAGTAAAAGATACCCGAATTTTCAAGACAGTGGAACAGAAAGTGGACAGGAAAAGTCAGGAGTGGTGATGGGAGGAAGGATGAGATGTTTCAAATCTTGAATCTGTGGAAGAGGCAGGTAGCTAGAAGTGGAGAGGAGAGAGAAAGAGAGGAGAGGAGAAAGGAGAGGCTAAGGGAGGGAAGGGGAGGAGAGGAGAGAAAGAAAAATGGAAGGGAGGGCAGAATGGAGGGAGAAGAGGGGATGGGGAAGGAGAAGGAGAAGGAGGAGAGGAGTAAGGAAGGGAAGGAGGGAAAGAGGAGAGGAGGGGAGAAAGGAAGGTGAGGAAGGGGAGAGAAGAAGGGAGGGAAGGGAAGATAGGAGAGAGAAGGGAAGGGGGGAAAGAGAAGGAAGAGGAATGGAGGAAAGAGGTGTGGAGGAGAGAAGGAGGGGAGGGATTGAAAGAGGAGGGAGGAGAGAGGAGAAGATAGGAGAAAAGAGGAGAAGGGAGGGGAAGAGAGGAGAGAAAAGGAAAAGGGAGAAAAGGGGAGAGGAAAATGAGAGGAGAGGAGAAGGGAGGAAAGGAGAGAGGTTGAAGTGGAAATTTTATCTATATATATAGATAGATATATAGATATATATGAAATACATATGCATATATGTGAACAATTTGAATAGAAGTGGCAATGAATACTATGGCAGTGAATGAGATTGCCAAAGGAGTGTAGGAAAAGAAAGAGTGAGATGACAGAACACTGGGAAATGCCTGTGTTTAGGGACTGAAACCAAAGGAAGAATGGTCAGAAAGGTAGGAAAAACAGGAGCACGACGTCAAAAGAAGAGAAGCCAAGAGAGAATGGTGCACACCACAAGCAGATGTTAATGAGGGTGAGGCTTGAGAAGCTGGCGTTTGGTGATCTTGCCAAGAGAGGAGGCCATCACCAAGAGGAGAAGAAAATGCAGACTTTGGAGTAAAGGTTAAGGAGTAGGTGGGTGGTGAAGCAAGGGCCTCAAGTGGAGGGCTGAGCACTGATGACTCTTAAGATCGCTTTGCTAGTAAAAGGGAGGAGGCAGCTAGGATGTTCAGTCAAGGGTAGTAGGATTGAGGGAAGGGTTTTTCTTTGAAACTTCTTTCCTTAGGATTGGGGAGACCTGATCATGATCACAGGCACTGCGAAGGGATCTGAAGAGAGGTAGGAAATGACCTCTCCTTCCTCAAATTTCTCATAGCACCTCTTTTGGGAATTTGCCACATTGTGGTTGATAACTAAGTTATTTGTAATACATATCTTATCCCACATTATTAGACCATAGTAAGCTCCTTGAGAACAAGGACTATTTTGGCTTATCTTTTATTCATTCATCCTTCAGAGATGAGTCCAGGGTCTTGGTCAGAATAGAACTTAATGTTTGTTGAGAAAACTGATGAAATCAGGGCCTAGAAGAGAGAGGCTCAAGAGCCTCAGTGGAGGAAAGGATGGGAAAATTATACTAATCACGAAGTAAAGAGGAAAGAAAATGGAGTTAGCCTACTGAGCAGACTGGCCATTTGCTGATAACAGAGCTGACAGCAATATTACCAACTTTTTACCCTCCTTTGCCTTGTCTCAGTAACGCATCCTCTCCCAAGTTAAGTGAAAGGTCAGGTCAGGGGTGCCCTTCATGAGGAATTTTGGCAGGCTGCTGCTTGTAATCCCAAAGGGAGACCTAACCCAAAGGAACGGATCCAGGCAGCTCATATCCCAGCCCTGAGGCTTCACATGGGTCCTGGCTCCCTCCCCACTCTTGAGTTTGTCAAAGCAGAAAACCAAGGGCTTTTTCCCCATGCCCTGACTTTCCTCAACCTCTCAGGATGGGAACTCTCTCTAAGGCCTGGATTTTGCCCTCACACCTCTCAAACACTGGGGCTGGTCTCTCAAACTCAAAACCCCTATCTCCATGTCCTCCCCCAGGAGGAGCCGCACCATACACAGGCGTCTTCCCGGGCAGGATAACAATGATGAGCTGCAGTCCCGAGTAGGTGTTCTTGAGATGCCGGAACATGGGCTCCACGCTGTCTGCACCCTGCGCGTATTTGCAGAAACAAGGCTGGCCCTGGATGGGCATCCCTGCATCCTTGGAAATCTTACGGAGCTGGTCTGTGAAGTTCCTGCAGGGCATTGGAAAGAGGGAGGGGGAGTAGGAGGGAAGCACTAAGAGCCTGCAAGCCTAGAAGAACCGCCAAATGCATCCTCAGGGCTCAGAGCCCCTCGCATCTGAGGGAAGGTGAGCCCTGGCTTTCCTTTAGGAGGTGGCCATTGGGCTGAGATGTCAAAGAATCATCTCCCCCCTCAAACTCCCTAACTAGAGCTTCATTCATGTTGTTTAAGGCTTCAAGAAGCAGTGTAATATAGTGAAAAGAGCCCTGAATTTGGAAGAGGAAGACTGGTATTTAAACCCTGGCTCTGTTCCTTGCTCTCCTATGGGACCTTATATCTTGGGGCCTCTTCATATGTAAAAGGAGGGAAATGAAATAAATAACTTCTAAGATCCCTTCAGTTTTATCTAAATCCACGATCCAAATCCTATGATTACTGTACAAATTCAAATACCTCTGGGAGTGTTCAGACAGCTAAGGATCACACTGAGATGGCTAGCAGGTCAGATGACAGAACTGGGACCTGAATGACTGAATGAACCAGAGCCAATAAGATGGAACCAAACAGTGCTAAACACAAAGCCCTGCCTCAGTCTTGGGGTGGGGGTGCCAGATAATGGACCACAGCACGCATGACTACTTGAAAAGCAGTTTACTGGACACCGGCTTTCGGTAGGAGTGTGAGCTATTGCAGGCTTAACATGAGGCAAGATTATAATATGACTGCTAAAAAAAAATTCTAAATGGAGCTTGGGGCTGCTTTAACAGATATCTAATGGAGGCTCCAAAATAAGGAAGCAACAGCTGGGCTACCTTTCCGGGGCAGCACTCATTGTGTTGTATTTTGGAAACACTTTAAGGATGACTGTGAGCATGAAGGCAGGAGGACAGAGGATGCCAGAAACCATGTCATTATGAGGGAATAGTTTGAAAGAATAAAAGATGCTGAGGCTACAGAAGAGAAGAGTTCTAGAAGACATGAGAGTTGTCATCAAACATCAGGGACAGCTGTTATGCAAAAAAGATATTGGAGTTGTTCTTCAGAGCCCAAGAGGGCAGAACTAAGAGCACTGGGGAGGGGAAGGAGAAGGAGGGAAGAATCACTGGGAGTCTGCCTGTGGTTCAATCTAAGGAAGAACTTTTTTCATAACAAGGGCCCCAGGGGATTGAAGTCCAAACCCAGAGGGCTCCATCAAGAGGCAGAACAATCCTCTTGGTGTGTCAATCACTTGTACACACCAAGTTCTACCCCCTTTTCTTTCCCTTAAATGAGCCTTGTAGACAATCTCTTGTCTGAGACCTGGGCTAGAACTAATCTACTTCAGACTCTCTTCCTGGAAGGTCAGATTACAAAATAAGGGAATTCCTATGGGAAGTGGGTAGGTATCTGTGTGTATGTATGTGTGTGTGTAGGGGGGGAGTGGTTTGAGGAAAGCTGCCCCCAAGGATGTGTAAGGGATGTTAAATAAAGAGCCTTCCCCTCCCCACTCCAACCCCTGTAGTTCTGTCTTTCCTGGGGGAGCTCTGGGCAATATCTAAACAAGACCCAACCCAAAAAAGTCAGATTCTAGACATGAAGGGACAAAGCAGAATGCTCTGGAAATTGACTTTGGAGGGTTTAGTGGGACAGAGAGCCTAGCCCACCCTGAGTTCCTTACTTCAGCACCTCTTCCCGACACTGCTTTTGGGGTGCAAAGCAGGCAATGGCCCAGACTTTGATTTCAATTCCATTGTAGAACTGCTTTCCTCGCATGTCCCATACACCTTGGTTGGGTGTGGCGATGGCTCGGTTCTGAGAGCATGGGTAAAAGACAACCACTGGTTACTTACTGCCTGGGGTATCCCAACCAAACCCCAGCATGGGAGGACAAGTCTTCCAGGATGTTGTTCCTCCTCCTCCCTCCCCACCCTATTAAACAAGTCAGATCACTAGAGGAGTCGGTGCTTTCCATCCCGTGCCCCCAGATGTGATCCTAGCCTGTTCCCTAGCCCAAGGGCTTCTCTGTTACTAAGCTGGAGTCAGATGGCTGTTGCTGAGTTCACTGACTCTTGTCCTAGCTCACCCGTCCGCCATACTGCAGGATTGGAGCTGGGAGCACTCGGCCGGTCACTTCTGTCATGTCATCTCTCACTTTGATCCCAAACTCCTGTATGTAGGGGTCTAGATTGTAACTGGCATTCTTCATCTGTTTGGAAAACAAGAGCAAGGAAAGGGAAGGGAGAGAATCATAGTGGCTTGAGGTGTGTGTGAAGGAAATTAGGGAAGAAGTCTAATTAAAACCAGGCAGTAGAGCACTAAGGAAACTGAAGGATTCTGCCCTCTCTTCTGCCTTTGAACTAAGGTGCTATGGGGGACACCTAGACATGGGGCTGGGGGCTCAGAGCAGTTTGTCTGGAGGAAGGAACAGGCTAGGATCGGCACAGGGGAGAAGATAAGAAGACCTCATCCTGAAGAACTAAGGCAAATAGGAATGTCTCCCATATTCTATTTTGTCAAGCTCACATGGGACCCTTGGTAAGCTCTAAAGCACTGGAGCAAGGGTCCCAGGACCTAATCCCACCTTTACCAGCCCCCAAAGATTTTCTTCAGGAGCAGCAGATTCTAGCTATCCTCTCTAGAGAACCCTCTTACCAGGCGGCTAATCTCCTCCTGCCTGTCCGGAGCTGACCTTGCAGTAGCTTTGATCATGGTTGAAGTCTGATTGTCCGTCAGCTTCTTTATACAGCGCTGTCCAGCCACAATGTTACAGACCTGGAGAATATGGGCATGTACACACACACACACACACACACACACACACATAAGGCTCTAGGACCTTTCCCACCCCTGTACCCATATCTCTTCATCCTTTTTTGGGAGCTTCCAGAGAAGGATAAGATCCCAGACCTCAGACCTAATTTCAACTTCCTATTCAGCCCCAAGAAGGGATAGAAGACCAGCTTTATGTATGAAGCAGCCCACTTTAAGAAAACTGCAAATGTATGAAAATCAAAACTTACACAAACAGATTAATTAAAAGATATTTGTATTATAAAAGAATTCTTTGTTTTACAAAAGGGTTCACAAAAGGATTCCTCTAAATATCCAGCTCCCTTAGCACATTACAGAAAGTTGGATTTGCACTTATCTTTGAAGTGGAATTATATTTAGTCAACACTTCTTTCTAGATATTAATGAAATGGGATGAACAGGTATAATCTCCAAACTGACCATCCTACCTCAGAGGCTTCAGAATGCATTCATTTCAAAAGGGTATAAAACAGGTAGGTACTCACTGTCCTTTCTGGTCTGCTTTTAACAATGTGATTCTACTGTGGGATGACTTCAGATAGAGAGGTTAGACTTGACAGAGAATTTAGAAACCTAGGTTCAACTTCCTGTCCTGACTGTGATTTTAGGCAAGCCAGTCCTTTTCTCAGATTCAATTAACCTTATTCATTGAATGGGAATGTTACTATTGCCTGCCCCACAAGGCTTGTACTTGGATCAAAGAGACAATCTGTGTAAGTTCTGTAAGTATTAGGAATTCTAAGTCTTGACACTTCCCTATGGGCAGAGACTGGGACTCAGTTACTGTTTCTGGAAAGAGCATGCCCCAATGGGATGTGATTCATCCTTTTCCTGAATATATCTGGGCTCACTAGTTAACTAGAAATTACACTACCTAGTGAGCTCCATGGGTCTCTCTGATGCCTCTAACACCAAGCACAGGACTCTGCATACAGCAGGCACTTAGTGAATACTTGTTGAGTTAAACAAGGGTTTCTGATGCTATCCCCCCACCACAAGTCCCTTCCCTACTACACTGGGCACAGGTGGTTAATAGTACTGCCTGGATTCAAACACTGTTGGAAGGATAAGGGGGGAAAATGAGATATAACATGGCCCAGGACTTGCTGAGAAGAAGAGAGGGAGGAAGACAGATGAAGACTCATCAGCTAGAGAGCAATCATTTGCTCTAAAAGAATCCACAGAGCGATTAATCCATATCTAGTTAATCAGGAAGACAAGGAATATTTGACACTCTATGCACTTAGCAGCCCTGACAACAGGTGAATTCTGGAACTTTCAAGCATTCAAACTCTGCTGCAGAGAGGACAATTCCAATGGGCTATCCATACTGTTTGAATGGCAAATATATGCTTGCCTAAAAGACTGTTTTATAGAGAACTCACACAAGGCAACTGCTCACAAAATCAGAAGAAGCCATATAAGGACACTCTCAAGGTCTCTCTGAGAAACTTTGGAATCGATTGTAAGACATGGGAGACGCTATCACAGGGCTGCCCAGTGTGATGTGCCCTCATGAAAGAAGGTGCTGTGCTCCATGAGCAAAGCAGGATTGCTATAGCTCAAAAGAAAGGTGACAGGTGCCATTTTAGAGACATCTCGTCTCCAAACTTTCATATGGACATTTGTGCCCAACCTGTGGTACAGCCTTCCAACCTCATATTGGTCTGATTGGCCACAGCTGACACACTGTAACTTGACCCCAAAATAGTGACTTCACTTTGGTCCTCTTCAAGAATGAAGGATAACAACTCAACCATGCTACTGGCTCAAGCAGGAAGGAATTGAAAGAAAATTAATCCATTCTATACACTCCTATGGTTCTGGTTAAAAGTCTGAGGAAAGCAAAACTTTGAGGGCCTGGATAATGACAAATTACAATTTACAGCTTTAAGGCTGACAAAGTACACTCATATTTATGGTTTCACTTGATTCTCATGAACACCCCTTAAAGGAGAGAAAAGAAAAAACACAGTTTGAAGACCCACAAAGTGCTGTCCTCACCACAAGCCTCTGAATTCCATAATTAAAGCTCTGTTATCCTCATTTTCCAGGTGAGGAAGGTGAAGTTTAAAGACACTGTTACTTGCCCAAGGACACCCAAGAAGTGAATGTCAGCATTGGGACTTGAACCTAGGCCTTCACAATACAACACTGGTCTAGAAACGTGGATTATATTTAGCTTTCTGGTATGGAAATCCCAAAAGTTTCAGTGACAATAAGCAGGCACAAGCAGTCAAAAAGGAGCCAGGGGCTTTCAAATGATATTGTTTAGGTGTAACAATATAAACAAAAACAGAATTAACTTAATAATCTTTAATCCCTAGGGCTGACATGAATGCTCTGTATTCCTTAAAATTTGACTTTGCAGAATTTCTAAGAGTCCCCAATTACTTCTATCACCAATTTTTCAATAAATGCACCCCCTGAGCACTTTACTTCTGTTCTCTTTCTTGGTTCCTTTCCTGCTATCTCTGTAATCTCACTCTCTTTTGTGTTTCTTTGTCTCAAAGGATGACTAGATTATTTGACCTTGAAAGTGACCTTAGAGCCGATTTCCTCCCTTTCCTTTGGCAGTTTTGCTCTTTTACAGATCTCACAGCTCTCCCCGAAACAGCAAGAAAAAAGCCTGAGACACCCAAGGGAGCTGGTCCGGACTCTTGCTGGAAGATCCAGTAAAGAAAAACGGGAGACATGAGGAAAAGAAGGCAAGAGGGAGGGAAGGGCACTGGGGGTGGCTTTCATGGGAGAGACTTTCAATTGAAAGGAGGGGTCTTACCTCCAAAGGCAGGTAGGTATGTTTTTGCTCCTGGCCGACCTGCAGGCATGGCAGGTGGGGGTACTTAAGTTGCAGGTTGTACTTCTGCTTGAAGTACTGGGCCACAGTGCACTCTACTGTCTGTCCACTCTCTAACTGCAAGGGAAACCTAAGGGGGAAGGAAGCATATTAGCAAGTTATTCCCCTTGAACCATGTCCCTACTCCACCTGTCTCTAGAAATGCGGGGCTCTTCCCTCTCTCTGACCTTTGCTACCTTCTCAAATGTAAAAGGAAGAGTTAAAGTAGGTGAGATTGAGGGTAGAGATGGAGGAGAAGAGTCAGGCAGACTTGAAACCTTATGAGAAGACACATAAGCTAGGCATAGCCTTGAGCTCCAAAGAGATGGAGTAGGAATTTAGCTTACCTAAGTGCCCCTAAAATAAAATAGGCTCATGAGGTTGGAGTGAGGGCCAAATGTCTTGCCCCTTCTACCCCTGCCTCTCCCAGCCACATGTGGCTAGGAAAGTTTCAGAGACCTTTGCCTCAGATTCAGGAAAAATCCCAGCAGTTACTGAAAGGTCTGGAGTCAGGAAGCAGAAAGATGTCTGTGATGAGACAGGGGCTGTTTCTGTCTGTGGACGTATGGCATGTGGGAACGCCATAGGAATACAAGATCACACAATCACCCCGGGATAGGCAGATGGGCCAAATCCCAGGCCTCATCTCTAGAAGAAGGGTTATCAGGTTTCTGGGCTCTCTACCACTTCCCTCATGCCCCCTTCCTAGCAGCTGGGTAATCACTCAGCATCCGCTCCTGGATGTGAGCCAGAAACCCTACCCACTTACGTCTGGTGGCTGGCAGGCCGGCGGGTGACGTTACACACTCGGTATTTCCTCTTCATCTGCCCACAATGGGTCACCTCCACCTTCAGGCCTAGGAAGGGGGGAGGGGGAAAAGAGAGAAATAGGAGAAATTTTAAGGGAGGAGTCCCACCAGGAATGGGCTCAGCTGCTGTCATCCCCTCAAATCTATCCAACATCACAAAGGCCAATTTTTACACCTCAACACACTGCTCTTCCTGTAGTGGAACCCATTCTGTCTCCAACCCCATTCGCAGTAACACTTACCTTTGATCTCCTTGGTGAATCGAACTCTCTGAGAGTCAGTGAGTGGCTTGGGCTGCTCATCAATGTTCCTTATGTCAAGCACCTCACACATGAACTCAATTACTGGCTGTGCTTTGTAGAAAGCCGTGGCCGAAACTGCAGGAATAGGGCAGGGGACAACTCAGAGAAAGCTGGAGGTCTAACTGGGCAGACATATCTATTCCAAGGGAGAAAAGTCCCTGTGTCTTAGAATCCCAGGATTTAAAGCTTAAATTCAGCACTTCTCATGTCCAGCGGTTCCCACAGTGGAAAACAGAATTATTTCAGGGGATCTGAGAAGTCATGCCCCATGGCATTTACCATTATCATTTTCATCTTTATTGAGCTCCAACAAAACATGCACCATAAACTTTAGGCAAATGGATTAAATAAATATGTCTAAGAGCACCTCCATGTACTGTTACTTCTCAAACATGTGGATATTGCTATGATGAAATACAAACTCACTGAAAGTATTACTGAATTAAAGGTAGCTTGTCATTTTCTATTTCCTTCCTCAGTGGATACCATAACTATAATGGGAGGGAGAGTGTGAGCTGACGTTACAAAAGGTTCCCCCATACTTTAAAATGCTTAGAACCATGCGTTTAGTCCAACTTCATGATTTTAGAGCTAGAGACTTCTGGTTCCTTCAGAGCAGAGGATAGAACAAGGTAGAAGGGTGGAGAAACATTGACACTGACTGCAGAGTTGGGAAGGTGCCCCCTGCCCTCCCCATTACTCACCATCAATATTCAACATCATTTTCCACATGGCTGGCCGCACAGACTGGTGAAAGCCGAACCAGACTTCACGCCCACCCCCCAGAGGGTGGTAGTATCCCTCAGGAGGAGAGAAGAAGGAACGGCCAACAGGGGTGTACCTAGGAGGGATGGGTAGAGACCTGTCCCTCCAGCATAACATGATCAACTCCCTCCCCACCCATTAAGGGAAAATGGGCCAAGAGACTGGACACCTAGGTTCTAATCCAAACTGTCTCCTTCCTCATTTGTGTCCAAAGAGGAGAGCATCTTGCTAGGTTTAGTAGAGTCCCTTGCTAGGTTTCCCTTTCCTTTTTCAAGAGGGATAGAGTCAGAGAGTACCAAGAAGATAAAACATGGGGAAGGACTTAGAACCCTTTGGAAGGAAGAGATGATAGAAATATAATGTCTATTTGTCCTATTTCTGAGGAATGAAAATAAAGCGCTGGGAGTTAGGCAGAGGGATAATTCAAGGCCCTTACTACTTATTACCACAACATCCAAAATAACCTTCCCATGCAACCTGGATGTCTCCTTTCCCTATCCCACTATGACCTTTTCCACAAACTGAGCAGTGGTCATCTGCTTGGAGTCCCAGGGAGCTCCCTGGCCTGAGTACCTCATAGATGCCAGGTGCCGCATGGCCACATCCAGTGCCTGCACAGACTCCAAGGGGACAGGGATCTGGCCACTGACCAGGGCCTCATGAAGCATACGCCAGCTGACAATGGCCATCCATTTGATAGAAACCTTGAAGATCCGATCCTTCCCCTCACCAGGGATTGTCACCTCGAAGTCCACCTTTGAAAATAAGATGAAGGAAGGGAAGCAAGCTAGCTAGCACTCCTGTGTTTGTCCCTCCTGACCTCTCCTAGACTAGAAAGTTCATGAGGACAGGGGTTGAATTTCACCTAAACTTTTTATCTTCCCAGAGCTCAGCACAGGATTATAAACACAGTAGAAACATGACAACTGTGTTTAAAGAATGAATGAGTCAATGCCCTCTCATTCCCAGATCCCCAATTCATCCTGAAAAACAACTCCTTTAGCGAGCAGGTGTATTTATAATCAGGTCGTCCTATTCAATCCTGCCTTCAGTCCAAGCTCAGTCAATTTTGGGGATCTGGGGTGGGAAGAGGAAGTTGCCAAATGATCTCCAGAAGGACATTCTCTAAGTCTAATCTCAGTCCCATCTACTGGGAACTGAGACGCTCTTGTTTCAGGCAATGAGCTTTAGGCTGAGTCAAGCAAGAGGACAGAAGGCTTTGTGCTTAGACCTAAGCCCGTGCTCTGGACTATATATCTTTCCTCCTCCCACCCCATATTGAGCCATGGAAGCACATCAATCTCATACAGTTTCTGGCCCCTTACCCTCTCATTGCCAATGGGCAAGGCAGTAACTGTGTAGATGTTCTTCTTCCCATCATAGACAGGTTTCCGGTCACCAAAAATCTGTGGCTTGAAGTGCTGAACCATATACTCCACCACCTCTCTGTAGGGGAAGAGAAGAGAGAAGTTCATAGAGTCCTTAGTTCCAACAAGTCTAAAGAAACCACCTACCACTGTCCCTCAATCTCCAGTACTCAAAAGGAAAATGCACCCCAGGGCCTCAAATGCACTTAACAATAATATTTCATGATGATAGAGTGCTTCGCAATTTGCAAAGCACTTTCCCTGCCCTTTAACAACCCTGTGAGAAATAATTACTATCTAGGAATTATTATTCCCATTTAATAGATGACAAAACGAAGATTGAAGGGATCAAGTGACTTTCTCAGGATCACACAGCTAAACAGTGTCAAGAACTGGATTTCAAAACTCCTTCCAAGAACCCTGGATATTCTGTCCCTCTAGATCATATAGCCACTCCAACTTTTTCTCTCACTCATAATTCTGAGGGGTTCCTTCAAAGTATGAAGGAAAAGTATGTGGGTTATGAATACACCCATTAGTATTGAGGTGACCAGGGTTTGGGATTCCACCCCACAACTCCTTCTAGAGGTCAGAATTTGATCTAGCTGGAAAAAGGAACACCCTTTGTAATCCCAAGAAGGTCATGATAAGTTAAGAGGAGTGCAAGACCACAGCCGCCACCTCCATCCCTGGGGGCTGCTCCTTAGTACCTATGCTTTTTCATCTCATTCCTTAGAATTGGTCAGGGGCAGGGAAGGAGAGGTTGGGACAAAATATACAGTCTGCCCACAATATGGTGGGGAGAGGAAAAAGAAGGAAGGAGGTTGAGGAGAAGAAATATGGACGCCAAAGTCTCGCCTTAATCCAGGAAGAAGAGGGACAGGGAGTTCCCAGTCAGAGAGAGGAGGTAGAGGGATTCCAAGTCAAACAGAAGAACAGGGGGGTCCAAGCTAGGGATGGAAATGACAGGGGGCTCTGAGCAAGAGAGGAGAGGGACAAAGTCTTCCAAGTTGGACAGAAGAGGAACAAGGGGTTCTGAGTCAGGGAGGGGAAGGACATGGAGTTCTAAGTCAGGAAGAAGGTGATGTGTGTGTGTGTCTGTGTGTGTGGGGGGGGAGTTGTTTCCAAATCAGGAAAAGGAGATTTTGTAGGCTACAGGATGGGGCTTCAAGGGGCTGCAATACTTGCCTTACCTGTTGACTCTGCGGGGACACTTGTCCGGTTTGATGTCCACTTCATAGTGGTAGACGTCGATCTTGGGGATGTCTACCTCGAAATAGTTGGCCAAGAGCTTGATGGGCTTCCCTACGGTGCCTATCCCGGGCCGTCTTGGGGCCTGGAACACCTGCTGCAGGGGGGGCAGGTAGGTGCCTGCAGCTATAGGAGAACAGAGCAAACGAGCTCAGGCAGAGAAGCCACCATCATTTTGTCAACTCAATTCAAGTCAGTTCATCAAACATTAAGGGTCAGATCAGGAAGAAATTCCTTTGAGATTGGGGGAGCAAGGTTTGTTAACAAAGGCTTCATGAAAGTTTATACTCAAATTGGGCCTTGAAGGAACGGACTCTCCCCAAACAACCAAGTATCCCGGGGAAACCTGGCCCAGTTTGTACCAAGGAGGCGACTGTAGTTACTACGGCCTGGCCTTGTCTAACCAAGCCTCCCTCAGGTGCAGGAGGCCCAGTTTTCTCCAGATAGACCAGGTTTCCCTCAATTGCTCATCTGAACTGTTTTATATGTCTGACCACTGGAGTAAGGTCTTCCTACTATATAACATCTTAGTGCAAATTTAAACAATTTACCCGCTACTGTATCCATAGACCCAGCCCACCCTTTAAGCTGACCTTGGGGCCTCAGAGGACTAGCATTTTGTACCAGAAGTCACTTAGGAAAACTATCAGAGGGGCCCCTAGAACACCAGAGCTCCTGGGTCTTTCAAAGGAAGAGAGCACAGGGGAGTCTGGGAGGTAGGAGGGAAAGCTATTCTTTGTAAGATGCTTTAATTCACACCCCCTCCTCCAGCTAGATGTCTAATTTTCCCTCCTTCAATCAGGATCTAAAGTCTACTTTCTGCCTCCCCTCCCCCCCAGCTTTCCATAGCAAAAGCTCAAGTCTTCTCCTCTTTCCTTCCCTTCCTCTCCCTCCCTCCAGACAGACAGAAGGGGCCCTAGGGGCGGGGCCAGCTTTGGCCTCTCTGATCCCCCTGGGTTCCCAAGGCTGCCTGTTTGGTCTGCCTTTCTTTCTCTCTTCCACAGAACACCCCCCTCCCCAACCCCATTCTCCAGCTGGGGTAAGGGGGTCACTGTCAGGCTCTGAGCCTGCTTTGTCTTCCTTCTGTTATTGTTTAATCTCACTGGGGTCCCAGGGCCTGGGGGAGGGTGGGGTAATAAAACCAGCCCAGATCAGACACAGGGAGACAGACAAGACACCTCCCCCCAGGCTCAGCTTTCACTGTCTGGACAGCAGGGCCCCTCCCCCCAGTCCCAACACCAAAAACTACTGTCCTATCTCTTCTGGGGGGGGCGGGGTATAGGTCAGACAGAGTTCAGAGTAAAGGAGGGAAAATGGGGGCACTAACAGCTCCCACATTCTCATTGTCCTCTCCTAGTTTCAGAGACCAAAAGAGAGATAACTTCCTTCTTCCTTCAACATCCACCTGCTTGCAAAGTCCTCTCTCAACAGTTCCTTAACTGGATACCATTCTGGAAACTGGGAAGGCCCCCAATGCTAGGCCCCTGCTTTCCCTAAGGCTCCCTTAGGGGAGTCAGAGCCCAGATTCCAGGTAACTAGAGTGGCACCTCCCTACCTCCCCAGCCTAGGGAGAAGCTTGGTCCCTCTCCCTCTGGCCTGGTCACCTCTACCCCCAGCTTTTCCTGTCAAGCATAGGCCAGGCCAGACACACATGCAGACGTGCACTAGATAGCAAATGCTAGAAACCCAGCTGCAGGAGTTGACAGCCACACAGAAGCAGACATGGCGCCTGACACACAGTAGACAATCAATAAATATTTGTTGACTGTATGAATGGACAATGACAAAGAGCCATATAAACCCAGGTCCAGAGAGAGCTCTGCAGGTTTAGACACAGAATCACAGGCTGCTGGGGCAGGAAGGGACCTCAGAGAACATCTAGCCCAACCCCTTTCATTTGATGGATGAAGAAAGTTCAGCTCAGAAAGGAGAAGGGCCCAAGGTTACACAACTGCAAAGCTGGTACTCAAACCCTGCTCTCTCCAGTATACCAGGCTAGACAGACGCAAATGTAAAAACACACACACACACAGCAGCAGCAGCAGCACATGAACACTGCAGACAAAAAATGCACAGGGAGGGCCCTGGTCCTTCTACAGCCACCTAGAGGTTTCATAATCTGCTGGCTTTTCTAGTAGCCTAAGTGGGAGAGTACCCCCTTCCTCTTCAGCCCACCTTCTAAGGAGAGTATAGCAGGGCCCTTCCCCCCAGTCCTGACACCAGAAACTGCTACCCTATCCCTTCCAGGGGGGCGGGGTAGGTCAGGGAGAGTTCAGGGTAAAGGAGGGACAATGGGGGCACTACAGCTCCTACATCCTTACTGTCCCCTCAACAAGTGTCTCAGAGTTGTGGGCTTCAGAGACCAAAAGACAGACATCCTAATTCTCTTCTCATATACACAGTGCACAGAGCACACCAGCTTGCAAAGCCCTCTCCCATTAGAGGGACCTCCTTCCTACCACTCATAGCAGGATCTAGAACTGGGGTTTATATGCTAATATTTGGACAACTGTATTTCAATAAAATTGATTGCCTTTATAAGGCTGCAAGTTTCATTTTCTGCACTAAAAAAATTTCTGAGAAAGGGTCCATAGGTTTTACCTGACTGCAGTGGGGGGAAGGAGTGGGGTCCATGGTTCCTCATAAAATGAAGAATTCCAGCCCTAAAACCTGCTGCTGTAAGGACTATGGATGATAGATAGGCCTCAGAATCCAGACACAAAGATTTCTTCCTCCCTACAGGGTGACCTGGGGATAAGGATGGGCTGCCCAGGTTCATATAATCCCTGGGGAAGAATCCAGCTCCCAGGGGTGGTTAGAGCAGCCATGCTGGTTCAGGTAAGAAGACCATAAGCTTCCTCCCACTCTCCCCCCTAAAAAACCACCAAACAAAATAACAACAAAAAATACAATTCAAGGTCCTAGAATTCATCTGAGTATCTGGAAGGAGAGGAGTCATAGCAGCCTGGGAGACAGAGAAAGGGCAAGCAGGCTGACTCCAAGGGTGCCCTCCACCCCCACCTTCTCCTCTCTCTCGGGGCTGACAGACGGGACTTTGTGATGTAGATGAGGGACTGGAACCCTGGGTCTCAGAGCTGGGGGGAGGGGGAAAGGCCAGTCACACAAAGGGGGTGGTGGAGCAGCAGACAAGATTGGGGAGTTATAACCCCCAAACATCTGTTTTCTACTCTCTTGTGGTGCTCCTCTGGACCACATGCTCCTGGGTGGGCAGAAGCCTGACTCAGGTACCCTGGGGTTGCTTCCCAGATCTCTGAAAGACCCAGAATTTCACTCTCCCACCTCCAAGCCTGCCTCCCAATATGAGCAATATATCTGAGTGAAGCTAGGGACTGGAACTAGTGCTTAGAGATTTTGAGAAGAAAAAGAATCAAAGGTTGGTTATGTACACTGGAGATGTGTGTTAGATGTGGGTTTCTTGAGAATGACAGTTTGAAAAAGATCATGCTGAAGCCTGAAGAAGAATTATTTTGCACAAATTGATATATTAACCGACAATCATAAATCAAGCACCTACTCTAAGACACCTCAACCAATAGACACACATCCACGAACACAAATGTGTGCATACATGTATAAAGACACAGACATGCATGGGCACATGTACAAACATGCCTGTGCACAAACATAGGCCACAGGGCTCCTCAGTTACCCATCATTTGCTCCCAAACAGGAAAGGAAAGTCCTTAGGGCTGAATGGGTGGGGGCATCTAGACTATGTAAGTGGCTCCCTCATAGGTTGGGGTTCTTCAAACAGAACCTAATTGACAACTTGTTGAGGATGCTTTTCCAAGTAACAATTGAGAGGGAAAATCAGAAGCCTACTCAGCTTGGATATCAATTGATTTCCACAGTCCTTTCATTCACAGGTCCAGCTACCTCCAAAGGGGACTCCCCTTCCCTTCATCAGTCAGCTGAAAAAACAGATACTTTACACCAAGAGAAGAAAGAGGTCTGGGTCACTGGCCCTTTGCTTTAGTTCTCCTCTTCAATTCCATAAGGCAAATATTAAGCATTTACTGTGTACCTCATTTAGCCTATTGCAAATCAGTTGGCCACCAGGACCAACTAAGAGCCATGGTTCACTGTAGTAAAGGTATTGGAGCATAGTAAACAGTCTCAGGATTTGAAATAAGAGACCTAAGGTAAATATTGGCTTTTGTCACTTGATAGTTCTAGCTATGTGACCCTGAGCAATTCACTTAACTCCTTTGAGCCTCAACTACTTCATCTGTAAAATGAGTACAATACTTCTACTGCCAAAAACTGGCTACTTAAATTGAAGCTCTCAGTGTTACAAAATTGCTTAGAACTCGATAATACAAGCAACACTGTAGCAATACTGGAGTTAGGAGAGATGCAAGTCCAAATCCTGCCTTGGGTACTTAATAGCCCTTCGATCATGGGCAAGTCACTTCTACCTCTATGAACCTCAGCTTTCTCATCTGCAAAATAGGGTAATGATACTTTAACATGGAGCTCACAGGTTCTCATGAATCTCAGATGAGAATATTTGTGTAGTATATTTTAAAGCATTAACATAAATGTCAACTATTATTATGACAAGCCTAAAAGTCCTACATAAATGTCACCTATTATTATACGGGGAACATGAGTCTAGAAGGGGAAAAATCCCCATCAATTCTCCAACAACAGTTGCACTCCAGCCTGCCAGGTACCTGCTTAGAACTCCCTTGGAAACAGGCACCTAAGGAGACAGGGAGGCAGGCATCATCATTTTTAGCCTCCTTACGGGTTGTGGTAAGAAATGATTTGTCCTGATCCATAAGAGTGTTGCTGAGAAAATACTTTGAGGATACAGAGACACGGTTCCTATTTACCCATCCTATATGTGATCCCAATCTCTGCCTCAATTTCCTCACCCATAAAATGGAAATAATAGTAGCACCTACCTCAACAAGTAAGGTGGCTGTGAGGACTAAAGGAAATATTACATGTAAGGAACTTTGTGAACCTTAAAACACTACAGAAAAGTTCACTGTAAAGGTACCATAGTGTACAGCAAAAATCGCTGGACTTGGAATTAGGAGAGAAAGGGGGGGTTCAAATCCCACTCCTCAAGTTGTGTCACCAGGCTAAGCTACTTCACCTTTCCAACCTTCAGATTTTCAAAGCCTTACATAGATGTGACCAACTACTATAAGTATTAGCACTGACACTCTCTTAATTCTAGTCCAACCTGCACCTGGTCCACCAATTCATGGTCTACCATCTGAAGAAGAAATGTCAGTCCTTAATGTCTCTCTCACTCCATGGGTGGGTGAGAGAGGGCCTATGGCATCGTTCCCTGATGGCCTCCTAGTTTGGGGAACAGAAAAAAACAGGACAACCTCCAAACCTCACTGAGTATCTATGCTCCAGCATTTTCAACTTCTGGATTGACTTGCCTCAGTTTCCCTCCATTTCTTGTTTCCTCCATTTCTTCTTAATCATGAAGCATGGGCCGGTGAAGCTGATCTCTACCACCCCAACAAAAACTGACTTACAATGGGGTTAACTTAGTAGCAACACTCCCCATCCTCCCGCAGTCCCCCAAAGTATGTGTAGTGGGAAGCAGCAGGCAGCAGGGGCCTGGATTGTTTTGTGTCCAGGGCCCTGACAGCTGCTCTGGGTGGGGGAGGGGAGAACACCGGCTGGCTCACTCCACAGACCCTTAACTGAAGGCAGGGCTGGGAAAGGGATTTTTTTTTTAAATGTTCTGAAATCTTGACACCCAAAGACGTTCCAAACGAATCAGGCTTTGTGCGTGGATTTAAATTCCTGATTCTCCCCCCACATACCGAAAGGGGGAGAAGAACCCAAAACCTCACACACCTCCTCAATGGGAGGGAAGGGGGGCGGACCTGGGCATTCTCCAGCCTTCCAACAAACCAAACCCAGCAGGAAAAATCGGTCCCGATGTTAGAGGCAAACCCGGGGCCAGACAGGCTCTTTCTCCTAGATTTCCAACCTCGCTCCGCCTCCCCATCAATATTCCGGCGCTAGGCTCCCTCTATCTCAGGAGCCCCTCCCCAAATCAGTGTCCACATCTATCAGTGCTCGCCCCCACCCAATCAATGTCAGTTTCCAGGCCGATAAACCTTCACGTCAGTCTCCGAGAACTGAAATCAACATCACTTTCTAGGCCTTGAAATGCTCACATTTCTGCCCCTCCAATTTCTCCTATGCAGCAGAGAAAGGAGCTATGCTGGCCACCCCAAACGAAAGGCGTCCCTAGGATCCAGGAAGGGGGAAACTCCCCCAAATCCCATAGCCTATGGAATCTCGGAGGCAGGGTCTCCTCCCCCTGCCGCCCCCGCCCCTACCCCACCCGGACCCCAAACCGACTCAACGCAGCCTAGCTCTGCGCATGCTCGAGGCTTGGGCCCCCCCCCCCCCTCACCCCTCACCACTTTTCTCCACCGCCCCCAGACCTCAGGCCCCTTCCCCCCATTCTACTTTTTTCCACTGTGGAACACTAGAGCCTCCTTCTCTCACAGGATCCAGAGTCTGATCCCCTACCTCCCTCTCCATCCAAACCCCCAGCCTCTATCGCGGCCTCACTTCCCTTCCCCCACCGCAGCCCAAACACCAGGAGCATCCCCTCTCCCCGAAGGCTCATCCCTCTGCTCAGACTGAGCCCCTAGTTCTCTGGTTCCCCCGCCCCAACACTAAGAACGCATTCTCCTGAGCTCGAATTATGACTCCCATCCTACCTCGGTGTCCCCCATTTGCCCAGGCTTGGGAACCTCAACAATCCTTAGGTACCACCAAAACCCATACTCAGAGCTCTTCCCATGCTGTGTACACAGGGTTTCCCCTGCAGCCAGGAGATACCCTCATCTCCGGAACCCGGGCCTCGATCCTCCCCCCCCTCCACAAACAAGTCTTAGAATCTCAAGAAGCCCCTTCCCCATAGATCCAAGCCTCTCCCCTCCCCGCAGGTGCACTGAAGCTTCCCCCGCCACCTCCAAGCATACAAGACCCCCTCCTCACATTGCAGACGTACTGCCCCCCCTCTCCATGCACACAGCCCCCCACGCAGGTGCACAGGCCTTTCTCCCCTGTCCTCCCAGTCATGCACACATCCATGCTCACAGTCCCCCTCCCCTTCTCTAGTGACACAGACCCCTACCCACCCACACACACAGCCCCCGCCCCCCTGTGGCACCCAGGCCTCCCCTCAAACAGGCCATTACCTGCTCCCGAGGGTCCCGCTTCCATCCCATATACCCGTGTGTAGGTCAGGCGGCTGGGAGAGAGTCTGGTGCACGGCGTGGGGGGGCCCGGGCCTCCGTCGCTCCCGTGGTTCCCGCTCCCGGGCCGGGCTCCGCTCCCCCCCCCCACCCCGGCTGCTCCCGCCCGCCGCCGCCGCTGCTGCAAGCTCTCCCTGCAAGTAGCCGGCCAGCCCTAAGTGCGCAGGCGCGCCCGCCCCGGGGCCGAGAGGGTGGACGGGAACAAGTCAAGCCCGTCTCTCCAACAGCAACAAAGGCCAGCGGAGCAGGGAGGGAGCGAAGGCTCTCCGAGTGGCCCGCCCCCTACCGCCCAGTCGGCGGCGCTGCACGCCGAGCTCACTGCCAGACTCGGGGCTCTAGGCTCCCGGCTCTGAGCTTCAGGCTCTGCAGCTGAGCAGGTGGGATTGCATCTGCACCCCAGGGCTCTCTCTCCCAGCGAGGGAGGGGCCCTGCTAGACTAGCATGGGGGAGGGGGAATCTGGAAGCCGAGAGCGTAACACTGGCCCGGGGCCAGCATTCTCCCCGGCTCTGCAGCCCAGAATCTTTTGTCTGACGGAGGCAGCCTGGGGCCACGGTACCTCCAGCACTCCCACCCACCCAGGGAATACCGGAGGCATACAGAGTTGCACCCGACCTGATCTTAAGGGGAACTTTATTAAAAGACGCAAGTCAATTAGTCTCTGAGCCTCAATTCCTTGATCTGCAAAATAGAGATAATATTGATGACACTTTATTCCCTGGGGGTGGTTTTGTAGTGAGAAAAGCACTTTTTAACCTGAAAGCACAAGAGAAATGTATTATGATGATTAATTATCATTATCGCAATACCAAACAATGCCAGGGAGTGAAATGAGCGCAGAACTATGGAGGAAGGAGAGCTGAGTTCTATTAAATCAATTTAATGTCTTTATTGAGCACCTACTATATTCATAAGTCTAGGGACACAAAGGCAAAAAGAAATAGTTCTTGCCCTCAAGTTTACTGTTACTGAGTGTGAAACAGATATACACACGAGTAAATACAAAATATATAAAAATAAATACTAAGTAACTTAATGAAACTAACAACTGGGGAAATTAGACAAGATCTTTGATAGCAGGTGGTACTTGAGCTGAGCCTAGGAATTCCAAGAGGCAGAGGGAAAGGAGAACATTCCAGGCATGGGGGGTGGGGGTGGGGGTGGGGGTGGGGAGAGATATCCTCTGCAAAGGCAAGGGCAAGGGAAATGGAAGTGCCCTTCCTTTGTGAGGGCCATCCAATGGGCCACTCTGGCTGGAATGTAGAATGACTGAGGAGTAATATGAAAGCAGTCTAGAAAGGTAGGCTCCAGTCAGATAGCTTTAAATAGCAAATACGTGCATTTATTTTATCTTATACAAAATAGTAAACCATTGAAGTTTCTTGAGCAGGGAAGTGAAATGGTCAGAACGATACTCATTAGCTGTACTTTAGGAAAATTACCTCTCAGTACTTTCCCTGTCTGTAAAAGTAAAGAGGGTTAGACTAGATACTAAGGTTCTTTGCAGAAGAACTAGACTTCTGAAGACCCAAAGAAGCAAAATGAGAAAGGCAATTAATTAGGACTTCCCTGAAGAGGCAAAGAGACAGGTCATACAAGAGAAAGTCTTACTCCCCTCAGATAAATATCCCCTCAGACACTACAGTGGAAATGCCAGTAAAAAGAGGCAGAATTAGCAGAAAAGCAGAGCTATAACTAGGGTGGGGTGGCTGGGACATAGTCCCAGTTGCTAACAGCACTTACATTACTCTAGCAGCTAGAAAATACTTAGCTTAGCACCTAGTTAACAAGAATTAATTAAAATGTAAAACTACCAGATGGCAAGCTCAACCTGTGATAGAGCTTCCTTGCCATATCCCAGGATTTTGTCCTAGGGTTTTTGACATCCAGCCACCACTTGTGTTTGTCCAAAAGGCTGACGTCAGGGCATGTTTTGTGATGTTTGCCTCAGCATCAAAAAAAAAAAAAAAAAAAAAGTTGCTCATGGCTAACTCAAGGCTCTCCTCAAAGAAAATTATTTTTCAGAAAAGGTAAAATCAAAGAAATTGATAATAAAAGAAAAACTAACAGAATGAATAAAATATTATAGATGAAAAGATGCTGATGCAAAAATGCCAGAAAGAATATAGGTATTAGTACTAGCTGGAATTATCCCAGGTTACATGGTGTACATGATGATCACATTAAAGAGCACAGCCTCTGGAATTAGGCATGTCACCCAAATGGCCTTCCCTTCCTAAGCCCAATTTGAGCATATCTCAGGCTTGAACAGAACCTTAAACATTTTTTGATATCTTTTTTTTTTACATCATCTTTGCCTCCAAATATATTCAATCCCTCTCCTCTTACCTCCCCAGAAAGTTGTCCCTTGCGAAAAAAAGCCAGAAGAAAAAAACATTTCAGCAAAATAACCAACATATTCACCGGCTCAGAGTATATACAAAGTTCTATACAGAGTCCTCCACATCTACAAAGAAGGAAAGTATATTCACACTTCCATTTCATTTTTGTTTTTCCTTCCATTGATTTTCAATTATTACACATGTTGCTTTCCTAACCTTGCTTACATCTCCTGGCATCTGTTCCTATGTCTTCTCATGCTTCTCTGAATTCTTCATACACATTGCTTTTTATTTGGCAAAATTGTCTTTTTAAAACATCAACATAAAAAACCCCAACCAAACAGACCATATTTATTTGGTCATTAGAAGTCAAAAGACCTCAGTTAAAGTTCCGCTACCAACTGGCACAGTCACTTCCATGGGGAGCAAGTGACTTAGCCCCTTTGAAACTGAGTGATTGTTAGAATCTCAGCCTCAAAAGGGATTTCATAGTCCATCTAATCCAACAGATATCTGAATTAGAATCACTTATAACATGGCCAGCAAGTGGTCATCTAGACTTCTCTTGAAGAGAGATAAAATTCTTTATCTTCCAAGAAAGGTCATTCTTAATTGTTAAGAATCTTCTTCCTACATTAAGCCTAAATAAGCCTCTTCCAGGTAACAGCCTTGCAGATTCTTGAAGACAGCTTTTATCTCCTACTTACTATTCCCCTGTTTTTTATCATTATATGATATACTCTCCGGACTTCTCACCATCCTGCCACCTTCTTTTGGTCACACTTCCTTCAAGTTAACTTCAAGCCATTGGTTATAATTCTTTGGGGTCAATCATTTGTCTAGTTTCAAAAGCTCCCAAACATAATACCCTCCAACCCAAATATCTCCACCTTATCTGTATGTCTAGCATGGGAGATTATGTCAAATGCTTTTGTAACAGTGGTGTGGGCTTTATGTGCTTTTAAGTTTCACCTCGTTTTATACAGACCCTTGGTCTAGCCTAGTCAGAGATTTGGGATTGATACTTGGTCATCCACTATGTTGGCTGGCCCCCATAGCTTCCTGTAGTCTGCAAGTTTGATAAGCTTGCCATCTAAGCTTTCTTCAAAGACAATGACAAAAATGTTGAATTATATAGGAACTTTTGATAGATATTCCAGATGAGGCTTGAGATACTATTGTTGCCATAGCAGCCCACATCAGCTGTGACTTTTCTTCCTTGAGCTCTCAGGAAAATAAAGTACCAGTTTGCTATTAGCCATAAAATAAAGGAGATCAGAATTTTCCTACCACTTGGTATTGTACCAAACTACCATCCCAGTGACCCATTCAAGGTATCTTTAATCCATGCACTGAAGAATAGAAATATATACTAATATTGCTTTTAGTTTATGCCAACTATCCACCCTGCCAAGCAAACCATGTGTTTCATGGGGCTGAACAAGAAGGAAACCTTCTTTAACTAGGTTCTGAATCTAGACCAGGGATTGAAGAAACACAGCATACAAATTACTGGAAAAAGCTCAATTTCTAATCTTTATATTTATATTACACAAGAAAACAGTTTTATCTGGCCACATGATGTAGTAGATATTTATAAAATCGCAAAGGAAACCATTAAATGCTCCTCTATTGAAACACTTGGCTCATTTATTTCCTAATTCCTCATCCCACAGCCACAGGTTGTAGAAAAAGAATGAGGGTACGGTGTGATGCTGTTGTCTAGGCCCTGGCTCCAGGTTCTAAACTGGAACAGATAAAGCAGGGAAGCAGAGGGGAGTGAGGAGGCTTGGATTAGGATTGGTCGCCTGGCCTTCCCACCAGCCAATAAGGTTTCATAGCATTTTTCCTGTGTGCTCACCTCTCCGGGCTGGTCGGTCTACCTCACTTCCAAGATGTCTTCTCATCTCTATCCCAGGAACCCCTACAGCGCTGCTCTCCAGGAACCGTCCCAGCTCTGCCGCCACTCTCAGCTCAGGCTGCAGCGGCAATCACTTACAGCAGCAAACAGCAGCCTGCCAGCAGCTACCTGACCCGCAGAAGCTGTCTCTCTCCTCTTCGCCTGACAACAGAACTGAATAGCAGACTGGAAGGTCTTGCAAAGGCAAAGGGCCAACCTCCCCACTAGCATGCAAATTGGATAAGCATGCACAATCTCACCCTGTCTTCCTCACCTCTTACATAGCCTCATCCTTACCTCTAAGCATACATTTCAGTAGTAGCACCTCCAATGTCTTTCAGACTTTACTTCCCCAGTGAAAATTCTCAGTGTACCTCTAGCACACACGGTGATGAAATATACTTCAGATTTCTACCCTTTGCTAAAGAATACTTCATTGATAGTATTCCCCCGACGTACTGGTTTAGTAGTCCTATCAAAAAGGGAAATTAGTTATGAGATATATTGAACAAAATAAGTCAATATAATTTATTTTTCAAGGAAATGATGTTATTCTAAAAGAAATGTGGATGACTTCAAATGTATAAGGGGTAATGTATTTCTTGTATTCTCAATGGATGGGAGAGAGAGAGGAGGAAGGGAGAGAATTTGGAACTGAAAATAAAAATTAAAAAATAGAAAGAAATGAAGAAAGGGTAACAAATAAAGCAATTTTATTATTGCCTGATTTAATTTAATATATCCATGCTTCTTTATTTAAAAAAAAAAAGCTCATGGTTTCTTATACAATCTTCTTTCCTTATTACTGTGCTCTATAAAACCATAACTATAATAATAGCTGGCATTTATGTTACACTCTAAGGTTTGCAAGGCACTTTACATATGTATGTTCACTCATTTGATCCTCCTACAAGCCTAGGAAATGAGTAATATTATCCCCATTTTGCAGATGAGAAAACTAACAGAGAGTTTAGTGACTTGCCCAGGGGTAAACCTCTAGTATTGGGCCTGGAGTCAGGAAGACTCATTTCCCTGAGTACAAATTTGACCTCAGATAGTTACTAGCTATGTTCCTTTGGCAAGTCACTTAATTTCTTTCTGCCTCAATTTCCTCATCTGTAAATGAGGATAACAGTAGCACCTATTTTGCAGGGTAGCTAAGTGGCACTATGGATAGAGTGCCCTGGGACCTGGAGTCCAGAAGGCTCTTCTTCCTGAGTTCAAATGTGGTCTCAGACACTTAACTAGCTATGTGACCCTGGGCAAGTCAGTTCACTCTATTTGCCTCATTTTCCTCATCTGTAAAATGAGCTAGAGAAGGAAATGGTCAACCACTCCAGTACCTTTGCCAAGAAAACCCCAAGTGGGGTTATGAGAGTCAGACATGACTGAAAACAACTAAACGACAAACAAACTAGTAGGTGTCTGAGGCAGGATTCGAACTTGGTCTTCCCAAACTCCAATTCCATTACTCTATCCACTGACCCACTTGGATGCCTAAGAAAAGATGAATATAGAAAGAAGGACTTGCAGGAACTGATACGGATCAAAGGAAGCCGATAAAAAGAAATAATATACATGAGAACTACAATGTATCTTGAAAATACAGCAGCCACAAAATCAATCAAAGGTAACTGTTGCAAAATAGCAAAAACAAGACTGACTCCAAAGAAGAGAGGGAAGACTTCTATAGCTCCCTCCTCTCCTTGGCAGAGGTGAAAGTTCCTTGGGTGTGAAACCTTGCATATATTTTCAGACTTTTTCAATGTATTGAACAGTTCTGCTGATTTGTTTTCTTCCTCTTTTTACTTTTAAAATATTCTTTGTTATATGAGACAGTTTCCTGGGACAGAAAGGAGGAAAAATTTAGGTGATGGGAAAAGATTTCAATAAAAATCTCTTTTAAAAATCCTCTCTTCAGTTATATGTATATGGAAATGTCTATGATGGTTAAACCTAGGATAAAAAAGAAGTGTGTGTGTGTATGTGTGTGATAAAAATGAACTGATTTTATTCTCGTATGACCTGTTTTTCCTTTTAAATGGTGTTATTGATATCTTTCATTTTAAAATGTCATTGTCATTTCTCAATAACCCCTTCTCCTATAGAACTATCCCTTGCAACAACAACAAACTGTTAAGCCAAAAAAAAAAATTAATTCAGGAACCATTTCTGAGAGCACATGCAACATTTTGTACTGATAATACAATCTTCATTGATAAAATAGATAGTAGTGCTTTAAAGTCTGCAAAGCATTTTAACATATATTATATTATTTGATCCTTATAACCACCATGAAAGATAGGTATTATTATTGTGATTTTTGTTTTACAGATGAGGAAACAGAGACAGCCAGATGTTATGTAACCTGCCCAGATCACAACTACTAAGTGTATGAGCCTAGATACAAACTAAGGTCTCCTGAGCACAGATCCAGCACTCTACCCATTGTGCCATCTAACTACCTCTGTTGAGGGGAGGGATTCTGTGATTTGCCATCAGTGCCTGGAGTCAAGATTGGTCATTATTCACATGTGAATTCTAGTTTATTTAGTGGATTTTCCCCTTGGCTTTGTTGTGGTCATCCTGTATTCTGTTGTGGTCAGAGTATACACTGTTGTTGTAGATCTGCTTTCTTTACATTACATCAGGACAAAATCTGTTCTTCTGAGTAACCTACCTAGCTTTTAGCAAGCTTTGCTTTACTTTCTAAGGGCTCGCATGCTGTTCCCTTAATAATATATTCTAGAAATTTGCCAGGAATAGAAGAGATACTAATTGGTCTATGGTTTACAGACTCCATCCTTTTATCTCTTTAAAAATTGGGACATTTTGCCCTTCTCTTGTTCTAGAGTACTTTCCCCACTCTCCAAGAGCTCTCAAAATTCACCAGTGGTGCTGTTCAGAATCCACATCTGCTAATATTTTCAGTGCTCTTTATCTAGGCCTGGTGACAAACAAATTCCTCACTTACCTTAGATTTCACTCTGTTAATATTTCTCGTTCTTCCCACTTCAAAGATTCTCTTTGGCAGAGAAAATGGACATAAAATCAGAGTTCAGTAGTTCAGCTATATCTCACCATCAACTGATAACATCATTCCATCCATTATAAGCAGCTATTTTAGCCAATCTTTTTCCTTCTTTTGCCTCCAACATAGCTACAAAACAAAAACAACTCTTCTTTCAAAAAATTCTGAAGTGTTGTTGTTTTCATCATGATCCTCAGCTCCTTATGGGATTTCCGTGTTCCCAACACAATCCATAAAGGGTCATATCCACATTTTCTTTTGAATTCTGGCTGTTGTTCATGATTGTTTCCACCTTCTGTACATTCCATCCTCCATGTATAGAAGCTAAAACAGCATTGACTTCAAGCTCCAAGGCTAGAGACCTGCACCAATACCTGTTTATCTAGTCATCACAATTTGTCTGGGTTCATTGCCCGGGAAGAGTGATTCCCCAGCAGATAAGGAAGCTTTCCAATTCTCATGATCATTGGCTCATCACTCCCACTCCAGTTTTCTGACTCCAGGGTTCCCCTCAAAAGAGTACAAGTAAAAGAAGTACAAAATATATAATGTAAATCGGGCAGAGGTGGAATCATTTACTCCACATAGAAAGCAATGGTAAACATAAGAGAATCACAATGTGCCTTAACAGGACAATTTAAATGGGATTCAATGTATTAGCCTATTACTACTAGTATGCTTTGTTGGGACTTCAAATAGTTTTAACCAAACCTCCCAATTTATATATTAACTCATTTGACTTGCCTAAGGTCTGTAGATGCTACAAAACAGAAATATACTAGAAAGGCAAAGGCAACCGAAGGCCCCAATGTTAGCCTAGCTAGCTGTGGACGTGTAGTGATACATTGGAATGAATGCAGCACTTAGAGTCAGGAAGAACTTGGTTCAAATCCTACCTCAGAAAATTATTAGTTGTGTGACCCTAGGCAAATAACTTAAATGCTCTGTGCCTCAACGTCCTCTTCTGAAAAATGGGGATAATTCACTTACCCCCCCCCAGATGGTTGTATCAAATGAGTTCATGTAGAAAGCACTTTATAAAGTAAGAGCTTTAAGCTGTACTCAATGGATGAGTGAATAAAGGTTGGAAGATTGCTTTCCAAGTTTCCTCCTGGTCCATCAGAATGGCAGCGGCACCTGTTTTGCAGTGGGGAAAGGGGCAACAATGTTTTTTTATTCCTTAGGCTAGACTGTATCCTTCTTTATTAAAGATACTTTTATAAACACAGTAATTCAGGCAGGACCTGGTTACAATTGGCAACAGTATACAATAACTTTCAAACTCCTCTCCTCCACAGTCTACTCAAAATACAAAGTTGTTATAAAACTCAATGAAGAGCATTTTATACTTTAAATGGGAAAAGTTTAGAGTGAAGGTGGATGCTTTCACAGGGAAGATATGTTGTTTTCACAAGACTACCCCTGACTTTGAGGGGAAAAAATGAAGAGTACAGAAGTCATCATTGGAAAAAAAAAGATCTCCACCATAAAAGGAATTATGTTTCAAAAGGAACTATGTTTCTCTTGGGGGTGGCCATCTCAGGGCCACTATTGAAGTCTAGATTGCCTGAAAGGAATAAGCCTTTATATAGCATCTACTGTATGCCAGGCATTGTGCTAAGTGCCTTACAAATATTATTTCATTTGAAATATTCATATGTATACACACACACACACACACACACACACGTGTGTGTGTGTATAAAATTGATTTAGGAGGTGAGGAGAGGGAAATAGGGGGAGGAACAGGCCCTGATAGACCCTATGTGTGTGAAGATTAGTGCTGATGGCAGATGGGGAAAAAGTACGACTTTGTAGTTTCCTTCTCCTACCCCCACCAAAAAGGCTGGAGGCATCAGTATTTACACCAAAGCATCTGATGTGTGTATGTGACTGTATCAGGGACCCCCACCCCCTGTAATTCAAGAGAAGTGCTATCAAAAACTATAGGAAGAAGAAATCACCTGCCATTTTAGCCCAGTTTCTGAGCATTCCTATTAGTGATATCTGCCCCTTCCACCAAAACAACATGGCTTATAAAAAAGGAAAATCAAATCCTGTTTTTATAAAACTCTATTAAAAATAGTATTTTAAACTATATAGTCACCAGAAGTACTTATTTATCAAAAATTCACACAAGTCACTGGCACTGCCAGCATCTTCAGCTTTCTGTATGTAACAGGGTTCTGTCACATGAACAGAAAGCCTAGGACAGAATCTCTCCATGTGGAAAACTTGGGAAGCCTACTTCTGGGGAAATGACATTTAAGGAAAGTGTCTTGACATTCTGCAACTAGTTCTTCAATCATGTTTTGAAGAAGTGCCTGATTGGCTGCAGAGGAATTAAAAAATGCCTTTTGACTTCATTTGATGACCTCTTTGGGTCTTATTCCCTTCTGTGGGATCATGGGGACTCTGATAAAGGGAGGGAAGTCTCTGAGCTGGGAGTTTCAAAAGGTCAGGAGTGCAAGTCATAGAGATCCAGAAGTGGGAGCCAAGGCCTAGGATTGCTTCCAGTTCAACACAGAAGCTTAGAGGAGCTAGGAATAATCTTTAGTAGGATGTTTGGGTTCCCAGCCCAGCAAAAGCTGAGAAGAGGACTTTATATAGCTAAGGTGCCTTTGGATATGCATTAGGTGGAATCAGCTATATAAAGGAATTAAGCTAAGGTGAATATATTTAATGCCCTGGAGGAAAGAGGGAAAATGTTTGCATGTTTGTTATGGCTATGTCTTTGAAATAACTATCCTTTACTCCTGAGGCAAAATTCCATCCATATCCAGCAAAAGAACCATGTGATTGGAAAGCAGAATGAAGCAGACTTTTCTCTTGTGTTATCCTTCATTTTGGTTTGGTTTTTTCTCATGATTACTCCCATTCATTTTAATTCTTTTATGCAACATGACCAATGTGAAAATGTGTTTAATAAGAATGTATATGTAGAACATTAAGATTGCATGCCATCTCGGGCACAGTAGAGAGGAAGGGAGAGAAAATTTTAAAACCTATGGAAGTGATTGTTGAAAACTGAAAACAAATAAATTAGTTAAATTTTAAACAAAGAAATAACTATCCTTTGGTAAAAGCTAATGATTTTAAATGGTTAAAATAAACTGGGTCCCTTGTCATTGGCCCCTTACCAATAAGAAAACCAGTGGGGGCTTGAGACAAGGGCATTTAGAAAAAAAGATATGACCCAGCCCCCTTAGGGTATCTTAGAATCCTGAGGGGATGATATAGCAGTCTGGTCCTGAGAGAATGGGACCAGATTATTCTATGCTACATGTGCCTGGTCTATTTTTGCAACTTCATTTTCTGCAGTGCCTTTCCCATTTTCACATGCATCAACCTCCTCTCTGTCCCCCCCCCCCCCATTTTGGTTGACTTCTCTCCCTTATTTGCAGTCATATTCTTGGGTTTCAGTTCTGGATTCAGATGGGGCAAGTTTAGTAGATAACACTGCCAATCTCCTTCATGGTTCATCCTTAACATTGGTCTTATCTTCTATGACAATCTTTAGTTCTTCTCCTGGCCATGGTGGTGATGGCTGGGGGGAAGGGAGACAGTGACAGAAGCAGAGTCTGAGTCCTACTGCTCTTTGGGTTATCAGGGTCACTTCTGTCTCTGCGTCCTGGAAATTTGTAAAGTTTTTATAATCCTTGGAGCCCCAGACTGGTCAGAACTGGGTTTTACCTCTTAGAGCTATTCATTGTCAGCTCAGTACCCATATCTTTCTAAAAATCTGAATTTATGAATGATGGCACCCTCATTGCTCTTCAGCAATTTCCCTTTTTTCCTTTCCCTCATGGAAATAATTGGTATTTTTAAAAATTTCATGTCTCAAAGAGCTTCTCATCTCTACTGAATGACTCCCCTTTCAAGACATTATTGGATCTTACTATTCTTTTTCAGAACCCTTTGATATCTACATTCCCCAAACTAGGGTTCTTGCCAATCTATATATGACTTTCATTTTCTATTAGGCATTCTATGATAGAGTGGTCCTTCCAACTTTAGCCACCAGTTTTCCCTTTGACAGAATTAAGTCCCAGAATATCAGTTTTTCTTGTCAATTCCTATACCCTTTGATAGATGATTATATTATCAAAAGAAGTCAAAAATTTTTGCAGGGGGTGGGGGTGGGAGAGACGGAGACAGAGACAGAGAGAATCAGAGAAAACATATCCATTAGAAAATGTATAGACATAGGAGTTTCTTCCTATGTTTCCATTCTGGGTTTGTGTGCTCTCAAGCTCCTTTTTATTGAGTTCCTCTTCCAGTTCATGGAAGTATCTAGACTGAGCTAATTTTCTTCCTATAGCAAGGTTTTGCAATGGATAGATAGTTGAATGCGGAGTCAGGAAATATTGAGTTCAAATCCAGCTTCAGACATGTACCAGGTATGCGACCTTTGCTTGTTTCTTCAGCTGTAAAATGACGTAACAGCACCTACTTACAAAGTGGTTGTGACGATATAATTAGATAATATTTGTCATCTTAGCACACTACCTAACACATGGTAGATGCTATGTAAATGCTTATTCTTCCTCTCCATTAAAAAAGTTGAAAATAAAAAGTCAATGAAAACAAATTCTAAAGGTTTGCTAGTATTTACATTTCCTAAATATGAATTACAAACTGGTAGTGCTTTAGTTCCAATGTATCAGACACAGATTTTACACTTCTCTATGACTTCTGCTGCCATTTTGGGTATTAGTTTCTTACTATCTCTGGGGTTCTTTTTTGACCCAGATGTCCATTGTCATCATGGAATATTTTCATAGCCATAAAATGATATGCACTGGGTAAAATATATTGTTGTCTGATACTCTGTATGAGACCAGCATAGCACTTTACAGCTCCAACTTCTGCTCCATCTAAACAGTAAGCACCTTTAGGAGAATGGAACTTTAGTCCTTTAGCTTCCCTTCTTTTGCTTCTTGTCTTGTATCTCTCCTCAAAGACCTTCACCAGCCATTTGCTCTCACTTGCTCAATCATCCATAGACAACTGAAATGAAGTTCCCATGTACTACTAAAATGCTCTCTGGTAAAAGTCTAAAAATCCTACTGTACTTTCATGTAATTTAGACCTGACTCCCTGGGCAACATATATAGCCTTCATGACTTCCTTAGTTATTACATATTTTTGTATTATATGATGTTCAAGGGAAAGCATCTGTGTCCACCCTTCCCTAAGCCTAAGTGTAGGCTGCAATTATGCTCAGCCCGTGCTACAGTCCAGTTCTAGAAAGTAGTAGCTCACCTGGTATTAGTCAAAATATATGTCTATTGTTTTTAGTTTAAATGTAGCTCTATGTACACAGACTTTGAACTATTCAATGATAGCCTGCACCAATGTCAAGAGCTCCAGGTTGGGTATGGGATAGTAATCTCATGGTCAACAAATCCTCTACTAATGAATGCAACTGATTTCCAGTGACTGATTTCTCTCTTGGAAAAGGACTCTTCCCCCACTTTGGAATAGATATGCAGCATAAAAGACTTTCTCAGATCTGCACAGATGTTGACCAAATCTTTGAAACCTTGCCACACTGGTCCATTTAACAATCTTTGAACAGGTTCAGAGAATTCAGGAGAAAAAAAAAAACCAAACATTTTCATCAATTTCTCTTTGTGTTCTTCAAGTGCCCTTCTAACCATAGTGATATCATCTAGGCTTAAGTATGTGTACGTGTGTATCAATGTAGGATATGTATTTATACATAAATGTAGCTTGTGAGGGGCATTGAGAGATAACTCTGGAATCTTGCCCAATCCTTTTGCAAGGGAGAATGCTATTCCTGTTTTGGGGAGAACAGAAGAGCTGTAAGACTGGATATTATTTTCTCTAGTTTCTGAGAGTGGAATAGAATTATATCTGTGTAATCTACATACTACTGGTGTAGGGATACAGTGGATTTGAAACCAGAACCACAGCTTTGGTCTCCAAATCTTAGCTTACTCTCACTAGTATGACTATTTCCCACTAGTTTAACACTTTGTAGTTATATAAAATGTTATCACAAGTAAGAAATATCAAGTAATCCCATTTATCCAAGCAAAAAACAAATAGAAATAGAGAAATTAAACAGAATAAAATATGCCAGAAAATACACAGGAACAAATGAACTGATGAGCATATGATAAAACTTCAGGTTGAACCAAGAGAGATTTTGATCTCACCCAGGGAGAAATTCTCTCTCTGAAGTCTACAAGGAGGAAAGACGGAGATCAGGGATACGTTGGAGACTTGGATTCCCCTACACATCTACAGCTTCCAAAGTCTTTCTCTCCACTGGAGTCCTCATGTAAATCTCTTTAAAATGTGCCTCCTCCTTAAAAACAATTATACCAACTTTGCCCCTATGTTTGGCAGGCAGCATCAGGAGAAGCATTTTCTTCTCCTATTAGGAATTTCCTTCTTTCTATATGATACCTGTAACAGCAAGCACCCTGGAACACCCGGGATGATCTGCTATCATAGGTTCTTGGATTTTTTTTTTTTAAAGGAAAGCAACTTTTAAGGGGTCAACAATCTTACTTTAATCAAACACATATGTCATTCACTTAGTTCAGGGGAAGAGTCAGCACCTTGAACTTCAGAGAAAATACAAACAGAAAAAATAGCAAAAAGACCAACAGATAAAGCATCTAACTGTCTGACCATAAGCAATACATACATCACAGATCAACAGACAGATTCAACTGTCTGACTATTACATACATACATAGTTACCACAGAGAGAAGCATCAACATCTGGGTTTTCAAAGCTCCTTAACGGCTGCCCAGAGTCTCATCTGGTCAAATCACATGAACACTCTTGCAATGATTGAGCCCCGAAGCAAAATGCTAGCCTCAGAATATATAGAGAGCCAGAAGGCAGCACAACCCAGTGCTTCAGTGCCTAATTACCAAAAGATGTGAAAGCTTCAAGCAAACAAGCCTCCCCTAAAGGAAAGCAACTTTTAAGGGGTCAACAATCTTCTTTAATTACATATGCTAGTTCAGTAGAAAAGTCATCACCCTGAATGATAGAGAAAATACAGAGAAATTAGCATAAAGATCAACAGACAGGGCTCTGAGTGTCTGAATCAAAGCAATATTGCTATACTTTACATATGCCACTGAATCAAGAGAGCCTTTACATCTGAGCAGGGGTCTGAACATATGGCTATTCAGAGTCTTGACCAGAGAATCAAAAGGTCCTTCTCATAAGCAAGCCTCCAAAGCAAATACTAACTCGGAGTATATATATACATTTCTCAGAGTCAGAATGCATCAAAACCCTCATGACTCAGTGCCTAATTAGAAATGAGCAAAAGTTGTGAAAGTCTTCCAGTAAACAAGCTTTCCTAGAAGCAAGCTTCCCCAAAGCAAACTTCCCTTCATGGGCTCCACACGAGGCCTATTAATGGATGAGGGAAGATCTTATATCCCATTAACATTACAAGTGGTTGCTCCATCCTCTTTATTCATTTTTTATCTCTCTATTTGAGCCCCCAAATCCCTTCAAGTGCTAAGGAAGTAAAAATCAGTAACTTTGGAAAATGTATGCCCAGACATCTGCTTTATTCCTCCTGAGTCTTCCTAGGTCTTATTACATAGGTATATTCCACCTCTGCTTATTTTCCAAAGACTATATAAATTAAATGAAATCTTATATTTGTCCAAAATGAAAGTTGTCAGTTATTTTTATTTTTACTCATGGAACTCTTCCTGAAGTTTATGCCCAGTACCTTGGCATTTCACTGTTACTTGAAAAGAGCTGGATAGAGAGTGGGTATAGGTGCCAAATAGATATATATTGAGAGTACACACACTCTCTCTCTCCCTCTCTCCTTCTCTCTCTCTCTCTCTCTCTCCCCCCCCTCCCTTTTCTACTAAAAGATCCCTCTCTGGACCTAGGCGTATGGTCTAGACTGAGTTAAGTCCTGGGGAAACTGGGCCTCCAATAAGAGTGGGGTTAGGCTCTCTCTTCTCACACTCTTCCCCTCATTATACTCCTATCCTGGGGAAAAATTATTTAAGGTTAATAGAGGGAGATCAACAAGCAGGCTATTTCAATAGTTCAGGTGTGAGGTGATGAGGGCCTGTCCCAGGGTAGTGGCAGTGTTAGTGGAGAGAAGGGAGCATATTTGAGAGAGATGCTATGAAGGTAAAGTTGACAGGCTTTGGTATCAGATTGGATATATGGGTTGAGTGAGAGTGAGTAGTTTGAGGATGACACCAAGGTTGGAAGCCCAAGTGATAGGAAGAATGGTGGTTTCTTCAACAGAAAGAGAAAAATTAGGAACATAAGGAGAAGGTTTGGGAGGAAAGATAGTGAGTTCTTTCTTGGACATGTTGAATTTAAGATGTCTATAGTACGTTCCATTCAAGACATCCAATAGTCAATTAAAGATGCATGACTAGAAGTCAGAAAAGAGGTTAGGATTGGCTAAACATATCTGAGAACTATTTGCATAAAGATGATAACTGAAGCCTTGGAAGCTGATGAAATTACTAAGGGAGATAGTATGGAGGGAGAAGAGAAGAAGGTCCAGACACAGAGCCTAAGGGTATGCCCATGGATAGTGTGTGTGACTTGAATGAAAGTCAAGCAAAGAAAACTGAAGCAGGGTCAGATAAATAGGAAGAGAACTACTGAAGCATTTATAAAATACATAAAAGAAAACAGAAGGAAGGTGGGAAGGAAACATAGATAAGGGTAGCTTTGACAATACTATGTTCCATGTACTACATACTTTAAAATCAAGTCAATGGACATTTATTAAGTACCTGCTATGTATCAGGTACTGTTGGTACCTGCTAGGGAAACACAGAAAAGGCAAAAAGAAAATAAAATGAAGCCAACTCACTCCAAAGCTGTATGTAATAGAGATCTGCAATTTTATATACAATTCTCTTTTTCCTATTCTACTTTGTATATGGATGTTTTTTGCTAAATTCAGAAGAAAAAAATAAGGTTAAAAAATAAAATAAAGAATTCCTATATTAATTTTCTCCATTGATACTGTATATATTTTTATGAGAGTACACACTACATTTATTGGAGAAATGTTCTATCACAAATTTCCTCACTATGCTATTTTATTAAATGACTTTGTTTTGAATTAATTGCCTATTCCAACAGCCTAGAAAAAAGGAAATACATTTTTGAAGCTTACTTGGACCCACACAGTACCTTGAAGCTGGGGTAGTTATCCTGAGGATTCCATGTATGAATGGGTTCCCATAGGGTATATCTATCTATCTATCTATCTATCTATCTATCATCTATCTATCTATATCTAGATATAGGTATACACACATACACAAACATATACACATATTCACATATAGAGATGTATAGATGTATATATATGTATTTACACAACTATATGTATATATTTACACAAATATTTGCATATATTTTTATATCTGATATATATGTATCACGTATTTTTAAAAATAAAATTAATTTGGTTTAAAGGACTTAAAAATTTTCTCAGATGATTCAGAATAATCAGAGACTGTGAGGTTCCCAAGTGAGGTTGAAGATCATGCTTTAAGTGCTCCAATTTTGGGTAAATGATTTTGGACCTCTCTCTAGTGCAGGGGGTCTTAACATGAGGTGCTTGAACATATTGGGTTATTTTAAAAAGTATTTTGGTACCTGTATTCAGTGTAATCAGTTTCCTTTGTAATCTGCTGTATTTTATTGTATGCATTCAATGTTGTATGCAAACAATATGGATTAACAATATTGTATGCATCTCCATGTTCACTCAAGAACATGATTCTGACAAAAGGTCTATCCATAATGACAAAGTGGTCCATGATATGAGAAAGGTTAATCTCTGATCTAGTGCCCTGCATCATTTACTTATTAAATATTTGATTATAACTGGGTACATACTTATTTCTGCCCCACCCTCCCCCAACAAAAAGAGGCCTAAACTTTGGAGAATTTGGCTCCTCATTAACATTTCAAGGGTACAGAATCCAGTAAGTATTAAGAAAAAGCTAGGTGATATAGTGGGTAGAGTGAGGGCCTGGAGTTAGGAAGACTCATCTCCTTAAATTTAAATTTGGCCTCAGACACTGACTGTGTGACCTTGGGCAAGTCACTTAACCCTCTTTGCCCTCAGTTCCCTCATCTGTAAAGTGATCCAGAGAAGGAAATAGCAAACCAGTTCAGCATCTCTGTCAGGAAAACCCCACACAGGGTCATGAAGAGTTGGACAAGACCAAAACAAAATAACTGAATATCCATACCCCACTCCCTACTGCTCGCTCCCCTCCACACATACATACCAGTCCACAGGAAGTCTTTGCTGATGACTTCTTGTAAGTTTGGTTTTGGTTTTAGACAAAATGCTTATTATAGAGAAAAAACTGATTAACACCCTCGCACTGTAGATGAGGTCTTTAAGAACAGACCTCATTCAGCACAGTCATTTAACACTAGATTTTGTTGGGAAAAAACTATCCTTAAGTGATGTGTAAGACATAGAGGATTTTCTTTCCTTCCATTCATTCAGAAAACCATAACTTCAAGTCAGTGTTTTTTGAGGTTTCTGGGTTGTTGTTGTTTTTAAACACTACCATTAAGCTGAGATTGATTTAGGAATGAGGGAGATAACCAGTAAAAGAAGAAACTTTAATTTCTCATACACCTGGGAAGATAACACATAATTTACAAACTTTCCATTCTTTAATCTTAGGCATCCAGGGAGTTCCAACACACACATCAGCTGTCTATAAACATTAAATAGTATAACTGGTGTACTATGGGATTGTGTTCCCAGGTATTCTTTGCCTGTTTTCTGGACATGTGTGATTCAGGAGGCAACTGTGAGAAACGAAGAATTCTCTAATCAGTTGCTGAGCTGTAGAGACTGCTGACTCGGTAGGCATATAAAGCCATCTACAAATCCTCCACCTTTCTTCCTTTCTGGTTTCTAAGTATGTAGAATGATGGTTCAAGCTTCATCAGAAGAATCTGGTAGAGAACAAATAATGGTCCTTATCTCCCACTTGTAGGTGCCCATGAGCACATGGCATGGGTACATGCCTCTTTTGTGCTTATTCTTTTCAGATCTTTATTAGTGAGTCAGTAAGTTAATAAGCATTCATTAAAAACTCATTGTGTACCTAGCACTGTGTTAAGCCCTGGGGATATGAAAAAAGGTAAAATCATGGTACCTGTCTTCAAGGAGTTCATATTCTAATAGGGAATACAGCATGTGAATAATCATGTACAAAAAAGATACATATATACATATATGTGTGTGCATATGTTACGTATCGATCTTATATAGGTATGTATATACATATATGCACACATATACACACGTACATATCTACATACCACAGACATATACATGCATACTTGCACACCGTAAATGGAAGGTAAGCTCAGGGGAATTCATTGAGAAGTAGGAGTTGAGGTGGGACTGGGAATGGTCTCCTTCAGAGAACAGAGTGTGATCTAAGTCCTAAAAGAAGACAGAGAAGTTATCTAGCTACGAAGAGCATTTATTAAGTGCTTGCCACGAGTCAAGCAATGTTAAGCCCCAGGTTTTCAAATACAAACACAGCAATCTTACTCTTAAGAAGCTTACATTGTAATAACAATGACTGCTGGCATTTCTATAGTACTTTAAGGTTTGCAAAGTGTTGTACATGTTATTTCATTTGATCCTTGCAAGACTCTTGGGAGATAATCCCTATCAATATCCCCATTTTACCAAGGAGGAAATTGAGGCTGAAAGAGGTTAAGTTACTTACCCAGGATCACATAGTTAGTAAGTGTCTAAGGCAGAATTTGAACTCAAGTCTTCCTGACTTCAGATTTAGCACTCTATCCAGTGTCTAGCTACCTCTTTCTACCTAGCTGCCTTCCAGGGCAAGAGAATACACAAAAAATGCTACAAATGATGAGGGGGAAGGATCCCAATGCCACTTCAGCTTGTGAAGAGATGGAGGAAAAGTCCAAAGAGTGAGTCAACTTCCAATTAATTTATGGCTGGAGCCTTTCAATAAATTATGGTCTGCTCTCCAATTAATAAACAGTCAAAGGATAAGAAGAGACAGCTCTTAAGGGAAGAAATCTAAGCTCTCTATATCCATAAGGAAAAATGCTCCAAATCATAAATAATTAAAGAAATACAAATTAAACCCTTAGGTCCATGGTCCAAAGAGATAAAAGAGGAAAAGGATCTATTATGTACAAAAATATTATAGCAGCTTTTTGTAGTGACAAAAAACCGGAAACTGAGGGGGTGTCAATAATTCAGAAATGACTGAACAAGTTATGGTGTATGAATGTAATGAAATGCTACAGTGTTATCAGAAACGATAAAGGGGATCATTTCAGGGACACCTAGAAAGACTTGTATGAACTGATGCTCAGTGAAGAGAGCAGCACCAGAAGAACAATTTATATTTTAATGATGACATTGTAAAAATGAACAATTTTGGAAGACTTAAGAACTCTGATTGAAGCGATGGTCAGTTCTAGACAACTGGTAAGGAAGAATTCAATCATCTTCTGACAGAGGGGATAGACTCAATGTGCACAATAAGTCTCATGTTTTTGGAAACGGCCAATGTGGGAATTGGTTTTTCTTGTCAAGGCACCTTTGTTACAAGGATTTTGTTTTACTTTTTTTCTATTCCAGGGGTAGGAGGTTGGTAAGGAGAGAGTCAGAAAAAAAAGAAATAATTGAAAATTGAAATACTTGGTAGTTGAAAAAAAATAATTCAAATTTTTAAAATGGTTGCCTGGGCTAGGGAATCATGAATCAGGAGATTAAGCCTCAGAGAGGAGGTTTGTCCATGGTGGTAAGGTACAAGGAGATAGATCTGAAGAGTGAGTCAAGAGAAAATGTGCAAATGGACATGTGATACATATAAGAGATGTTGTGATGGTAGAAAAGACAAGATTAGAGTACAAACTAGGTTGTGAGCCTGGGAGACTGTTGAGAGGATGGTGACACCCTAACAATAATGGGAAAACCAGAGAGAGAAACGGTTTAAAGGAAAAGATAATGGGTTCTGCTTTGGACATGGTGAGTCTCCAGTGTCTGGAGGACATTCAGTTCAATATGTCAAAAACCCAGTTACTAATGCAAAACTAGAACTCAGGAAAGAGTTTAGGGTTAGACACACAAATCTGGGAATGATTTGTACAGAAATGGTAGCTGAAACCATGGGAGCTAATAAGGTCATCAAGCAAGAGAGCATAAAGCAAGGAAAGGTTCCTAATCTTTTCTATGCTCAAGCATTGGAGGCATGGCTAAAAAAGTCAGAAGCCTTTTAGTTCATTTTGCATGCTGGGACAAAATGAAACATTCACAAGTTATAGAACATTTAACCAAGAAGGTGTATTTTACCCCAATACAGAAAGACAAGACAACAAGGATACAGGAACACTTAGCTTCTTGGGATGTGGCCTCCCTCATCTGAAAACATCTGGTCAGTATTATCATCAGGGTGTGGTGACTTGAACGGTTTTAGGCACCTACCAAATGTGAGAGGCCCAGATTACATGCAGCTGGGATTTAATATTCCCCTTGATGACCAGGAAGTTGTGTAAGGGAAGCTGAGGCTAACCAGGCCCCTGGAAAAGCTTTGTTTACTTTCAGATAAAACCACCCCATGTTGTGGATGGGGGGAAAGAAGCTGAGTAAGGGAAATGCTGGTTCTATCACATACTATCCCTTGGTGTCTATCTTCTAGAGGACTTTTTACCATTTAAATGCTTAAAGGGCCTTTACTGGACAGTTCTTATTTCAGGGGTAGTAGTACGAAGGCAGGGAAAAGGGGGGAAAGGTAAAAAGAAAGTAAAGAAATCAAAACAAAAATCTAGAGAACGAAAGACAGAAATTCTAGGTTTTTCCTTCCCCTGTCCCCTTTGGAAATTCTGTCTTTTACTGGAAAGTCCTACCAAGGGGCAGTAAAAGAGGAAAAAACAAAAACAAAACAAAATGAAAATGTGGAAGAGAATAAGATCCAATAATGTTAGGTCTTTCCTACCTCTTCAGAAAGATCAAGTTTTAAGTCTTTTATTGGACTATCCTCCTAATATGGACAGTGCTAAGAAAAAATGGGAACAAAAGTAAACAAAAGAAAACAAAACTGCAGAGCACAAAAGCCAGAAATCCTAAACCTTTCCTTCCCCTTCACTTCAAAGTTTCAGAGTCTGGTCCATTTGATGGGTGTTGCCACATCTCTGAAGTTCATGGTGGATCTCCTAATGCAAGGTGGTGATGAGGAACCAGAGGAGCACCAAGAACATCCGAGCCATAGCATCTCTGAAGTTCATGGTGGATCTCCTAATGCAAGGTGGTGATGAGGAACCAGAGGAGCACCAAGAACATCCGAGCCATAGCACAGAGGATGGCCCTTCCAGTATAGCCTCTCAGATTTCGACTGATGTGAGGAGGTGAGGCAGAGCAGAAGCAGCTCTGAGAACATCAAGGCCACTGCGCAGACATTTCTGGCCTGGCCAATAGTTCTGAGTCTTACATCAGGGTCATCTATAGTAGAGTGGCTAAGGTCATAAACAGCCTACATGCTATCTGTCCTGGGTTCTAAGTTGATCCCAAGGCCCTCCTTATATTGCCACTCCCTCAGTAATCCTTGACCCACCTTCTACAACCTCTTCCTCCCCAAGAGTCATGTCAGGAAAATGATAAATAAAAAATCTTTGCCCCTTTAGAGGCCTTTGTGGAGGGGTTGCCCTCTTCCTCCACAGTGTTCAAATAAGAACTCTTTCTCACTCTTATGCTGTAACTTGGAATTACCACCACGGTAACTAAAGGATCCCCTTTCTTTCAGGTAAATATACACACTTATCATAGTTGTAAAGCAACCAATTTCACCTTTCTTGTGCTATTAGACAGCAAGTCACCTGCCAGCATTAGCACTATTTGGTTCCCCAAGCCTTTTCTGGGAAGGTGTTCCCTGAACCATCCCAGAGAAAAGGAAACCCACCAATTGAAGGGGACCTGAGCAACTTCTCTAGGGTATATGAAGCTACATGTAAGGTAAGGTATGTCATAAAAGAAAATCAACTGACCTAAAAAAACAGATCAAAGAGAGATAATCTGAGTCATTCCACTACCTGAAATCTGCAACCAAAAAATGAGCCTTGACATCATATTTCAAAATGTTGTGAAATAAAACCACCTAGATCTCTTAGGACTGGAGGGCAAAGTAGAAATAGAAATAATCTCTCAGTTACCTCTAGAAAGAAAACTATACATGAGAACTCCTAGGAACTCATGGTCAAAATTCAAATCATCCAGGTCTAAGAAAAAAATACCACAAGCAGTCAGAGAGAGAATTCAAGTACAGTCAACAACATCCAGGGAAAGTTGGCCTTGGTCCTATTTTTTGCCCCTTTTGGACAGCAGTCTCTAGCATCCACCAAGCTAATCCCTTTGTTTGAGTGGGAAGGAGGACTCCCCATCCCACAACCAGGAGGGCTTTTGCAGCAAGGAACCAGGCAGTATCTCACCAAATGATCACTTTCCTTGTTTGCGCTGTTCTGCCCCCAGTTTAAGCACAACGTGAAGCATCTCATTTCATCTCATCCCAATCTGCTAAGACTACCAAATATTGTAGGCATGATAACACTAGTACCCTTTTAGTTCAGGTTTGGGACAAAATGAAGCACTCTAAAGTCACCGAACATTTAACAAGAGAGGTATACTTTACCCTAATATAGCAAGAATATGCAAAAGGAATCTGTTCACACTTATTGGTAAGCAGTGTGGGGCCATTAACTTTGCCAGTGCTTTTCTGCTGTATTCCTGTGCCTGTAACTAGTCAGAAAAGTTTGCTTTTGCCTGGGAAGGAATCCAATATGACTTTATTAATCCTTTCTCAAGGCTACCTGAACTGAAATAAATGAACCTAGTAGCCTAATATAAACCTGAAGACCCCAAGTACTGGGATAAGGACTCAGGATTGAAAAAAATCTGGGAAAACAAGAAAGTAGACAGGTGGAAATTAGATATATACTAGCATCTCAAATTATATACCAATGAGCTCCAAATAGATAAAGGGTGACCCCATAAACACATTTGAGGAGAAAGAAAGAAATTATCTTTCATATCGAGGGTTAGGAAAATAGTTCATGATAAAAAAAAGATACAGTAGACCATAAAAATAAAATATTCAATTTTGATTATATAAAATTAAGAAGTTTTTGTATGAGCGAAATAATACTGCTAAAATTAGAAGGGATAAAGGAAACTAGAGAAAAAAATCTTTGCAAAAAGTTTCTTGGATATGGATCTCATTTTTAATTTTAATTCAAATATGTAAGAATAAATCATTCCTCAACTGATAAAAGGATATGAATAAGAAGCTTTCTAAAGAAATCCAACCTCTACAAATAAAAAAAATTACCTATCACTAATAATTAGAGAAATGCAAATGAAAATAACTCTAAATTTCAACCTCAGATGAGTAAAAATGCCCAAAAAGGAGCATGAAAAATGCTACAAGGGGTTGCTGTGGGAAAATAGGCATATTGATAAAAGTCTTGGTCAAGCTGTGAACTGATTCAGTCATGGAAAGCAACTTGGAAAAGAAAACCCCAGAAGTTACTAAACAATTTTTTTTGACCCAGTAATACCCCTCTTCCAGATCTATAATCCAAAGAGATAAAAAGAAAAGGATAACTATCCAGATGTACTAAAATATTTATAGTAGTTCTTTTTGTAGTAGCAACCAATGGAAATTAATGGAGTGTCAATTGAGGAATTATACCATAAGGAAGGATGAAAGAGATGGTTTCAGAGAAACATGAGAAGACTTGGACAAACTGATACAAAGTGGAGTGAGTAGGATCAGGAGAAACATTTATAGAAACTTTGAAAGACTTAAAAACTCTGATCAATACAAAACCATCATTCTTAAGGACTCATGACGAACTATATCACCCACCTCCTGACAGAGTAGTGATGGGCTTAGATGCAGAATTTTATATACACATACATACGCACATACATAATAAAGATTTATTACACACTGAGTGTGTCAGGCACTGTGCTAAGCACTGGAAATACAAATACAAAATACAAAAAAAAAGATAGTTTTTGATTTCAAGAATCTTACAATCTATGAGAGAAGGCAATACACAAAAGCTGAAAAGTTGTTGGAGTGAAAGGGAATCAGAAGGCACCTAAGGTGGGCAAGTCAGTCAGAGAAGTCTCAAACTAGAGTAGCCAGGTTCAAACACACACATATGTATGCATGTTTGCATGTTTGAACACGGCCAATTAAAAATTTGTTTTGTTTAACTATGTATATTTGTTATGAGGAGGTTTTCATTTTTCTTTCAATGGGGAGGGGAGGTGAAAGGAAGATAAAATTTATTTTTAATTGAAAAAAATAAGGAACTGAATGGGAGATGGGTAAATATTGTCCTGACATTTAAGCAAGAGAAGAGAATGGAATCTGAAAAAAGTAACAACCCAAAACAACTATAAGTCAATGAGCTTGACTTTGATTCAAGAATGTATTCACTACTGGTGCTCCTAATCCCTACCAAGGAAGCTCCAGCTCCAAACTCATACAGAGCCTGGATTCATCCTTGGGGCAGCCTGTCCCTTACAAAGAGATTCAGGCTTTTCTTACATTTTCTTTTACTTATTATGTCCCCATCCTGGAGTACAGCTCTATGGAAAAATGTGACAAAGCTGAAGTATGGCTTTTATCTATTATTCTCCCAAAGGAGTTCGTTCTAGAACAGATATACATATATAGATATAGATAGATATATCTGGGACTGTATGTTTGTGTACATCACGTGTTGAAGGGCAGGTTCTTTGATTGGCTGCAAAGCATTCAAAAAGGTTTCAGTTCCAACCACCTCCTCTTGAAAGCATTTGGTGACACCTTTACTCATGGAATTTGTTGACAGACAATAGAGTAAGGAGAGAGGCCATGGGACTTTCTCCTTTCTGAAGTCATATGGCCCTGGTCCTTGGTCTCTTAAATTTTTTTCCTTTTAGGTGATGGAGACTGATACCTCCATGACTTCATGAGGTTTGAAAGACCTGGAGGGTACCTGGCAAGTTGATTCATGTTTGAGTTTCAGAGGTAGTGCAGCATCAATGCTTTGAGGAACAAGAAATAATTTTTTTCAGGAACCTAGTCCATCAGTTTCTGAGACAAGGACTTATCCAACAGAGATGATGACTTCGTATGTGAATCTGGTGAGATCAATGCTATATAGGATCTAAGCTAAGTTCTGAGTTGATTCTACACCTAGCAACTGAGGTGGTGTAGGGAAGAGCATGTCCTTGAGGTATTGGGGGCTTCTCTTTGTACTTCTGTTTTTGCTATATTGCTGAAGTAACTCTCTCTTAGTAAAAGCATTTTCATTTCATGGTTGATGGTTAAATGGAACTGAGTCAATGGTCATGACTTCTGAGAATGGGGAGGGGGCACTGCTGATGACTGATCAAGTGTATCAAAGAAACAACTCCAAACCCTCAGCCTACCCTAGAATGATGAGGGAAAGATGTGCCATCCTGGTTCTGAGAAAGTAGGCTAAAGAATATCCACTTCACTTCAAACACAAAATAGTCTTAAGTGTGCATTAATAAATACTTAAAATATAAATCAATTACCTATTGTGGGACTGCTGAATAGCTATCAGTCAGCCACTAAGCATTAATTAAGCACTTGATTCATGCCAGGCACTGTGCTAAGCACTAGAGATACAATGAAAGGAAAAAATCAGTCTCTATTGTCAAGAAGTTCTTAGCATGTAAACAGTTTTATGCATACAGGATAAATTGGAGATAATCCACAAAGACAAGGCACCAATATTTAGGGGGATCTGGAAAGGTTTCCTGAAGAACGAAAGACTTTAGCTGAAACTCAAAGGAAGTCAGAAAAGACAGGTGGTGGTGAAGAGGTAGAGAATTCCAGGTAAGGGAGACAGTCAATGAAAATACATAGAGATGGTGATGAAGTGTCTTGTGTATGGAAAAAACGAGGCATTATGAGCAACTCACAAGGACTATATCAGAGGTTCCCAAATTTATCACCCCCTTTTTAAAAAAAAAGTGTCCTCCCTGGAAATCTACTTTCTTTAATCCTTTAATATATTTTTCAATTTGCATCTGTTCAAAAAAAATCTAAATAAAAATGATGCATCTTAAATTTAACAATATATTATAAATTTGTGGGGTTTTTCTGCATCAAAATTTTGATGATGCAATATTGTGTCATGTAACCATATAGTATTATATTGATGTATGCTGGTCTTCCCAACAATGTGCTAGCCTGCCAACACTTGCTTGTTAAGACTTGTCAGTGGATTTGACCCCTGATTGGTTATAACTTCCATTTTGTCTGTTTATTTGGAAAATAATGTAATCACTATGACTTTAACATCACAACAGATAAAATATGTACGAATAGTTTTTCAAAATTTTTCTTTTCTTCTTTTCTTATGCTTCCACCACGTTTTACTTTTACTCAATAAGCCCCTATTGCACCTAAGGGAACTACTGCCTCTTCCACTGCCCCATCATTCTAATGCCCTCCACGGGGCAGTATTGCCCACTTTTCAACAGTCAGTGATGGCTCTTTAGTCATTAAGTCAACTAGCATTTACTAAGCCTCTGCTATGTGCCATGCACTGTGTTGAGCACTGAAGATACAAAGGCAAAACAAAAACCAATAACCAGTTCCTGTTTTCAAGAAACTCACAGTCTAAATGGGGAGACAACATGCAAACAGTTACAGGATAAATTAGGGATAGTCTCAGATGAAAGGTACAAAGTTTAAAGAGGAATAGGAAAGACTTTGTGCAGAAGGTGGAGACTTTAGCTGACACTTGAAGGCAGGCAGGGATGCTAGATGGTGGAGTGGAGGAAGAGAGTCCTAGACATAGAGGACAGCCAGTTAATGTACTTGGAGTTAAGAGGTGAAGTGTTGTATGCAAAAAATATAAAGGAAGCCAGTGTCACTGGATTACAGAGTATGCAGAGGGGTGTAAGGTATAAGAAGACTGAAAAAGTAAGGAACGTTCAGATTATAAAGGACTTAAAAAGTCAAACAATGTTTTACATTTGATCCTAGAGGTAACAGGGAGCCAATGAGATTTACTGGACAGGGTGGTGATGTGGTCAGATCTGTGTTTTAGGAAGATGACAGGTAAGTGGAAGATGGATTGAAATGGGGGGAAACTGGAGGCAGGGAGACCAAACAGCAAGCTACTGCAATAATTCAGGGTTAAGATGATGAGAACCTTTGCTATGGTGCTTGTAGTGTGAGAGGAGAGAAAGGGGATGTAAGAGAGATGTTACAAAGGTAGATACAATAGGACTGGACCGCTGATTGGACATGGGAGGTGAGAGTGAAGAGTAAGGAGGACAGCCAAGTGTCTGGGAGGATGTTGGCATCCTTGACAATAATGGGGAAGTTAGGAAGAGGGGACAGTTTTGGGAAAAAGATAATGAGTTGAATTTTAGGCATGTTGAGTTTAAGATGTCTTCAGTATATTCAGTTCAAGATGTCCCATAGGTGATTGGAGACTTGAGACTGGAGGTCAGGAGGGTGATTAGGGCTAGATAAATAAATCTGAGAACTATTTGTCTAGAGACATAATTGAATCCATGGGAGACACTAAGATCCACTAAGTGAAATAATACAGAGGGAGAAAAGAGGGCCCAGGAGAGAGCCTTGGGGGACTGCTATGTTTAGCAGGGGTGGCCTAGGAGAAAACCCAGCAAAGTACAGTGAGAAGCAGTTCAGTGGTTTTTCAGTCATGTCCAAATCTTCATGACTTCATTTGGGGTTTTCTTGACAAAAACACTGAAATGCTTTGCCTTTTCCTTCTTTAGTTCATTTTACAGATGAGGAAACTGAGGCAAACAGGGTTAAGTGACGTTCCCAGGGTCACACTCAGTGTCTGAGGCCAGATCTGAACTCAGTAAGATAAGTCTTCCTGACTCCAGACCTAACAGGTAGGAGGAGAACCAGTGTGGTGGGTGAAGAGTGAAATGACTGAGGGAACAAAGACTCGAGGTTCTGAGCATCTTGATTTATTAAACAATGAATGCCAACTGCCTAACAAATTTGGACTAGGCCACTTCCTCAAATATAGGAGGAGACAAACTTTCATACATTAAAAACAATTAATTAAATATAACCAATTAATTAAAAAGAAACAATACAACATTAGGTAATCTGATTTCTTTTTTTAAAGTTTATTTATTGATTGTAATTTCAATTCTAATTGGAGAAAAGATTAAGCACTTTCCAAGTTGGGAGGGAGAGAGCAAATAGGTACAATTCCCTGAATTAAGAAAAAGACATGTCCTATTCCTCCCAAGTGTCTGTGAACAATCAAAGGAACATGGAAGCAATAACTGACTGGCTAGTATTGGGCCAGTTTTCAGATAAGACATATGGATTGCTTGAGAAGTACAACTGGGAGAAAACTCCTTGCATAAATCTAACCCAGGTCCTTAAATAGCAGGTAAAAGTGGTCTGGCTTCCCCGCGATGCAGGGCTAAGTTCAAACAATGCAACGAATCCCCATAACAGAATAAAGATTTTTTACAAGGCATAAATTGGACCAGAGTCATAATTGAATAGAACAAGAACTAAGTTAGCTCCAGAAATGAGTCATGAGATGGAGTCAGTGTGGCTCACTCACAATTAACCAACTACTGTTCTGATTCCCTTAATTCCCTCACCAAGAAAGAGTAGTGTTATGAAAACTTAGAAAAAAGCTTCAAGTAGACTGCTCAACAGTGGCAAAGACTACAGAGAAGTCAAAAAGAATGAGAATTGAGAAAAGGCCACTAGATTTGGCAATTCAGAGATAATGAGTAACTTTGGAGAATGAAGTTTCAGTTTAATGCTGTGGTTACAAGCTAGACTGAAATGAGTTAAGAAGGGAAGGAAGTCAAAGTATCCATCACATGCAGCCTTCTTCATTTTCAAGGAGTTTAGTTTGGAAAGGGAGGAGAGATGCAAGATGATAGCTAGTGGAGATAAATGGATCAAATGAGGTTTTTTTTTTTTTGAGGATAAGAGACATGACCATGTTTGTAAGCAGTGGGGAAGCAGCTAGTTGAGAGCCAGCAATTGAAAATAAATGAGAAAGTTGGGATGATGGTTGGGGCAATCTGCTGGAGAAGATGGGCTGCAACGAAATCACTTGCGCATATAGAGACTTTTGCCTTGATAAGAAGAGTCATGACAAAAGGGGTGAAAGAGGAGATAGTGGTAAAATGCATTTGAGTGACTCAAAATGAGAAGGAAGGGAGATTGCTTCCATTTTTTTCCAGTGAACTATTAGGCAAGGTCCTCAACTAAGATGCTGGAGGGAGGGGGAGCCAAGAAAAGTTTGAGGAAGGATGCTAAGGTTTGGCAGATCTGCTTTGGTGAGTGGAATGGTGAATTGATGTGGGAGGTTTAAAGGAATGCTTTGTCATAGGGAGGCCCCAGGTGAGTTATGCAAGAAGTTCGTAGTAAATGAGGTCAGCATGAGTGATTTTCTCCAGCGTCATTCATCAGGTCATGAATTGCAAAGGCAATGAATACTGGGAGTATCCAAGGCTGGGGTTTGGAAGGGTGAGATCTTTGGCAAGATAAAGAAGCAAGCAATTTAAGAGAAGAAGGCAATATAGAGGTGGGCTGGTTCACCAATGGCTCAAGTTGAGGGAGAATGTAGCCAATGTAGAAGTGTTCGCTTAGTATAGATTTGAGAGGTTGGAGGGATGGTGAGTCCCTGATGGATAAGTCATGGTGAGAATGAAGAACAGGGTTTGAAGTTGTAAGGCAGAAGAAAAGGTGAAATGACAACTGATTATAAAGGAACTTCAGAGTTTATGAACATGGAGGTGGAACATCTGTAAGTGATGGCACAATCAAGGTTGTGTGGCTATAGTAGGGTGGATAAGTGGGATGTACAAAACGAGTAAGTTCAGAACTTGGTAGGTTAGAGTGTTTGAAAAAATTTTGAACATATGTATGTTAAAGTCTCCTAGTATGAAGGCAAGTGTTAGGGAGAAGAAGACTGAGTAAGGCACCAAACTCCTTGAGGAAGGAAAGAGAGCATTCAGAAGACTGGTAGATAACAGCTACAGAATCTTGAGTGGGTATAAATATAAATATCCTCTAAATATCCTCAAAGGAAGAGGGGTAGTGAGGATGAAGATAATGATATGGCCTAAGACACAAAGAAAAACCATTTTAAAGGACATTTGGCCATCTCTTATGGTAATGTTTACAATGAACAGTTATAAAAAAGACCACGATGAAGACAGTTGCAACTTAGGTGCCAATAGCTATTTTAGAATGAGACAATATAAAAATTCTATTTAAAAATAAATAAAGTCCTAATTAAAGCATCATACACTTGAAGGCTTGGTGATTTCAACACAAAGGTAGGTACTTGGGGCACAGGCAGAGCCAAGATGGTGGAGTAAAAGGAAGGACAGTAAACTACTCACAAAATGCCTCCAAACAGAGCTAGAAAGTGTACCAGATCAAATTCTGAATGGGATATCCAAGAAAGAAATTATAGTGAGCCACATTTTCTAACCCAGGTCAGCATAGAGACACAGACAGAGAATTCTAAAGATGCTGGGACTGGAATATGGCCAGCAGTATACCACACAGAGCATTTCAGCTCCCAGGGACTGTGTTCTAGGGCAAGATAAGGCCCCAGACCTATTCTGGGGCTTGATCTCATACAAGGTGCAAAAACAAGTACTAACTGGCAGTTTTCTTGTTTACTACTCAGTTATGGGTCACAAATCCATGTGGGATGAGGAAGGGAACTGCATCAAGTGTGGCATTCCAGAGTGAGAAGTAGTCATAGGCCTGTAGCCCAGAAAAGAATGAAGTTGAGTCTTAGTTCCAATTTCTAACCTAATATGAAGTCTGTAAAAGGATTATCAGTACAGAAATCTCAGACCAAAGAGAACCCTAATTCTGCTACTCTGAACCAATAGAGCTTTCCAGATGATTAACAGTAGCTGAGTCCAGCAGCAGTCTAATGTTGCTCAGATAACAAAACTCAGATCAAGAACTTGTGGAGCTCAGACAAGAAGGAATCGATCAGATTTTGCCCTAAATCAGAGCATTTTGGGTACGCTGAAAGCTTGCAAGTGCCCAGCTTTTAGCTGTATTTGAGATCCTGGAATAAAACAATACTCATTACACTAAGAAAGCATCCACAGGACCAACCCAGACCTTCCTTCCAGAGCTGTACAGAGCTCATCCTTAACATCAAGGTGAAGTCAGGAAAGAGATTGGAAGGATGAACAAATGAAAAGAAAGAATCTTACCATAAAAAGCCATTTAGTATGGTGACAAGGAAACTCAAGATACAAACCCAGAAAAGAGAGTGACTCTGAAACTTCTATAAGTTTATTACTATCATTATAAGTCTATAATAACTCTATAAACCTCAAAGAAAACCAGAGCTTGAGCCCAAATTCAACTAAAATTACTGGGTGAGATGAAGAGTTAAAAAAAAAAAGAGGTAAAATGATACATAAATGAAACGTGAATGCTGGTGGAAAAAAAATGGAAAAGAAATTAACAGCATGGCCCAAGGGGTATAAAACCTTGACCAAAGTACAAACTCCCTCAGTTGGGGAGGAGAGGTGAGTTTTTGCTGATAGAAAAATATCAAATTTAATAATTTAAAACAACAAAGGTTAAGTATGGCAAAAAGTGTTGGAGAATAAGGCTCATGTTTAAGAAAAGAAAGGGGCCAAGGGTTTTTAGATTTCTCAGAAGTCTCATGCTTATATATCTTAAATACTTTCAGAAGACAGAAGATGATGAAAAGTGGGAAATGGAAAAAAATGTAAGGTGTTGACTTTGATTGTCACATTAATAATAAAGATATTCTTAGCGGCTAGCATTTATATAGAGCCTACTATATGCCAGGGACTATGTACTAAGTACTTTACAAATAGGATCTCATTTGATTCTCTCAACAATGCTGGGAAGAAGGTGCTACTATTACCATTTTACAGTTGAGGAAAATGAGGCAGGCAGAGGTTAAGTGACTTGTCCAAGGTCACACAGTGTCAGGCTGGATTTGACTCCAGGCCCAGAACTGACCTAGAGGCCTCCTATAAAAGTTTAAGCATTGTTAAACTGTGCAGTGACTGACACATAGTGAGTGCTTGTTTCCTTCCAATGTAAAGTAGTTGCCACAAGGAAAAGGTTTAAACCGAAACAGTGGGAAAATGTTTGATTCTCTTGCTGAGATGAGAAATGGCAATTAAAGGCCAAGCTAGTTTAGAATACAAACTCATGTGACAATGAAAGAAGAGGGAAGAAGATTGTGAGCCATAAATCTATAAAACAGCAACAAAATAGCACGTATGGAAGCAAACGTAAGTCTAAAGAAAGCCTTATAAAGTGGATAGGAAGATCACATAGAAAATGGAACCAATTTGTCACTTTTTCTAGAACACTTTATTTTCATCATCAAAAAAAGGAGATCCACCCTACTCAAGACCCTGCTTGGTCCCCCATCACTGTATTATCACAATGACCTCTAATTGATATCTCTGCCTCTAGACACCCTCCACTCCAATCTACCCTCTATGTAACTACCAAGTTGGCTACAGGATCATAGACCTTGAGCTGGAAAGCGACCTGACAGGTTATCTAGTCCAGTACTTTTATATTATAACTAGGGAAAACTGATTCCCAAGGAGGTTGACTTGACTAAGATTACACATGTAGTAAGCTTCAGAGGGGTAATTTAATTTGAACCTAGGTGCTCTGACTCTGGAGCCAACATAGATCTGATAGCCTCCAAAAGCTTCCTAGTGTCTCTAGGGCAAGATACAAACTATTCACTTTGGCACTCATACTCTTCATCAGTTGATCCCATCTGCCCATAAAGTTTTATTTTGTGTTGTTTCAACAGTTTCAAAAACTTCTGAGAAGTCAAATAGAAAAGTAGAGAAAGGATATTGAATTTTGTGGTTAAGAAAGAATTGTAACTTTGGAAAGGGTGGTTTTTGGTCTAGTGGATAAGCGTGTAGAGCATCCTGAAAGACTTTCCTCTGTAAGACAGTAGCCTGTATTCATTCTATCTCTTCCTCACTCCTCCTAAACCTATTATTCACCCTCACTGAGACTTCCCAGTCCCCTCATTCCCTTAGCATTTTCTCGGGACATCACCTCCTCTCTGGCTTCACTTTCCTCTTCAGTCTCAGCCCTCAACTTAAGCAGCTGGACTCCATTCTATTGTCCACTCTTCACTCCTTGCTGTCATGCTGTGGTCCCTGATCCCTTTACCAAATCTCAGTCCTGGACCATTCCCACTATCCACCTTTTCTACTCATGTGCTGCTGAATGCAATTGAAGGAAATTTCCCAACTCTGCTGACGGAAACAGTGCAAAATTGTGTTATCCAGCTTCAACTGAGCCCTCTCTGTAGTATAGTAAGTCTTTTGTTCACCCCTAACTCCCCATGGAAGCTTTCCTGGACATTTTCTCTGCTAAACACCTCCTGATTAAAGAGTACATTTGGGAGTACTTGGAATTTGGTAAAGTACACAGCATCTGTCCTTTTGGCTGAATCTTGTAACAATTAAGGAATTAAATATATGTGTATACTTTAAAAAGTACAAAATGGCATTTTCACGTGAATTGCTTCATAGATTACATCTGATCCAGTGACACTGGTCTTGCAGCTCTTCATAGGATACTCCATCTCGACTCCAGCATTTTCACCAGTTGTCTCTCATGGCCTGGAACTCTCCCCTTCTACCTGTCTCTTAGCCTCCCTGGCTTCCTTTAAATTACAGGTAATGACCCATCTTTTGTGATAAGCCATTCCCCATCCTCCTTAAGCTCAATGTCTTCTGAGATTACCCCTCAGTTTATCATTTGCAAACAATGTGAATACTCTGTCTTCCCCCCAACCCACTCCCATCCCCATTAGACTGCGCTGAAGAGCAGGAAAGTATCTTTTGCCTTTGTTTGTATCTCAAGTACCATAAGCAGAATCTTACATATTGTTGTGGAGTCGTGTCTGACTCTTTGTGACCCCATTTGGGGTTTTCCTGGCAAAGATACTGGGGCATTTTGCCAATTCCTTCCCCAGCTAATTTTACAGATGAGGAACTAAAGCAAACAAGGTGAAATGACTTGCCCAGTTAGTAAATGTCTGAGGCAGATTTGAACTCAGAATGATGAGTCTTCCTGACTCCAGGCCTAACACTCTATCCACTGCACCACGTAGCTGCTTAATCTGATACATAGTAGGGTTAGTTGATTGACTTCTCTAAGCATCCCAGACCACTCCTTCCCATTCTCTCGGGCCTTTTACTTTACTGAGAAAATTAAGGCCATTCAACATGAGCATCCTCTTCTCCCAGGGAATTCCCAGGTGAGATAATTCATTCCGTCACTGAAACTCCTTTTCCTGTAACTGAGAAGATCTATTGTCTTCAACACTTATTTGGTTAAAAACTTTCCCCCTAGCAATAACTATGAAAGACACTCAAACCTAAAACCTTCCCAAAGGACTTGAGGCAAAATGCCATCCACATCCAGAGAAAGAACTATGGAATTGGAAAGCAGAATGAAGTAGAATATTTTCTCTTGTGTTATGTTTTATTTGGATTTTTCTCGTATTTCTCCCATTCATTTTAATTCTTCCATGCAACGTGACTAATGTGAAAATATGTTTAATAAGAACGTATGTGTAGAACCCATATAAGATTGCATGCTGTCTCGGGGAGGGAGGGGGAGAAAATCTAAGACTTAGGGAAATGATTGTACAAAACTTAAAACAAACAAACAAAAAAAGATAATCTGGTTCTTTTCTAATTTTTAAGTTCTGTGACCTTTAATACCTAGATCAAATATCCATTCTGCTTACTGTAGCTTATGATCCAAATTTTAGCCAAGCAGAATTCTCGTTTTTCCAGAAGTACTTTTCCCCTAAGTAATTAACTTCTTAGGCTTATGAAACATGAGGCTATTGAGTTTAACAGATTCTTCCTATCTTGTCTGTTGATTTACTTTTCTATTTTTAAATCAGTATTGTGGTTTCCAAAATACACTTTGGAATTGAGAAGGGTTAATCCCTATTTACCCCCACCCCCACCCTTAATTTCTGAAGAGTTTACTAGGGAGAAATAGGTACAAATGACAAGGAAATAAAGCAATTTGGGGAAGTAGGAGAATCACCTAATGGAAAGTGGGGTGGAGAATCAGTAAAGACTTTGTAGCTGAACTTTAAAGGGAGCTAGTGATTTTAATAAGTGGATGTGAGGAGGAAGTACAGTTGAATTCCAGAAATGGTCGACAGCCTATACAAAAACACAAATGGGGATATGGAAATATAACAGGTAGGGAACGGTGAGTATGCCAGTTTGGTTCAAAATAACATATTAAGGGGCAGTAATGTAAAATCAGTCCAGAAAGATAGGCTAGAGTTAGAAGGGCTTCAAATATTTGTGTTTTATCCTAAATGTAATAAAGTCATTGAAACTTTTTGAAGGGGAAATGACATGGTAAGACCTATGTCTTAAGAATATCACTCTGGTTGCTGTCTGGAGACCAGAATAGTGAGAGACTGGAGGCAGTAAGGCAAATTAGGAAACTATCACAGTAGCCTAAGGCAAAAGATGATGAGGAACTGAAGAGTGTAATGGTTTTGGGAGTGCAAAGAAGGGGATGGACAGGAGAAATGCAGAGGTAGGGGCAAGATTTAATAGCTCAATGTATATGGGATGGGCATGTGGTATACCCATGTCAAAGGGAAAGAACATGGATGATGACAAATGATGACAAAGACACAGGAAAAGAGTCTGAGAAGGAATACTGACACAGGTAAGAGAACCAGGTGAGAAGAGTCGTGAAAACTCAGGGAAGGCAGAAAACTCAGGAGGAGGTCGATAGTCAACAGTGTTAAAAGCTGCAGAGGTCAGAAAAGGATGATGTCTAAAAAAGGGCCACTGAATGAACAAGTAAGATAAAACACATACTAAAATGTAAAAGAATGGTCACAAAGTGAAATGGGGCGTTGCAAAGGGAATTTCTTAGTCAAGTTCTGAGGTCCCTTCTGACTTTAAGATTGTGTGAATGTACTCTTCTGCCCAAACAGCATTTAATGCTGATAACTAATTCAGAAGCTAAGCCAGCCCCCTTCCTGTGTGATCCATGCTCATGGTTAATTTCTCTCAGGTGTACTACCAGGCTTACATGTATGTGAACACACTGCCCTCTGGGGGCAGCAGCACAGGCATGGCAAAAAATAGCCATTCCTTGAAGGACTTGCATTTGCACCAAGGAGCCTGGTATATCTTGTAAAAGTCTCAATGTAAGAAATATTACTGTGGTTCATTCTTGGATTTTCAACTAGACATTTCTGAACATTCTATTTAAGGAAATAATTTTTTAAAAAGCAACCATATTTGTTGCCATTCACATACACTCCTTTTTATTGGATAATTAACAAGAAAAAAATCATTTGGCACAAGAATGCCAATTTATTATATTTTGGACACAAACACAAAATATCCCCACAAGCCAAAAAAAAATTACATCGAAAAACTGAAACAATCAACATTCTATCAAAACACCAGGCTATGACACCCCTCCCTTAATAGTTTGAAAGTACCTTGTATTGCTAGACATACATCCAAATCCAAATTTAATAAAATACCATTTGAAACATTACAAGTCCAACCATACAGAAACAAAATTACATCATTAGTCAAAAGAACAAATGCAAACATTTAACAATGAAGTTTCAGCCATTAGACATAGAAAGATCATGAAAATGTCAATAGCAAGGGATAAGAAAATCTTTAAGTGATAACAAGATCTCTCCTTAAATTTTACAAGGAAAAAAACCTTGTAGTTGAAACAGTATTGATACAATGCCCTTGGACTCCACCTTCTTAAAATGAAAGTAGAGTTACTGCCTTGCTATTGAGCAAGAAAATCCTAGAGAACATTCATAAAGATTGCTGGGAAATGAGCAGAGGGGTAACTTGCCAAACAGCTTCTGAACAAGGACATGTCTCCCAGAGGGAGGGAAGGAGAAGGCTGTTGTGCTAGGTAGACCAGCCTGACATTTGTGCCTAGTACGTGATCAGAGGATACAAATTGTGCAAAACGTGTTTGCCCGTAAATCACAACCTTTGGGAGCAGCTACAGGCACAATATTATCATGTAGTACTTACAGTAAGAATAAATGTTTTGCCTGCCCAGACAACTGACCATTTTACAGATTGTTCAGAGTTCAGCTCTAAACCAAAAAGAAATCCTAATTGGTTTCACAGTGGGGTCACCACTGTTCTTCACAAAAGTTCTTGTGCCTCATCCCCCAATTAAATCTGCTACATTTCAGTCTTTCACACACCACATTAACAGTGCCTAACAGGCTTTATTTAAAAGCAAAAAGACCCCAACCGTCCTATAAACTACCGCTACAGAATGCACACCTCCCACTGATTGACACATGCATAACGATTCAGTTCATTCCAAGGGGTTACATAGTCAAAACTGTCAAACCGCAAATTAACTCTACCTTCAGACCTCCTTATACTAGGACTGCTGCAACTTTGATTTCGCAGAGATACCTCTTAAAGATATATACTCTATGGCAATGTTTCCCCCCCAATAATTGTAGTTATTAATACACTCACGTTTTACTTTCCTCCAAAAGTGACAGCATTGCACTGTTATAATAGGAATTGTTCCTATAAAGTTAGGCCCCGTTCCCTCCCACCCTACCCCATCCTCCCACACAGGTTAAAGAAACCATTTTGTGCAGGGGCACCTGAGCAAGCTGAGGTCCTTTCCAGAATCAATCCAGACTGAGGTCACAGCTTCACTGAACCCCATCTGTGCCCCACCATGGGCACATGTTGTCAAGAGACAAAAGCAGGACCTTCTCGCCTGATAGTCGCCCTCAAGTGACCTCACCTGGCCAGAGGTGGAGCCCTCTGATCTGAATCATCCAAAGGGTCCTTTTTCTCTTCCAGGTGCCTTGTGTCTCTCCCTCTGAGGCTAGAGGACAGAGTTGCTGATGGGTTTATTCTTTGTGCTCTCCCTGAACAAACGTGAATAAAAGCAGCCATCCTGCTGAGGCGGCGACCAGCCTCTCACCGACAGGTCCTGATTTTTATTATCCAACTGAGGTATTTTTTTTTTTTAAAGAAAAGCTTAGGAAAGAAAAAGAAAAAAGAAATCTGTGCACTGTGCCTCAGGGACAGAGCTCACTCTTCAATCCCAACGTTGACAGAACAAAACAAAGTCTCAAGTTTTAGCATTCAACTTAGGATATACAACTTCCCATCCAGTAGCTTCAGCACCCCCAGCGGTGCTGCCAAAAAGAGACAGCAGATAGAAATGTAAACTTGGATGGATTTACAAGCTTGCTTAAAAGACTGGAGAAAAACAGCATCTGATATTGCTGAACTTTTGGAAAGGCTAGTTTAGTATACACAGTTCAGAACTGCTATTGAGCTAAGAGTAGCTACCACTGTGTGAGCCACCAGGATTCTGTGGAAAAGGGTCCATGACACAGGACCAGGCAAGTTTCCAGTGTAACTGATGCTTACTTGATCTCAATTCCCTTTGTTTTAACATGAAAGGAAGTCAACCTCTAAGTTAGTGGAGTATAAAAAGCTGGTAAAGGAAATATCAAGCCTCTTATAACTCATTTTAGCCTAAAAAACCAATTGTGGGAGAAAAAAGTGAAAACATAGAACAATCTAGGCTGTCATACAGTAGCTAAAATGTACAACTCTATAAAACATGCACTGTATGTAACTGTGGGGGCATCGCCTAAATTGCCAAGAAGTTCAAAATGCCAGTACAGCTACACGTCTCTAGGCTGACAGCACCACACAACATATGGACTGTACAAATTGGCAAAAGCCTTTCCAAAGGGGAACAATCACATTCAAGATTATTTTAAGACGGTAAGACAGAAAGGACACCAATAGTGAATACAAAAAGGTAAAAATAACCTTTAAAAAGGCATGAAAATGTGTCTTTTCTGACTAGTTTCAAAAATTTCCAGATTGTGAAGTCATAAGAAATATTAGATAAATTCATGCACAACCCTTGGCCAGAAAACTACATTTTGGGGATAGGGGTGGTGCTAGGAGGGGGAGCCTTTAAAAAAAAGTTTTATTGCCAAAGTGAACCGTCTACAAGAAAAGTTTAAAAATCATTTACATTTATCAAACCACACAGCAGCATAAAATGGGCACTTTGTAAAACTTGGAAAAATACCTAAAAGCTAATTTTTTCTTTTTTTACTTTCCTTTTCTATTTTTTTTTAAGAAGGGGAAAACATGAGAGCTTTTACTATTCCATGGCAGTGTTATCTGTAATTATCCCAGGCATCCCTCTCTGGTTCTATGACACATTCAAAGAAGGTATACCCAGTAAGACCTGCCTGGTGAGGCTGCAATCACCAATAGTGCAATCACTCTGCCGCTTGTGCCTGCACCAGCACACTTTTGCAGAGATCAAAAAGATAAAACTAGTAAAAATGACAAACTGCAATACCTTCTAAAATTAATGCTCCATAAAGGCATTTACAATAGTAAAGTAAAAAAATCTCTGTTAAAAAGTCTATGGCCCCACACAATAGACAGCTACACTGAAGTAAAATGATGGGTGGTGTGCCCCTCTCAGTCACGTATATCTGCTTAATGAATACAAACAAGGATAATTTCATCTCATTAAACTGGAGGATTGAGGTGACAACCACTGCTAGCAAAATATTCAATAGAAATATCTTATGTCAAGTTCTTTAAAAATTTCAGGATGATCAGTCTTATTTATGCTTTGAGGTAAAAATTCAGTCCAATGTATCAGAAAAGACAGTCTACAAATTTCTATTACTAAAAAAATGACTTAAAAAAACCCTAAACAACAAAGCAACAACAAAACAATGGCTCCATTCTGTTGTTGTGCATCAGACACTGATTCAGAACTGCTAAGAGAAGCTGTCTGAAGCCAGCTTGGCCCTATCGAGCAGAAGCAGTAGGTTTTCACAACATTTCATGGTGTGCCAAATCCGCTCAGTCTTCACAAAGGCTCTCAGGCAAAATACATTGTGTGCTGGGTATCATGGTGGATCTGCACAGCCTTGGCCAGAGCCTGGGGATCCCGGCCATTGCTCTGTCCTGACACATGACTTCCCTCGGCACTGGGAAGAAGAAAACAAGGAAGAGTCAGGTGCAACCAATATATGCTATGAAGTCCCTCAAGCATGTGGCTCAGTAATGAGAAGTCAGTGCTAATGGGAGGACTTCTAGAGCTGAAGGTGCACTGTTCAGTAGTGGGCATCTGGGCCCAGAAAAGACCTCATTTAGAGAAGGAAGGAAAGGCTGAGCTTGTTCAGCTCCTCACTGAGTAACTCAACAACCCGGCCAGATGGTTCTGCTTGGTTCAAATGAGTACTCTCGGCCAGATGTTTTTGGCACAACTTCCCGAGGGCCCCCTCCCCTCTCCCCCATCCTCACTAGCATACATTTACAGAACCAAAGCTGCATGTACCAATTACCGGTTCAAGGCTGCTTAGAGTCAAGTCTAAGAAGCATTTTTTTATGCCACCTATTATGGACAAAACTGGCTCTACACCTTTGGAGACTGATTAAAATGCTTCTAAAAAACCAGACTGTCTTTCTTACTTTAGAAATATCCTGAGTGATCTGTTGCTACTTTTCCCCCTTCTTCTAGGATAGGTTTATATTTGCTGCTTCACAGACTATACAAGTATAAACTAGTAAACTGTTTTCAGGAATTGATTTCTCAATTTTCAATACAAATTGATTTGTAAAGCAAAATTCTCAATGAGATTATGCCACTTTGGGATTAAGAGTCTAGAAGAATGTTTAAATAATACAAAAAAGCTAGAACAATTAAATTTTTGAACAACATGTGCGTCCACAAAACCAAGAAGATAATTTATTGTATAGAGACTTACCTGTCATGATCCTTATCCACAAGGTGGTACCTTGCTCTAAATGCTACCAATCGAGCATAGTAGGCTGGGGCTGGAATGGAAACCGAACGGGTACATCTTACGTAGGTGTGACAGAGCTGGTAAGTTAGAAGCTGGAGCTCATCTGCAGTAAAGCAGTTGTCATCCCATAAGACCTGATAATGGGATGGGCGGCTGGTTCCCTGGAGAGAAAGATGAGAGAGAGAGAGAGAGAGAGAGAGAGAAAATGTTTTGTGAACTTGAAAGTGTCTTGTGAACTTGTGAATTTGAAAGTGTTCCAAGTGAACTTGGAACTGAAACTGGCTGGGTCATCAATGGAGAGTTACAAGCTGCTTAAATTTCTCCTTAACCTCAGAAATAATATTCCAACACTCCAAAACTCAGACGATGAGAGTTCAAGGACAGTGATTCCCAAAATGATCAACAGGGGGTACTGTGTCACTACTCAATAATTACAGAATGTGTTTTCACTTTGTTCTTTACTTAATTCCAATATGCAATGTGACTTAGCATAATAAACATACCTCCTACAGATGGCATAAATAGGCCTTATGTGTGAGTATGTGTGTGTGTATACACATACACACACATATAAACAAACATAAATGGTGTTGTCAGAACTGCAGAATTTCAGAGCTAGAAAGGATCTCAGAGGTCATGAAGCCCACTATGTAATTCAGCAACAGGCCTTTGAAGACCTTTAGTGAAGGAGACTCCCTATTACCCAAGGCAGTCCATCTCACTTTTGGACAGCTTCATTGTTTCTCTTCATATCAAACCCAAGTCTACCTTTCAGCAGCTTCCACAGTCCTCAGGGGCTAAGCAAATTAAGACCAATTCCTTTTCCACAGGACTTCCCTTTAATACTTGAATATAGCTATCCTATCCTCCCAACAAGTCTTCTCCAGGCTTCTTCTTATCCTGGTCATTCTGGACTCGCTCTGGCTTGTCAATGTTTTTCCAAAAATGTGGAGCTCAGAATTTAACAAAATACTCCAGTGCTATCTGACAAGTACCTGACCTGCTACAGCAGAAGATACAACATCTGTACAATCTCTAATACTCACTGCAGCCTAAGATCATACTAGCTCTCTTGGCTAGCAAATGAATCATACATAACTCACAGTCCACTAAAATCCTGAGATCTTTTCCAAACAGCTACTAAGCTATGCCTCCCCTATCTTGTGCATTTGATTGTTTGAACCCAAGTGAATGACTTCATATTAATCACAATTAAATTTCGCTTTATTAGATATAGCCAAATGTTCTACTTTGTTGAGATCCTCTGATCTTTTTGAATCCAGACTGTCATCCAGCTATTATTCTACCTTCATATCATCTGTGAACTTGGTAAGTGTGCTACCTATGCCTATACCATATCACCAATAAAAATTCAAACAGCAAAGGGTCAAGAGCAAATGATCTAGACACAGTATTCTAAGCTGATAGTGAGTTCCAAATCCACCCGGCTGTACCACTGTCTAATTCATAATTCTCTATTTTTAAAAAATGAGAGTAACATGGAAACTTTGTCAAATGATTTGTTAAAATCTCAACAAACTGTATCTGTACCATTTTACTGATGTACTAATTTACCAAGCATTCCTCTAAGAAACTGGAAAGTCTGCCTGATAAAACCTATTATTTTTTTTTAAAAGTTGTATTGATACATTTAATTTTTATATCATAATCTTTCCTATAAGTATCCTGCACCCCAGTAAAATTTAATTCTCCCTTGTTGCAAAGAAAAAACAAAACAATCCATGCAGTATTTTGACACTGTATACAATATTAAGCTTTGATAGTTTTGGACCTGTCTGCTAAAAGGATGATGGTATATTTTATTATCTCTCTACTAGAACTAATTCAATAACAAATTCAGCAAACACTAAACATTTATTAAGCGACTATTGTGTGTTAGGTACTGTACTAAGAGACCTGCCCTCAAGAAACTTAAAATCAAAAATAACTTTTATGTTTTTTAGGTGTTAAGAGTTTGTTTCCTTTCAGTGATCTTTTAATGTATACTGCTATAGTCACTATGTATACTATTCTTTTGGTTCTATTTATTTTAGCCTGTATCAATTCACACCAGATTTCTCATGTGTCTCTGAATTCATCAAGTTCATTATTTCTAAAAGCACAATATTATATTTAAATCTCACAGGTTGTTCAGCTGACTCCCCAAATAATAGGCATCCACTTGGTTTCTAATTCTATGACTACTACATGTGCTGCTATGAAAATTTTGATATATATCAGACATTTGTTTCTGTCCCCAATTCCCTTGGCATATATGCCCAGTAAGGAATGCCCTGGCAGCAGGGTTAAAGGATAAAAAATTTTGTCACATCTTTTGCATAATCCATATGATATCCTTAATGCTTAGAACAATTCACAGCTCCACAATGGTAAAGTTAAGTCTACTTGTTTTCTCACTCTCTCTAGCCTTTTATTTTTTTCATCTTTACCAACTTAGGAGGTGAAATCTCAGAGCTGTTTTAATTTATATTTCTCTACTGATCTGCAGCAAATTTTCCTGTGGTCAACTGGAGCTTGCACTTCTTCTTTTGAAAACTGTTCACATTCTTTGACCACTTGTCTCCCGAGGAAGGAGGCTCTTGGTCTGATATGTCTGTGTCAATTTCTTACATAACTTAGCCATTCCATTAATCAGTGCCATATGATGCAAATATTTTCCTCACTTTAACAGTTTCTCTTCTTATTCTATCATCATTGATTAATTGTATGTAAATTTAAAATTTTTATGTAATCAAAACTATCTATTTTGTCTTTTATGATCACCTTTGGCATAGTGGGTGAGGAGGCAGGCAGAACTGAGTTCAAGGTCCACTTCTGACACATATGGCTGTGCTACCTTCTGTTCAATTGCTATCTCTTATAATCATCACCTTTATGTTTTAAGACTGTTTACCTTAAACATAACTGATTAAGATAGCTTCCTATTTCCTAATTTTATGATGTGACCTTTTATATTGAGGTTTTATATGTATATATCTGGAACTAATTGTGGCATATGGTACAAGCTAGAGGCCTGAGCCTAATTCCTGCCAGAATGATTTCCAATTTTTCCAGCAATTCTTGTCAAACAGGGAAATCTTCCATGAGTTTATGTTCATAATCTGGGTTTTATTATACACTCCTTCTGATTTTTATCCGTTCCAATGATCTACTTTATTTTTAACCAGTACCAAACAGTTTTGATGTTTTTTTTTAACCGAACCTGTGGTTTCATTTTGATGAGTGGTCATTTAAACTAGTTCTAGTACAGGCTGGCACTTCTTCACCTTACAGAGAGTTGCCTGAGAGACCGAGTTGTTTGCTCAGGATTACAAGGCCAGAATATGTCAGTGGCAGGACTAGAACTCGGTCTTTCCGATTCCCAAATTTTGATAATTTTTCCTAACAGAGTTTGAGGTCTGGTATTGGTTTGTCTACTTTTCTTTCATCATCTCCCTGGAGAATATAGGCCTTTTAATTTCTTCCTCCAACTGAGTTTTGTTTTCATTAGTTCCGTACAGTATCCCAGCTGATACTTTGATTGGTATAGAACTAAAATTTCAGGTAATTTTGTCATTTTTATTATAGACGTAGGAAGGAAGATTTGGGCTTAAGGTCTCCTCTGATACTTCCTAGTTATGTGATTCTGGGCGAGCAATGCAAGCAAGCCCTCCATGCTTGAAGTAACCCTCTAAGATCACAGTTTGCAGAAAGGGTGGGGGGCAGCACTGGTGGAGCAGCTTCCTCACCAGAAGTTCTCCATGCCAGTGGAATGACAAGTATTATTCCTGTCCTTTACCTTGGTGTGCCATGGCAGGTTAACTCCTAGACATTTTGTGCTATGACCAATTCTGGATGAAGCCTCTCCAAACTGAGCTCCAGTCCTGGGTATTTTTAATTGGATGTCCTATAGGCATATTAAACTTGAAATGCCTAAAAAAGCCCTCATTATCTTTCCACTCAATTTTGTCCCACTTTTAAACTTCCCTATTTCCATTAAGGGTACCACCATCTTCTAGTCTTCCAGGTTAGAAACTAATCATACTAAATTCTTCATTCTCTCTTCTCCTCTACACACATCTAACTGGTAATCAATTCTACCTCTACATCTCTCCAATCTATTCCCTTATCTATGTTTAGATGACCTTCATGCTAATAAGGGTCTCATTACATTTCCCTGTGAACTATTTCATAACCTCCTCACTGGTCTCCCTGCCTGTCCTCTCCAATACAACTTCCATACAGCAACACTACTGATATTCCTAAAGCAAAGATTTAACTGTATTGATGCCCGGCTCAGCTGACAACAGCGGTCCCTATTACCATTAGGACTTACTTCCAAGCATCATTTAAAGCCCTTTACAACTTAGCAGCAATCTGCTTTTCCGGCCTTATTTAATAGCTCCCACTCATTCTCTGTTGTAGCCACAATGGCCTTCTTGCTGCTTCTCACATATGACAGTCTATCTCCCATTTGAGTTTGGCACAGGTTATTCCCATGCCAGGAAAGCACTCTGCCTTACCTCCATCTCTAAGACTCCCTAGCTTCCTTCAAAACTCAGTTCAAATGGCACATCTTACATGAGGCCTTTTCTGATTCACCCAGCTGCCAGTGACTCATCTCCCAAAATTACCTTGTATTTATTTTGCATATATAGTGCTTTTTTCTGTATAGGTAATCTCCTCTGATCAAAAATAATCTCCCTGAGAAGTGCAACTTCACTTTTGACTGTATCCTCATTGTCCAGCACATGAAGTTCACAAACTGATGGAATGACTGCAGGCTTCATTTTCTAGGCAGTCATTACTTACTGTTTTAATAACACTTTCTTGAAATTTTTCAGGAATTCAAATCAAGCTCAACAGCCTATATTTGGTAGCTGGTAGGTTTTCTTTTATTGAAATACCAGGCCATTTTCCTTGTAGCACCTCTCTTGTTTCAGAGATCAGGGTGATATTTTGGCAATCAAAAACCATTATAATGAATAAGAAAATTAATTAATTTGCAAGTGTTGCTGAATTTATTGTAACTTTTGGCTATGTGTTTCTTCAATCAATAGACAGTAATAGTAAAGTGACATATTCAATTTTTGGATTTTAAAATGGAACTCCCCTATTTAAGGCTGGGCACTAGATATATAGATACATCTATATATCTATATATATTGGAAATTGTTGTATTAGTAAATGCCTAACTATCAAGTCATAAATCTTGGCCCAATTTGAAATTACCTGAATTCCTGCATGACTACAGAGGTAGAAGTCAAATTCAGATGGATGCGTGATAGTGCTGTCCACAGTAGTACCTGCTGGTACATTACCACTTTTCCCCACCTATGTAGAAAAGAAAACACACAGGCATACAAAAAGATGTCATGAGCCATATAAAGCAGAATTCTATCTTCTTCCTTTGTACATGATATCTGACAAGTAAACTGCTCCAAGGAGGTGCTGGAGGCAAGCTTGCCTATAAATTTCTTCTTGCCTAACCACTTAATTCTCAATCATCTTCCAAAAGCAGTCCAGACCAGGATTTCTTGAGAGGGTCTAAATAAGGAGCTACTCTTCCTATAGCCCCTAGCTCTTGATCATAGTTATTTGTAGTATAGATTGCAATATCTGTGTGAAACAGGAAAAAGAATGCACAGACTGGGTTCTAAAATGAGAAGTTTCCCTCCTAAGTCAATTTTATTGCTTACTTAGGAAACATAAAACAACAACTTCCAGTAAAAATATTAAGTTAGAAATACTTTAGTAAGTTAATCACATACATAAACACTGAAAGGGTCACGTGTATGTTACCCCAAGATGGATATGGTCACTTTACTTGTATTCATAGTGTATTATGAGAAACAAAACCTTGGACAGCAAGTCAAGAGATCCGGAGTTCGGTCTCAGCTCTACCACTTGAGGTATGGCTTTGCAAACTTACTCAGCCACTCAGGGTTTCTGTTTCCTCATCTGCAAAATGATCTCTTGGGCCTTTATTTAAGTGAAAAGCCAATAAGCACAAATACAGGGACATAGAGTTAGGGATAAACAATCGACAAATCAAATCCTATTTTTACTATTTCATGTAGATTTCAATTACATTTGAGGAAGTCTATTTGGTACACTTAGCACAATATGTAGGAGTTATTTAAATTGACCCTGATAATTAGGTATAACTATATTTTTTCTTCTGGAAAACTCATATACATACAGATGTGGACACCTGGCTGGGGTCACAGGAGCTGAAATGTAACTGAATTATGGCGCTCCTACGATCATTCCACGCTAATGTCTGAGCTGTGAGGGAGGCCTGGAGAGTTGTAACAATCCCAAAAGCTTGGTGAATAAAACGATGAATTCCACTGGTGCTTGGTCAGACTAATTAACTCTGGTCTTAAAAGCCTTATGAACAAGCAGATAGTGAAGACAAAGAAATCTTAAGAATTGGAGCAGCTACAGAGAACTGAAAAGACCTAAACAGAGGCAAAACCTGTTCAGGGAATTTCTACTGATAAAGCTTAAGAGGCAACCACATGGATTTTGCAAAAATTTGCAAAAATAGAAGCAGAGGTTTGTGCACCTGAGGCCCAAACAGAAATACGTTATTTCTTCAATGACTAAGGGAGTAAAAAGAATCAACTCTGCCTTTGAATATGGTTGTAAAGTAAGCATGAACTAACAAGGAAAGACAGGGACACAAAGGACTGAGCTACAGGAGGAGCCACTCTACCTGGGGCAGGAGAAAGGAGAGGCCTGAAAGAGAGAGTCAAGCTGTAAGCCAAGATCAAGCAAGCTGAGGAATGTAAGACTGTACAACTAATAACTTACCTCCACCTGATTACATTGGATGTGGTGGCAGGGAAGGAGGCCACAGGAGAAAGGAAAGGGTAAAGGCCATGAATCTCAGAAGTGAAGTCTCTGAGTCAGTCCTCCCTTACTTCCCACCCTCAACCTACCCAAAAGATATCAGCAGGAAGTAATGGAAGTAAGCCATGATGAGAACTTAAAAGGATTCTGTATGAAGACTTTCTGTATTGTCACAGTGCTGCCCCCAATGTTTGTGGCTACCCAACATTTTACCAACCAGAAATCTCTATAAGCCTACATCTGTTATCCTCCCAATACAAATCTCCAACCTTGTGAGGTGGGCCAATCAAAATGTGAGATGAACTAAGTAAGTGTTTCAAGTTGTTTACTTATTCATCTTGAGCAATGAAAAGTTAGATTTAGATTTTCATAAATGCTACGGATTCATATGCACAATACTCATCACAATACCCAGGAGAGAACAACACTAAAAATAAAATTTAAAGGTAACAAGAGTTAAATGTCATTTTGTTAGACAACACCCCTCTTACAACATGCCACAGTTTTTCCTGTAATTCCTTACCCTTTCTGTTTTGTCTGCACAGAAGAGTCGAGTGTGATGCCTTTTCTGCACAACAATGTATGTTATACCTGGGCGATAATCTTCCTCCAAGCTAATACATGCCTTCCGAATTGCTATTAATTCTGGCCAAGCTACCTAGAAATTAGAAAGTTAGCTATGTTTAGATGAGAATCTTCATATCTTCACTCAGGTGTGACTTAAATGGGGGTCAAATATCCCAGTGCTGGGGGTAGGGAGTGGGGGGAAGGAGAAAAGAGGATGATAGGCAGGTAAAAGCATCAGAACTCTCTTCAAGAACAGGCCACTTTCCAAACTCTAATAGTAAAAACTGAGGGACACCTGCTTCATTTGTCCTTCGGAGACTCCTCCACGGTAATAAATGATACGAGTGGGCTTGAAGCGTGTAGATTTGTAGAACTGGATGAGAAGTTCTCGAACCATATTAGTCAAGTCTTGGATCACCTCCTGGCTGTAAAGAAGCTCCTGGGAGGTCTCCTGGCGAGAAGTCTGTACTCTCACTGTAGCACAGTATCGGCTGGGGTGTCCATCCATGCTACCAACCACTGCAGCAATAGAGGGCTTCTTCCCATCTCCAGCAGGAGGGTGAGTAACATCTGCTCCCAGAAAAATGACAGGTTGCTGGAACACTGAGGGCCTGTTCATATTTAAAGAGATGTTTCATTCATTCACACATGAAAGATAAAGATTATACTCAGCAAGTTACCGAAGCAATTGAAGCAAAATTAATTTATAGATGGTAAGGTATGGATCACTGCTTTGTAAACTTGATATGGATACCCCAAGGCTCCAGTGAGTACCTATACAACATAGTTTGTGACTAGAATATGGTATTCCTATAGGAGCAGGGAGAGAAGGTACAATTTAGGCCCATCACCCACTCTGAAACTCAACTGTCTATGTGACCAGGAAAGATTTTTCTAAGCAACTGCTTCTCTCTTCACTTAGATTCAGATTTCTATGACTGATGTCAAAGAGCTGAGATCTGCTGGGCACCCTTTCGACAGAGCTTTGAACTGGAGTCAAGAGATTTTTACTATTTCTGAACTTTTTCTAAATGCTGAGATTCAGGAAGAGTCATTTATTTCGCTGTGCTCATTTCTCTATCATTAGGCATATCTAGTAAAGAGATACCCAAACCTTTAAACTTCAACATTTATTGAGCAAGTACTACAGGAAAAACTCACATAGAGTAGGAATCTGATAAAAATTTACTGAGCTGAAATCAAGAAGAGTAAGACAGGATACCTGTCCTTGAGGAACTGATGATCTAAGGTAAGTAGCATGCATACATGTGCATCCTTATACATGTGAATGAACATGTATAAGGAATAAACCAAGAAATTTTAGGTTAAGTTCAAAGGTGAGGATGTTTGAGGAGCTTTTTTGGGGAGACAAGATCAAGGAAGGGAATCGGGGAAGTTTATGGATATTTCAGGGAGTATGTGTGTATGTGGAGGGACAGTGGAGATAGATAGGAGGTTGGAGGGTATTTCAAGCATGAGGAGGAATGGCGAAAGCAAAAGTCCAAAAAGGAATACATCACAGGATGTATTCAGAAAATGACTAGTTGCTGACACTTGCTACACTACAGAGTACAAAGGAAGTAAATGTAAAATATGTACGTTTTTAAGTTCTTAGACTCTATGGGTGGGGTTTGAGGCTACTTGTATGTAATTTCCATATACAGAACTGATAAAGCATCACAAATTCCTCACTTATCAGATAGCCAAGTTTTATTTTTTTTTAATTTAAAAAAATTTTTTTTAGCTCACTTCATTTTTTAAAATTATTTTGTTTTCAGTGTTCTACAATCACTTCATATATCTTAGATTTCTTCCCCCTCCCCAGTCCCTCCCTGAGACAGCGTGCAATCCCAAGTTTTACTTTTAATGGAGAAAAACCTGAATATCCTTATCATATAAAAAGCTGATGTTTATATAATGCTTAAGGTTTACAAAGCATTTTATCTAATTTTCTCTTCTGATCAGAACCCCTACTTTGTGAAATTGGCATTGTATACATCATCATCCCCATTTTACAGCTGATGACATTGAAACCTGGAGGGGTTAGATGTCTTGTTCAAGGTCGTGCAGTTACATAGTTGTCAGAAGAGGGATTCTAACTTGAGTCTTTCTCCTAACTTCAATTCTAGCAGACATTCTATTATATCACACTGCCTATATATTATTAATATGGTTAGAAGGATCATTTATTTAAGATTCAGGGAGCCAAAGAGACTGGAGGGGTATACAATATTCAACTTGAAGTATATGAAAGGCTGTCACATGAAAGAGCAACAGCTGGGAGTTTTAGAGATCCAGATTTAGTTATTATATTAAAGGAAGCACTTCCTAATAATCAGAACTGTCAAAAAGTGGAATGAGCTGTCTTGGGAGACAGGGAGGAAGCTTTTCCTTGTTAGCTCAAGTTTTCAAGTAAGGGCGAGATGACCAATCTAGGGGGATATTCTAAAGACAGCTAAAGAATGTATAAAGTACTTAATATGTACCAGAAACTGTTAGGCACAGGGGATACAAATACCAGTAAGACAGTCCGTGGCTTCATGGAGTTAACATTCTAATGGAGAAAGACAACACATAAAGGAGAGCTGGGAAATGGGGTAGGGTAGATAGGGTACTATGGTGTGGAAATGCCCAGGAAGTGCTGTGGAACCCTGGAGTTAGATCAGATGAGGCTAAGCTAAACTACAAGAGCACAGAGTGATCATGGGATAGAGGCCAAGACTTCAGTGGGGAAAAGGAGGATCATGTTGATGGTTCAAAGACAGTATCCTTGTTGAAGTAAAGTCTGGATAAGACTTCTAAGATAACTTCTCAGAATCTGTGACCTTTATAGTCTCACACATGCTCAAAAATACAGGATTTTGTCACATAGCCTTATAGGAAAGCAATCAATTTCACCCTCTATCTGGGACCTTACAATGATGGTCCTGTGATCTCATCAATGTGGACACACTACAACAATGCGACCTGCAGCTAGACATGCCTGCCCATCTATGCAATACTTGTTTGCACCCTCCTGTAACTCTACCAAAGGGACTCCTCTAAGACGTCACAGGGAAAGAAGGGTGTTTCTAATTTCTCTGTGACATTATAGACAACATCAGCACAGCACTTTAAAGTTTGCAAAGTGTTTTACATATCTGAATCTCACAACACCCTTATGTGTTATGTGCTATTAACTTTACAGACGAGGAAATTGAGGCTCAGAGAGGTTAAGTGATTTCTGCAGGATCACAAAGCTAATAGCACTGAGAGTTGGGCTTTGAACCTAGGTCTATCTGATTCCCAGTCCAGCGTACTATTATTCACTGCAATATGCTGCCTTTTATGAAGTATGTGGGCTGTCCTTTGGCGACCCTTCCCTTTTACTATATGACTGGCACCATCTTTCCCCCTCATCGTACATTATCTAAGATATATTTTATGCTGATTCTTCTGAACAACTCTTCATTTGTAATGTTCTGCAGCCCACCATATACTCCTACCATATACCTCTCTGTTGCCCTTTAAGTGATTCTCAACTCCAATTCTTCAGAGATTGTGATTTGCTGTGATTCAAGGTCATACAATATTACCAGAAGAGGAAAGGCATTAAAAAGATGGGACTTTGTTTCAGGGAGAAGTCTAGAGTCATTAAAACCCCTGTAATTTTGTAAAAGCAGTAATTCGCTGCCCAAGGGCCTTGATGGACAAGTTTTGTGAGCTGTTCATTCTGCATCCAAATAAATGTAAGAGCTAAGATGACATTCTTCAGTCATGTAGGTTGGTTCATGTGTGGAGAATTGAGCCATTCCTTTTCAAGTGATTAAAGAGCTCTTTTGGGAATCTCTGCCATGTCATGGATTTTGATGAAATCTTCAAAATATCATCTACAAACAGAAGCATCTGGAAGACCTTGCCATCTATATAAAATTCTACTTCCATTTGGAACCTATATTGGACATCCTCCATGACACTAGCAAATGTATATCTTTGTGAAGTAGACATCCCCCTGCTTTATACCTTCATGAATGATCAGAGGGTTGGAAAAAAAAATTCTTCAAAGAATCTGGTACGATTCTAATTCAAGAATGGGGGAATCCTTTGTTAGAGAAAAGACTTAAGGCAGTGCTCTGCTCTACTGAATCAAATGTCTTTTTATACCCAATAAATGTTCTGCATCCTTCAGGGAATTGTGTGAATGTAAATATAGGGCCTATTGCAAAATACTGTCTAAAGTAGCCTGCCTGTTCCCTTCTTATGCCTGTAATGAATAAATTATTCCCAAAATAATTTAAGTAGGAAAGCAGGTATATGGGACAGAAGATATTGATATTCTCTTCATTGCCTTTTCTTTGCTAATGTTAAGATGAGATTTTTTTTTTCATGTTTGTAGGATCACTCTCTCTTTCAGATACCTTGAGAATCAATCCCTCAAAGACTCCTCCGGTAAACTTGTTCTAGTCTAGCTCCTCTTCCTATCTTTGTTTGCTTCAGTGCCATTTCTACTTCCTCTTCCAACACACCTGGGACTGTGATGTGAAAATGTGGTGGCTCCATTGTCATCAATGCTGAAAAAGAGTTTGTTGTAAAAATCTTTAGGATTCTTTTTTAAAAATTTTCTCATCCGTTTGTTGTTCTCCCAATTTAATCTTCAAAAGGCATTGGGATGATTTTCTTTAGGTCTCTTTTCCAACCTTCCTTTAGGCTTGGTTTTCCCTCTCCACTGCTTGTTATTTTATGAAGAAATACTAATTGTAACTTTTTGATTTCTCCATAAGATTTTCTAAAATTAGATTTTAAAATTCTGAACACCAAAATGAAATCTTTTCCTGCAGTCATAAAGCAAACTGTCACTCCACTTCATACCATTTACATTTTTAAAAAATTTTACACATTTTCAAAATTGTCCTCCTTCTCTGAGCTTCTTTCTGAAATGCTTTTCATTCTCTTTTGTGCACCTTAAAAAATGTTACAATGGTTCCCCCACTATTTATCTGGGGTAATGCTACTATTCCCTCTATCCTCCAAAATACCCAAAGAAAGGCAAAAAAACTCCAAAAACCTCTGTCAACATTTAAGCATAGTCAAGCAAAATGAATCTATACCCTGGTCTTATCCAAAAAATGTGTCTCTTTACCTTGTGTCTCACCTCTCTATCATGAGGGCTCTGTCATGCTTCTTCACAGATGCTCTGGAAACATGCACAGCCAATCAATGCTTTGATCAGAATTTTTACATCTTCCAAACTTGCTTTTCCTAACAGGGTTGTTGTCCTTGTAGAAACTGCTCTTCTGCTTCCAATAACTACACTCAGTCAAATCATACTACCTAGGATTCTCTTAAATTTTTTAAAAATTATTTTTATGTTCTGTTACTATTCCAGTATATATTAATATAAGACAATTTCTTCAGCCATTCCTCACATGGCTAAAGCAGCTCCCTTTAATTCTAGTTCTCTGCCCCTCATCCCTTTCAGAATCAGGAAGACTGTTCTGCTTGTGACTGTTCTTCCCTTAACTCTGCTTCCCAGAGCCATTTATTTCCCTGGTGAGTTTGATGCATTTCTCCATCAAATTCTGTGCGGCAGGTGCATGTTCAACCTTCTTTTGTCTGTTGCAGGTAAAAGGTTCATGCCTATCCCTTCCTCCACATTGTTATACTTTTCTTAGTCATACTAACTATGAGAAATGGCAAGTTCAGTCCTCTTCCTCCTTTCTTTTCCTCTCCCTTCTTCTCTTTGTCTTCTTGAAACTCCCACACCTGGTCTTCTGTTCTTCTTGTTCAGTTTCAACACATTTGGAAGAATTAAGGTTCTGAAGGGACACGTGTTTGTCTTCCCCCATTCGAATGCTGGTCCTGTATCACTGTATAGCTACTTCCAAGTATTTAGATAAATTTCCATTTCTAAATTTCTCTGGATTTGTACTGCTATTTCAAAAGTCTTAGTCAATTCTGGTCTTTTCATCAGAATTTCTTTAGTCTTATGTACCATTAAAGAGTACACTTCCCAGTAGGATCATATTCGGCATTGCAAGGCAAGTTATTCTTGCTTTTGAGTCTTTATCTTTTGAACTATTGTATTCCAAGTATTACTCTGTTTAGCAGAAATTGGCAAGTCTTGTGTGATCCTGACTACAATTCCTTCTTACTTCTAGTCCTTTATGGACGTATTGGGGAACTTGGGATTTTTGGCATTTCCGGTATATTTTATTTTGGAACTCCTTTTAGGACATGATTGGGAAATTCTTTTCTTCTTTACTTTGCCATCTGGCTCTAATAGCTCTGGACAGTTTCCATTTATAATTTCTGGAAACATACGGTTGAGGCTTTTAGAAAAAAACTTTTTCAGAGAACACTGATTCTTAAATGACCTCTCCTTGGTCTTTTTTTTTTTTTTTGATATTTGATATCTTAAAATTTCTCCTATTTTTAAATCTTTTGCTTTCTCATACAGACACTAATATCTATTTGGTTTATTCTAGTTTTCAAGGATTTCCTTTTCTTTCCAATTCTTTCCTTAAAGAGCTTTCATTTTCACTTTTATTTCTTGCCCTATCTTCATATTTTTTCTTTAAGTCTCTGCTTGCAATTGTTACACAATCAGATCTGCAATATTTTTTAAAACTGCACAGTGTTTTCTTTGATTTACTCACCTCTGCAGCTATTCGGATTTGTGCCAGAGCCAAGCTTTGTCCCCTGCTGACACTGTTTGCTTCTGTCCTAGATCTTTGGCGCTCTCTGCTCTTGTTGCCAAGGGGCACAGAACTCTGTAAGCTATACTTGTCTTATCTTTGGTCAAGCTAGGAGGTAGAGGTGCTGCCTTTGCTGGACGTTGGGGGGAAAAGGTACCTTACCTCTTGCTTGTAGGCTGTTCCCTAATTTCTTGGGCAGTTCTAGGCTGGAATATATCCCTTAATGAAATTTCTCATTGCACTGCTTGAACATTATTCAATCTTGTGTGAATTTCAGGGTTTTGACAGAGAAGATATGAGGGAATTGGGTGGCTAACTCGACTGGAAGTCATTTCTCCATAAGATTTTTTTCTGTAATATTTTGAAGATTAATTTATGTTACAAATTAGAATTGACCTTGATTGTCATATCTCTTGGTTCACATCAAGATGAAGGACTTGATTAAATTTTCTCAGCTCTTCTTTCTCCTTTTATGGCAATCGGCTAAACCCAGTTAACCTTCTTTAAGAAATTGTTATCAATATTTATATTCATTCCTCCATATGGGGGCCAGAACAACTTCCTTAAATTGGTCAGAATGGAATTATATTACATCTTATGTTTTTCTCATTTTTACTCTTTTCTCTATTTTGACCTTTGTACTTGTAGTTGAGATAGGATTGGAACAAACTCATTTAGCATGCATGGAGATGAACTTCTGAAGCTTCATGGGCTTTGCAGTCAGAAGTGACGGGCAGTCTTTGTAACTGTATTCTTCTTGGAGATGACTGCCACGAGGACCATGATCTGAAAACACTCAATAGCATTCCAGAAGAGAGAGACCTTAAAGAACTTACTTGAGAAATACAGAGCTGAGGTTCAGATAAAATGACTATTCAGCAGTGCCACAATGTATTTAATGTTTTAAATATCAACCTCTTAGGAGAGTATGATAAAGACTATGGATTATTTACTGTATTCAAGTCACTCAATCAATGTACACTTATGATTTTTTTGTATTCAAACATCAATATTTTTTGTAGAGAGGAAAATAATGGTCCTATACCTTATCTATCATGCACACTCAATACCTTTCTTTTGGGAGAGATGCCAGGCTTGTGTTAACCTAAGTTTTAAGTAATTCCCTTCTCCATCATCCCACCATTGCTCTCAGATGGAGGAACATACAAAGTGCCTGAGATAAGAAAAGTCTGAGCTTTAAAGGCCAAGTTCCCTCAGGACTGAATGCAGTCCCCATGGAGCCCTAAGTGGAAGAGGGCACCTTAGTTCTGCTGGCCAGTGGATTTATAGTTATACATTCAAACCAAGTGGTCTGAAAGCACACAAAGACTCCTACAATAAACCAGTTTACTGCTAAAATAATATTCATTTCATTTTTTGGTATATTTTTTGGTACCTGTCATATCTAGCGCATCTTAACTCTTGGAGAAACCAAATAATACATAGGTGCGAGGCCTAAGGGTAGTCTTTAGCCTCTTCTCCTTTTTGATTCTTCAATCAGATTTTCCCACATTTTTTTGTTGGTTTCTTTTCTTTGGTGTTAATGAGTAGCAAAATACAATACAATTAATTTAGTTAACCCCTTAATTAGCAAAAAGTTTTTATCAAGTTTTTTTTTTACGGAATTTTACCTCTCTCCTGCAACAGATATCTGATCCACTAAAGATTTACATTTCATCAATTCAAATGAACCCTTACTGTAGCAATGCACTGTTTTAAAATCTCTGTATGTGAACTGCTATCTTACGTACCACGGCAGCTTTTTCAAATCTTTTCAACCCTCTTCAAGCCTCTTTCCATATCCCCTATCACTACTCTCTTTAGCTGAAGAACTTACCTCACATTTTACCAAAAAACAGGGCCGTTTGCCAAGAGCTCCCCCTTTCTTTCTCATCTCACATGATTCAGAAATCTTCTCATCCATAAACATTTATCAAGTGCCTACTCTGTATCAGAAACTAACTCTAACCCTAATCTCCTTCATTACTATCTCTTGTGAAGAAGTGGCCCTCTCTCTTAACAAGTCCCCTTATTCCCATCTTTTCCAGTAGACTGTCCCCCATTAACTCCTTATTCTTCAATCTCTTTCTACCGACTCCTTCCTTCTTGCCCACAAACGTGCCCATGTTTCTCTCATGCTTAAAAAAGCCCTGCTTCATTCAGTCACCCCCTATAGCTATCATCTGATATTTTTTCTCCCTTTCATTATTGCTCCAATGGGTTCAACTGTTACCTCTACTTAGATAATTCCAGATCTACATATCTAGTTCTAGTCTCTCTCCTGAGCTCCACATTAGCAATTGCCTTTTAAATATAAAAGAAGTGGATGTTCCATAAGCACCTCACACTCAACTTGTCCAAAACACAACTCATTATCTTTTCCCTCCAAATCCTCTTTGCTCAGCTTTTTTGTTACTTGTGAGGGCACCATGATCCTCCCACAATCAACTTGACTTGCAATTTGCTGCTGTCTTTGACTCTTCACTCTCACCCCATGTATCCAATCTGTTGTGAAATTTTGTTATTTCTAACTACACAGCATCTACATTACATTCCTTTCTCTCTACTCACACAGTTCAGGCAATAATCACCTTCTACCTTGGGGTACTGCAACAGCTTTCTAATTGGCTGCCTCCTCCTATTTCTACTCAGCTGTCAAGGATTTTCCTCAAATACAGGCTAGACCATGTCACCCCTTTGCTTAATAGGACCCTGTGACCTTAATGATCCTGGAGACGACAGCAAATCCTGTTTGGCATTTTAAGCCCTTTACAATCTAGCTCTTTGCTACTTTTCCAATCTCCTTAGATGTTATTCTTCTCCACATTCAATGGTCTACTTGCTTCTCCATCTCCCATCTTTGTGCCTTGGTACTGGATGTCCCTCAAGTCTCTGGAATGCTCTCTCCACAACTCCACCTTGGAATTTCTCTTGCTTTCCATCAGGACTCAGCTCAAATCCTAATTTCAGGAGGTTCTTTCCCAGTCTTTCTTGCTGTTTGTGTGCTTTCTCCAAGATTATCTTCTACACTGTGTAAGTGTACTGCATGTCCATAGCTATCTCCCCCAGTAGAATCTGAGCTTTGAGGGCAACAACAGTATTTTTGCTTTTCTTATGTTATCTCCAATGACCAGCACAGGGCCAAGCAAATATTAAGCACTTAATAAATGCTTACTGGGTTGATAGACTGAAATTATTTTCCTAGAGCTATTTTTTTAAAACAAAATCTTATCCTGAGTTCTGCAATGAAACGATCAAATGTCATGTATGATGGTGCTTTTGTTGCATTTGGATGCACAACAAAATTAACCCAGGCAACTCCTTTACTTTCCTCTTCAAGGACAGCCTGAGAGGCATCATTCCATTTACCTGATTACTGGGCTTTGTTTATATTAAGAATGTCACGACAGGAACAATTTAGGTCCTTCAGCAGAATGCTTGTTTATTTATCACTGGACAGGGATCTCACATTTTTAGATGTGACGATATATCCCCTGACCATTTCTGCCACTGTCACTGTGGGAGCAAAAGGACTAAAGGCTATTTTGTAGTTTCATTTGTTTCCAGGCTGTCATGACCAAAAATGCAACAGCAAGGGCCAGCCTATGAGTGATGAGCCTGTCCACAGTTAGCCAGGCCCATCCTCAGAAAATGGGTTTATTGCTGTAATCACCCTGTCAGCACTGCAGAACCGATCAGTGTTTGTATTCTATTGGTACAGCTTCTAAGAAACCACTATAAACCTTGTCACCATGATGAGGCACTTTACTCCATATGCAGCCAATAACCACCCCATCCTGACCTACTAAAAGGCAGCACCTGAAACATCAGATACTATCCCAAAACCTCCACTTGTTGCTTCAGGTAGGATCTTGTATGGGGGTCATAGAAGCCTAGTGTGGAGGTGGGTATGCCCAATATACAGGCCTGAGAGAAGTATGGAAAAGAGGCTTTCACCTGTCATGCATGTCACAAGGAATATGTAACTAACAAAATCATGGAATATTAACTTCTTGGCTGGGGTTTCACACTGTCCAAATATTTTAAACAATGCCACCACCTTCAATTTGTAAAGCATTTTTGACTTCTCAATTCTAATATAGGCAGTGCAGGCATCATAGATGGGAGAAACTAAGGTTCTAAGAGGATCAACAAACTGGTCAAACCAATATTGCAATTAGTGGCAAAATTGACTCACCTTTCGACTAGCTTGATCCCCTGCACATTAGTATAGACTGTTTATTCCTCATGTTTGATACTCTTAGGTTCAACAATTTGTTGAAAAAATCCAGATTTTAAACACGAGGTACCATGAAAGAAAGTTGAATTTAGAGTCTAAAGACTTGAGTTCAAATTGCAACTTTGCTATTTACTACATCACTTATTATCTCTGCAGCTAATCATTTTTTAAATGACCTCTAAGGTTTCTTCCAACTCAAAGTCTATAATCTAAGATTCAAAATGAGTCTTACCTTTGATGAGGTACAAGGACATTGTTAATTCCACCAAGCTTCGCATTTATCTTCAGGCAGAGATTAGAGAGAGTTTGGGGTGAAGTCTTTACTACATTTTTCACCTGAACACACTGAGTGGCCATTCCTAAGAGGGTATCACCAACTCGTTTCACTTCAGCTAAAAGCAAACAAATAAAATAAAGCTAGGTGGTTCTCCTAACTCAATAGTTATTTACTATGTATTTACTATGTATAGACTCCTATATCAGATGATGGGAGATACAAAGGTAGAATACAGTTCCTATTTTAATCAAATTTACAATATAATAAAGATATATGTGTACACCCCCTCCCCCAATAACTTTAAAAGCTGCCAAAATATTGAGGTCTGAGAAAGGAAAAACCATCCTTTTTTTTAAGTGGGGAAAGAAGGCTCCATGAAGAGGTACCATTTGAGCTAGGGCCTAAAGGATAAGTTTCTCCCTGCAACTTCCACATGAACAAGTATTCAAAAGTTAGTCATGCTCACTTCTAACCTGGATCAGTCCCTGACACTCTGGAGAATTCCCCTGCTATCCCAATGGCCTTCTCACACCTCTGATATGGCACTCCCCACCCCCTTTCTAGCTCCTTCTACTTAACGTCCTCCCCCTTTATACTCCTTGAGGACAGGGACTGTCTTTTTCATATATTCCCAGTGTTTAAAAGCACAATGCTTGCTACACAAGAAGCAGTAAGAACTTAATAAATGCTTTATCTTACCTAATGGGTAGAATTTCTAAATGCAGAGAAAGGAACAGGGCAGGGTAAGTGTATTGGTATAAGAAGCCCATAGACATGGAGGTAAGAAAGTACAAAATCTGCCTAGTGAATAGCTTATAACCCAGTATGACTCAAGGACAGAAGAGAGTAATATGAGAAATCTGAAAATGTGCCACAGAATTCTGGATTGCCAAGAATCCTGAATGACAGGCTAACAAATCTAAGGAGCTTCATTCAGTGGAGAGCAGAATGCCAGTGAAGCGTCTTGAGCAAAACAGTAATACCATCATTTATGTACATGAGGAAAGTAACTATAGCATCACTGCAGTGAGGAAGGACAATTAAGAAGGAGTGGCAATAATCCTAACAGGTGGATGCTAATGTTGATAATTACCAATAACTCTGTAAACTCAGAGAGAAAAGGCAGATAAAACCTCATCTGTTTTCACTATCTTCCGGGTTCACCATATAAGCAACAGACTATACATACCCCTGCCATATAGTTAAAAAAAAATAGGGCAATTAGGTGGTGTGCAAGAGATAGAGCACCGGCCCTGGAATCAAAAGGAACTGAGTTCAAATCTGGCTTAAGCATAGCATTCACTAGCTGTGTGATCCTGGGTGAGTCACTTAAGCCCAACTGCCTTCCCCCACCCCAAAACAAACCAAAAAAAACAATCATGTGACCATTTAACATAAGGATGACATACAGTAAACAAGAACTATACCATATACCGGTGTCTTCCCAGGTAGGATCACCACTATCAGCTGCAGGCCCACATAAGTCATCTTCAGATGTTTAAACATGGGCTCCACACTATCTGCTCCCTGTGCATATTTGCAAAAACATGGCTGACCCTGAATGGGCATTCCAGCATCCTTGGAAATCTTACGCAACTGATCTGTGAAACTCCTGGTGAAACAGAACCATTGGCACAGTGTTTGTTATTTCATGCTCAGTTTGGTGCTCTAGCAGTTGTCATCATCTATAGCTTTTCACAGAACAAACAATTCTGTGCTAAAACACAGCATAACTGGCAGCCACAATTGGACTGGGAGCTGTAGCACTGGAGTTGAAGTAGAGTAGGATGTTTATCAACGAGCCTGTCAAATGATCAGTCTTAATTTTAACTTTTGGAAAACAAGTGTAGACTAAAATGTTAACTCAAAGATAACTTGGTGTATCTGGCTCAAAAGGAGTTAAGTAAATTTGTGCTTAAGTGAGTTGTAACAGAAACATACTATTATCAAAGGATATGCTAGGATTAAATCAAAACTTGGCCCAGTAATTAACCTCCCCCCAAATTAGAAATATTAAAAAGCAACTAGAATTTGAAACAAATAAAATTTACTTTCAATTTAAATATTGGATAGAAGAACCCCAGTGCAGAAGGAAACATACCATTACTTCAACCCATGTATGAAGCTTTCAGTATCAATTCTTCTGTGTATTTGCCAATAATTTTAAACATTCCTTTCCCTTCATATCAGCTCCCTTTTCTCACCTTGATTTTTCCACACTTCTTACTAACTTCCTCTATAAATCTGTAAAAAGTGATGCAGACTGAAACCAACAATCCCAGTCAGTGTTCCTTCAGAAGCTAACAGAACTATTAGCAATTAGCAAAAGCATAATGGTTAAGATTAATCTATTTTTCATCTCAGTTGAACAGATAAAAATACATCCAGTGAGGAGGTATGCGAGGTAGAATTCCCACAAAGCCTTAGTGTATGGTCCCCACCTGTCCTACAGGTGAGCCAGAGATGAGTTTCTGCTTCAAGAGCAAGGAAATTGGAACTTAACAGAATCCCCATGTGTGAAATTATCCCTGGCAGAAGCCTTCCCTCCCTTCCTCCCTCCAGACTGGTGGGGACTCTTGCAGAATTTAGGTTACCAGGGTCATGTACATGCACTAGATTCTAGGATGAACAAAGACACTAAATGTAGCATTTTAGATTTGAAAGGCATAGAACCTAGCCACAAATATAAAAAGTACTCACTTTAACAGATCTTCCCTGCATTGTTTCTGAGGAGCAAAACAAGCAACAGCCCACACTTTAATCTCAATGCCAGCATAAAACTGTTTTCCTCGCATGTCCCATACACCTTGGTTTGGTGTAGCTACTGTTTTATTCTTTTTCGGGGGTTGAGGAGGAAAAGAAAAAGAGGGGGGGGAAGAGAACAGATCACAATTCAAAAGCATGTTCACAATGATGACATAATAAAACAACATTCTAAGTTCCTATCAGTATGGTGAAGGAGGCAAATGCTGAGCTGAAAGAGCAGGTCAGTAATACAACGTGGCTCTGCCATCAGTCAGCTCTGTGAATGGGGCCAATCACTTCACTTCTATCTCCTCGACTTCCTCCACCAGTCCTGAACAGGCTGAGTACGAGATGCACAGGGGCGTTCTTCCCAGTTCTGTAATGCAGTACACACTGCTGGACACTGCTAACTGGCATAATCTCCTCAGGATGGTCACTGATGACTTACTTAGACTACAGTCATTTTTCAGCTACTTTTTTTGTACCAAGCAGAGTTAAGCAGTGACACAAAGAAAGGCAAAATCATGGTCTTTCCCTCAAAGGACTTAACTCTTTCTAAAGGAGAGATGTCAAGCAAAAAACCACAAATGTAAGACATTTACATGGTAAATGAAAGGTAGTCACAGAGAGAAGTCATTAGGAGTCTAGGAAGTGCTAAGGAATTCTTGCAGAAGGTGTGATGTGAGCTAAGTTTCAGAAGCCAGGAGACGAAGGTAAGGAGGCAGAGCAGCCCAGGCCCAGAGGCTAGCCAGTGAAAAGGCATCAGGCAGGTAAATGGAGTGTTGTGTGAGGAATAGAAAGTATGTCAGTGTTGCTGGACTGTAGAATATGTGGAGGAGAAAAAGGTGTAAGAAGACAGGAAAGCTGGAGGGGGCCAAGTTGTGAAGGGCTTTAAAAGCCAGGGGCTTTTATATTTTATCGTGGGTTTAACAAGGAGCCACCTGAATTTATTGAACAGGGGAGGTGACATGTTCAGACCTACACTTTAGCATGATCTTTCTGACAGCTGAATGAAGCAGTGGGGAAAGACAAACAGGAAGGAGACTGCAATAATTCAGGCATCAGGTGATGAAAGCCAGCACCAGGAATGTGATGGTGTCAGCAGAGAAAAGGGGACAGATAGCACAGATATTGGACTGGCTAGGTATGGTGTTGGGGAGGGGTGGAAGATAACACTGAAGTTGTGTACCTGAGTGGCTGGGAGCACAGTGGTGCCCTGGACAAGGCAGTTCCAAAGAGGGGAGGATTTTAGGAGAAAAATGATGAGTTCTGCTTTGGATGAGAGTTTAAGATGTGTACAGTACATAGTATTCAGGAGAGAAACTAGGGCTGTATACACATCATTTACGCTACAGTATGGCGATGCTAAATGAACTCCTGGGAGCTGATGAAATCGCTAAGCAAGATGGTATAAAGTGGAAGGAGAGGCCTAGGACAAATCTCTCATGCTGCCTTAGTCTCCCTTATGACTTGGTCCCAGGCCTGCCATTTATTTTCTTCATCTTTGCTTCTTGCAGAGGTGATGTGACCCTCAGCTCAGTCTCTTAACCTGGGTGAGAATTTGGTTTATTTCATCAATAAGGCAAACAAAAGGGGGAGAAACCCATCATTATCACTATCCCCTAGAGAGTAGGAAATATTGCCACAAATTGAAGGGTATAAGGGTGGGAAACCAGGCAGGATATGTGGGAAGTTTAATAGTTCTCAGGGCTAGAGGGACACAAGATGAAAAATATTGCTGACAAAGTAACATATGACTGAAAAAATACTGCATGATTAGTTGGGGACAGGTGCTTAATGGAAAAAAAATACCAAAAAAACCCAAAACAAAAACACCTTACCCGGCCTCCATATTGTAGCATTGGTGCTGGCAACACTCTACCTGTCAACTCCGTCATTTCATTGTGAACAACAATACCAAATTCTTTTAGATATGGATCAGGTCCACCCACCATGCTGTTACTTTTCACCTAAAAAACAAAACAAAAAAACCCTGTTATTATGGCTAAGCCATCAATGGGGCAAAATGACAAAATGCATCATCTCAGTATTTGTTATACAGAGGTCACCACTCTTGTAAGTAGAACAAAGATGCTGCGAATTCTCTCTACATTTTTGTAGTGTAGAAATTTGTTCAATATTTACTGAGTGCCCACACTACATGAAAGCTACTGTTATATATCACGAATGGATATAAAAATGTAAAAGATATGATCCTTTTCAGGACGCCCAGATTTGGAATTTTTTTCTATTAAAGAATAAAACAAAAACAAAAGCCAGTGAATTAAGACAGGCTTTCTTGTAAATAGAAGAACAAAAAACTGATCATATCATAATAGGAAAATGTTCTGTTAGCCTTTCTTTCTTTCAGTGTATATATCTAGGACTGCATAAGAATGTATCTGACGCACTAGTCTGCTGATTTCCTCCTGTCTGTCTGGAGCAGATCTTGCGGTTGCTTTGATCATGGTGGACGTCTGATTGTCAGTTAATTTCTTGATACATCGCTGTCCTGCCACAATATTACAGACCTGCCATTAGGATAAGACAAACAAGGACTAAGTTAATGGCTTCTGCCAAACCTGACTGAATGAGAAAGATTTTAGAAAAATGGAAAAAATAGTTAAAGTGTCAGTGTTACATAATTACAAAAAAATCTGCTTCAAATTGTCATATGTAACTTTACTTTTTAGGTTAAAAGACAGATTTTATAAGTAAATAATCTAAGTATCTGATAACGAAGCAGAAGCACATTTATTCAAGCTTACCTCAAGAGGAAGGTAAGTGTGCTTTTGTTCCTGCCCCACTTGGAGACATGGAAGATGAGGATATTTCAGCTGCAGGCTATACTTCTGTTTAAAATACTGGGCTACTGTACATTCCATGGCCTGACCATTTTCCAGCTGTAGAGGAAAACTGTAGGATGATGTTACTTAGAAAATTTTCATCAATTCATACTTTTCCCAATTAAGAATAAAATCCTAACCTCTAAGACATTTTCTATATGGTTTATATCTTTGTTACTTATTTTTAAATATACTTTTACACATACATGTTGATTTCCTCAATAGAATATATACTCCTTGAGAGTAAGGATTGCTTCATTTATTTACTTTTTATCTCTGGTGTCCAGGATAGTGCCTGGCACTTAAAAAATGCTAGTCAACCAATTGGTTCCATAGTCAATACAGGTAAATCTTTCTTTGAACAGAATCCCTTAGTTTCTTTCAGTATTTAAATCAGTTTTTATCAAGGATTCCAATTACATATGTAGAGTTAGCTTTCTACTTTTGTCAGAGCCAAACAAATCTTCAAAGGAGCTGAATAATCAAGGAGTCTCACAGACCACGAAAGAGTAACTTACAAGACTCTAAAACTTTAACAAACAGGTTTTTTGGGGGGGCTTTATTTGATAATAGCCCTTTATACTTTACAAGGAACAGTATGGTACAAACTTGTGAACGGTATGAAATAGGCCCATTTCACCTAACTTCATTAATTAATTCCACAAAAAGGATATCTCTTTATGGGAAACAGGGTTAGTGGTGAAATGATTAATGGGAAAATGTTATGAACTATAGAAACACCCAGCTCATGGAGAGTTAATGCTGGGAATAACACCAACCACATAATAGGGGATTTTAATACATCAGAAGTAAATCCACTTACAAAAAGTTTTAATGTCACAGAGGCACAACTTAGGGCAATGTTACATAAAGGATTCTTGTAGAATACCTCATGTAACTAATAAAATATATCAGAAACATGATAAAATTAGTATATTTGCTTATAAATATAGAACACCAATAGTCATTCCCTAATGGCTAAGCATGTGAAAGTATATGAATAAATAATTCTAAAAAGAATTTCGAATGATTAAAAACCATGAAACTATTGTTCTATATAACTAAAAATATGAATATGCAAATTAAAACAACTCTGAAGTTTTACCTCACACAGAACAAACTGGCAAATATGTAAAACAAAGGTATCAAACTCATCTCTAGAACCAGATTAGAATATAATTGGGAAATGTTTAACAAACTGAATAAAAGTACAATACAACATAGTTAATGTTAATTTCTAGTTTTCTAAGTTAATTCTAAGTTAAACCAGTAGGGATCCTCTTTTATTTTAGTTTTGACACCACTGATGTAAAAGATTGAAATGGTCAGTGCTGGAGGAATTGTGGAAAAGTATGCACTACTGTGTCTAGATTACTACTGGTATAGTAATGAATCAGTCCAGGCACTCTGGAAAATAAATTATGATACTAAAATGTTTATACTTTCTGACCCAGAGATCCTGTTGCTAGGTATATACTCCAATGTCATAAGGAAAAAGAAAGGTGCTATATATAGCCCAAAATATTTACAGCAATAATTTTGCCAAAGAACAAGAAACAAAATAGATGGTCAGCAATTGGGGAATAGCTAAATAAATTATGGTACATAAAAATAATGAAATATTACTGTGTTGTGAGAAATGAAGACTACAGAGAAATTTACATGAACTGATCAAAGTGAAGCAAGCAGAATCAGGAAAACAACATATACAATAAAAATGGAACGAACACCTCGAAAATGAATGTAATTCAGGGGTAATTATAATGACCAAGCTTGGCTCCAAAGAAGAGATATAAGAATATACCTTTGAGAAATATTATGACCACAGCAAGAGCAACAAGTGACAACAAGGGAAACGACAACATAAACACTACAAAAGACTGCTCTTTGGACACATTTATCACGGAGCTAAAAGAACCCGCACAACTCAATAGTAATTTAGGGTGTTATAACATAGGCAGCAGAGTGCAATGCACAGAGGGCTGATCTTAGAGTCGAGAAGACTTGGGTTCATTCTCTCTCACACAACACGCTTGAGATGAGTGATTATGGGCAATTTGTTGACCTTTTCAGTACCTAGGCCACTTTCTAAGAGTGGCTGCCCATCTGTATTGGCAGAGGTATCCAGTATGGAATCTATACCAGGATTCATTGACACTGAGGAAATGACAAGTCCACATCAAAATAAAAACAGTAACAATAACTTCATGAAGTTCATATACAATGACCCTGAGTTATAAAATCATGTACTCTTTTTAAGAAGTCAAGAAAGCAAAATATTCTGTAAATATTTCCACTAAAATGTTTGAAATTTTAAATACTACTGCTGAAAGAGATTTTCCCAATTGTTGGGAAAAAAAATATATGTGGAAATTATTTTCAAATGATGGCAGAAAAACAAGGCATTTAGTATTACCACTCAAACAAAGCACCCAATTCAAAATTCAATGTTAAATATCCTTTAAGATGTGATCAGCATACGTTTGGTGGCTGGCTGGTCGTCTAGTTACATTACAAACTCGGTATTTTCGTTTCATCTGTCCGCAGTGGGTAACCTCAACTTTAAGACCTAATATAGAAGAAATGCCAAAACAAAGGTATTAAAGTGATAAAAACAGAGTAACAAACCATCCATTATCTTTAAAAGGGTACAAACATACTTATAAATGGATAAACTGGAGAGGAGATAATAGGACTAACATTTATCTTCCATCCTCTAGGAAACTAGCCTCAGTTATAAATGATAACTTCATTCTCCCCAAAATAAAATTCCAAATGGAAAAAAATGCTGATTATTTCATTAGGATAAATGCTTGCAAGCAGTCATGTAGCTGGTCATAAGACAAATTTAACACAAATACCTACCTCTGATTTCTTTGGTAAACTTGACACGCTGGGAGTCTGTAAGAGGTTTTGTTTGTTCATTGATGTTCTGAATGTCTAAAACCTCACACATGAACTCAATGATAGGCTGGGCACGGTAGAAAGCCGTAGCAGACACTAATAAACAGAATGACAGGACGCTTAATTTGGGGACTGGGTAGGGTTAAAACAGTGAAGTGGGGCCATAATTCTAGCGTACCGTCAATATTCAGCATCATATTCCACATGGCTGGTCTCACAGACTGGTGGAAGCCAAACCAAACCTCCCTGCCCCCTCCCAGAGGGTGGTAGTAACCTTCTGGAGGGGAGAAGAATGAACGGCCCACAGGAGTATACCTGAAGAAACAAGAGTGGGCATGTTTCACAGCTAAGAAGTTCTCTCATTCCACTCTTGCCTCTTCCAAGAGTTTACAGAATCAGAGTATGAAAAAGCAAACATGTAGAAACCATCTTGGAAGGCTTAAAGGAATCTACCCCAGCGACTTGAACTTACACAGAACGGGCCTAACAGGGACACTCACCTCATAGAAGGCAGATGCCTTGTGATCACATCAAGTGCCTGAACGGAATCTTCAGGTACTTCATTCAAATGCCCAGCCAATGCTTCCAAAAGTAGCTGAAGACTTACTACGGACACCCATTGAATTGACACTTTAAAGGTCTGATCTTTGCCCTCACCTGGAAGAGTCACTTCCATATCAACCTAGGTGGGGTGAAAGGCACACATACACATTAAAAACGTTAAGTTGATACATAAAATCAAGGTTGTTGTTATAAAACTTATTAAACTAAGTCTCTTTTCATCAAACATCAATTTCACAGCTTCCTATAAATTATACTTCCCTGCCACAATCTTCTCCATCATTTTCCATTGGAATGGTGAGACATGCCAGAGTGGCCAGGCAAGTTTTCTATATAGACATGGCGGTCTAAATTTCATCTGCAAGCACCAGTTTGATTCCAATAGTTCCAGTCAAAATGAAAGGTAATAATATCAGCTTACACTGGTATGTCACTCACTGTGTGCCAGGCACTGTGGTAAAGGGCTTTACAAATACCGTCCCATCTGATCCTCTCAATAACCCTGGGAGGTAGGGGCTGTATTATTCCTATTTTACAGATGAGAAAATTGAGGCAAACAGAGGTTAAGTGATTTTCCCAGAGTCACCCGGCTAGTAAGTGTCTAAGGCTAGGTTTGAACTCAGGTCCTCCATGACTCAATGCCTGGTACTCTATCCACTCACTGTGCCTTGGAGGAGAGATGCTAACTATGTTAAGTTTACTTAATACGGTTCTAGTACAGACAAAGCACAACTGGATCAAACAACTCTCCATGTAAGTGCAAGAGCTGCTCTTATCAGTAATACTGAGCTACAGGGATGTCACATGTATGCTCATTAAGAAGCAAAATAAATACAGGTTAATAGGCTTTGGCAATCCACAAGTGTGAAAGGGAGAGCTTTGCTCTACTGGGGCTATTTTAAGACTTAAAAAAACCAGTCCCTAACATAGATCAAAATCTTGCAGGCTATAAGAACCAATTTTCATTACAATGCAAGTCTTGAAGAACTACAGCTGCATGTGGTTATATAAAGTCTATCAGTTCACAGAGTTTCTTATAGTAGTTAGAATACAATGCAAACAAAGCTAAGGTCCCAGATTTGACCTCTATGAAGCCCATTCAGTTTTGTGCACAATACATCTGCCAGTTACACAGGCTGACTCTGTAACTAGGTTAGTTACCTAACCTCAGTTAGCTGTCTTGAATACAATCTGCTGGTCACACAGGGCTGGGAGAAATGTGAATGGATTAATATGAACTAAGCGTACCTCCTACTCTGGAAGAACAGTACTAATAGCTAGAATTTACCTAGTGTCAGGCATTGTGCTAAATCCTTTTCAAATACTGTCTCATTTGATTCTCACAACAACCCTGGGAGTTAGGAGCTATTGCTATCTTTATTTTATAGCTGAGGAAATTGAAGCAAACATAGGAAAAGGGACTGGCCCAAGATAACACAGTTAGTAAATACATGAAACTCTAGATCTTCTGGACTTCAGATCCTATCCAATAACTCTATCTAACTGAGTCACCTAGCTGCCTCTAAAAAGTCATTACCTCATATTACAGATGCTTAATGGATGCTTTTTTTAATTCATTCATTAGTGATTTAGGGCCATGATTACTTGTTTCCACCTATCAGCAACACTTACCCTATCCCGTCCAATAGGCAGTGGGTGTGCTGTATACATGTTTCTTTTGCCATCATAGCCAGGCTGCCGATCACCAAATATCTGCATTTTGAAGTGTCTCACCATTGTATCTACCACCTCCCTTAAACAACAAAGGAAAATCAGCTTTGAAAAACAACACATCTTCAACTATCTAATTTTAAGTCAAATAGAGGTATGACAGGCTTCAGTATATAATACAGTCAAGTCATTTAAAAATAAATTTTCTAAAGCAAGTTACCACAACTTAATAAAAAAACTGAAAGCTAACAACTTAAATTGGGGGTGGAAAAAATTCGGCAAAGGATTTTTACAGCCTCTTCCCAAATCCAGGGTTTTAAAAAATCCAAACTACAAACAAGAAGTTTAGCAACAGTCCCTTCACTTCCTAGATATAAACTTAAAAAATTCATTTAGGATTTAAGTTCATATTTACTTAAAACCCACTGGTGATGAATAGCTCCAAGTGTATAAAACAATGGGGTGCAGGGAAACCGCAAAGATTTGGAAAACAGGAGTAGGGTGGGAGGAGCTGTTCAGGACCAGAAGAAGCAATAAATTCAAGATCACATCCCAAAGCAATAACTTGGTTTTCTTGAAAATTAAATGATGACACTGTTACTCTATGTACCGTTTGGTTTTATTCTATAAAACTCACATATAATAGTGGAGAAGGAAGCACAATTACTTATTTCCAAAATGTACTAGTATAGTGTATTACATAACAAAACATGTATGACTTGCATACACGCAGGATAACACACTGTGCCCTGGCACTGGAACAATTCATTCTGGAAACTTCAGCAGTGCCCAAGTCTGTGACAGTGTAAAACACAGGAGTCAGTGAAAAGTACAGTTGTGTACTGTACACATGTGGCATGTGAGCCTTACCAACATACATTATTCCCCAAGTACTGGGATTTGTTTCTTATACACCAAATTATTTCAAAAATGGCTAAAACAATGTCATGAAATATTACAGGAATGTAATGTTAATGTAAGGTTAATGGTGGGTGGGGGGAAGAGTTAAAGACTTTCCCTGCCCATTAATAGGCTCAATGTCTTTTTTTTAATAAATTTATTTATTTACTTTTTACATTCATTTTCACAAGATTCTGGGTTCCAAAATTTTCTCCCCATTTGTCCCCTCCCCAATACACTGAGCATTCCAATTACCCATATCACCAATCTGCCCTCTTTTCTTTCATCCCTCCCTTCCCTTACCCCATCTTCTCTTTTGTCCTGTAGAGCCAGATAACTTTCTATTCCCCATTACCTGTATTTCTTATTTCCTAGTAGCAAGAACAATACTCAACAGTTGTTCCTAAAACTTTGAGTTCCAACTTCTCCCCATCCCTCCCTCCCCACCCATTCCCTTTGGGAAGACAGGCAATTCAATATAGGCCATATCTGTGTAGTTTTGCAAGTGACTTCGATAATAGTCGTGTTGTGTAAGACTAACTATATTTCCCTCCATCTCATC
>CM053771.1:67931099-67955970 GCA_028658325.1 Potorous gilbertii
ATGGGGAGAAGTTGGAACTCAAAGTTTTAGGAACAACTGTTGAGTATTGTTCTTGCTACTAGGAAATAAGAAATACAGGTAATGGGGAATACAAAGTTAACTGGCCCTACAAGACAAAAGAGAAGATGGGGACAAGAGAAGGAAGGGATGATAGAAGAGAGGGCAGAATGGTGACAGGGGAAATTAGAATGCTCAGTGTACTGGGGTGGGGGGAGGGGACAAATGGGGAGAAAATTTTGGAACCCAAAATTTTGTGCAAATGAATGTAAAAATAAAATAAAAAAAACATAATAATTAAAAAAAAGAATGTAAGTCATTGACAAATGGTCAAAGGTCAAAGGACATGAATAGGTAGTTTTCAGACAAAGAAATCAAAGCCATCTATAGTAATATAAAAATGCTCTAAATCACTACTGATTAGAGAAATGCAAATTTAACAACTGTGAGGTAACCCCTCACTGTCAGATTGACTAATAAGACAAAAAGGGAAAATGATAAATGCTGGAGGGGATGTGGGAAAACTGGGATATTAATGCACTGTTGGTGGAATTGTGAACTGATCCAATTATTCTGAAGAGCTTAGAATTATGCCTATAGGGCTACAAAACCATGCATATGCTTTGATCCAGCAATATCACTGCTAGGTCTGTCTCCCAAAAAATGATTATTTAAAAAAGGGAAAAGAATCCACTTGCACAAAAAATATTTATAGTAGTTGTTTTTTGTGGTAGCTAAGAATTGGAAACTGAGGAAAGCCTCATCAACTGGGAAATGGTTGAACGAGTTGTATATGATTGTAATGGAATATTACTGTTACAAGAAATGATGAGTAGCATGCTTTCAGAAAAAAACAAAATCCTCACATGAACTCATACATAGTGAGCTGAACCAGGAGAACATTATACACATTAACAACAATATTATATGATGAAGAATTGTGAATGACTTAACTATGCTCAGCAATACAATGATTCAAGACAATCAGAAAGGATTCATGATGAAAAATGCTATCTGCCTCCTGAACAAAATCTTTTGTTTGAATACAGACTAAAGTACATTATTTTCACTTTCTTTTTTTGTTCAAATTTTCTTGCACAAAATGACTAATATGGAGATGTTTTACATGATTACACATGCATAATCTGTATCAGATTGCTTACCATCTCAGGGAGGGAGGGATAGAATTTGGAACTTAAAACTTAAAAAAGAATAAATGTTAAAAATTATATTTACATATAATTAGGGAAAACATTATTTTAAACAAATAAATTCTACAAATGTCAAAGTCTATTTTGTCTTTCATAATTATCTCAATCTCCCTTATGTTATGAACTCTCTTCTTAAACACAGTTATGAAAGTTACCTTTTCTTCTCCAAGTGTTTTTTTATGATACGACTTTTTAATTTATATAAACATGTCTACTATTTATTTGGCACATACTGTTTCATATGGTGTAGTATGATTATCTAAGTCTATTTCCCAACAAACTACTTTCTAGTCTTTCCTGTATTTCCTGTCAAATAGGAAGTTTTCCCTTCAGCAGTCTGTCTTTTGTGTTTAACAACACTGAGCTACTTGGTTCATTTGCTCCTCGATCTTACTGGTAAACCAGTACCAATCAGTTTTGATGGTTATACTTTATAATTTAATATAAAATAGGGTCATGCTCAGCTCCTTTTATTTGTACTTTAAAAATTATTTCACTTGAAATTCTTCAAATTTTATTCCTCCCCTTTTTTTGGTACTTGACTTCCAAGATGACCAAGAAGAGAAGGAACAGTGGGGCCAAGAAGGGCCCCAGCCACGTGCAGCCCACCCGCTGCACCAAGTACATCCGCTGAGCGCCCAAGGACAAGGCATCAAGAAGTTCATCATCTGCAACAACGTGGAAGCCGGGGTAGTCAGGGACACCTCCGATGCCAGAGTCTTCCACTCCGATGTGCTGCCCAAACTGTATGTGAAACGACATCACTGTGTGAGCTGCGAGATCCACAGCAAGATAGTGAGGAATCACTCCCGGGAGGCACGAAAGGATCGGACACCCCCACCCCGATTCAGACCTGCAGGTGCTGCCCCTAGACCTTCTCCAAAGCCCATGTAAAGAACTATCTGCCCATCAACATTCTTGAACCAATCAGAGGAAAATAAAATGGTTGGTCTATCTTAAAAAAAAAAAAGTATTCCTCCAAATTAATTTTATTAGTATTTTGTCTACTATAAAGCAACCTTGTGGCATTTTGGGTCATATGAAATTTTGAGTCTTCTGAGGTCATGGTGTTGCTTGGTTTGCAAAGTCAATGTGTTGGTTAGTTTTGCAGAACTTCTTTTCTTTCTTTTTAAATCTTTATTACAAGAAAAGCTTTGCTCACTGGAAAGGGGAGGGAAAAGGAGATATGGGGAAAAAACAAAAAGAAATTGAAAAAAATTATTGATAAAAAAGCTGGCAAATTTATTTTATTTCATATTTGTTTGCTGTCTTTTATTTCTATAAATACTCTCAGAATTATTTGGGTTAGTTTTCAAGTCAAGATTTTGGCAGGTTCACTATTTTTTTTTTATATTTAATAAGGTAATACTGCTTTCTAGTCTCCTCTACTAATCTTCCTCCAAGTTCTACAAATAAGTTTGTACTATAAATCATTGTTGCCCTTGGCTACCATTGGCAATGAGATTAAATGTTTATTGGATGATGTGTTTTCATGCCTCTTTTGTTCTCTTTTTCTGATAGCACTTGTCTTCCATCAGTTAAATTTCTCTTTGTGGATGCTTGCAATATTTTCCTCTTGACCTGAGAACTTGAATTTGGCTATTATAGTCCTGGGAGTTTTCATTTGGGGATCTCTTTTGGGAGGTGATTGGTGGATTCTTTCCATTTTTATTTTACCTCCTGGTTCTAGGATATCAAGGCAGTTTTTCTTGATTTCTTGAAATATGATTTCTCGACTTTTTTTGATCATGACTTTCAGGTAGTCCATTCCCAGGTCAGCTGTTTTTCCAATGAGATTCATATTTCCTTCTATTTTTTTGCATTCCTTTAACTTTGTTTTGCTGTTTCTTGATGTCTCATGGAATTATTGGCTTCCACTTGCCCGATTCTAATTTTTAAGTAATTATTTTCTTCAGTGAGTTTTTGTACCTCTTTTCCCATTTGACTAATTCTACTTTTTAAGTAGAATTGAACCTTCTTTTCCATTTGGCCAATTCTTCTTTTTAAGGAGTTTTTCTCTTCAGTGGATTTTTGTGCTTCTTTTACAATTTGGTCAATTCTATTTTTTAAAGGTGTTATTTTCTTCAGTATTTTTTGTCCCTCTTTTACCAAACTACTCTTTTCATAATTTTCTTGCATCACTCTCATTTCTTTCCTCAATTTTTTCCCCTACCTCTCTTATAAGATTTTTCAAAACCTTTTAAGACCTGTATCCAATTAACATCTTTTCTTTGAGGCTTTCCTTCTAACTTTTGACATCTTTGTCTCCTTCTGAGTTTGTTTCTTGCTTTTCCTTGTCACCATAGTAAATTTTTTGTGGTTAGGTTCTTTTTTTGTTGTTTTCTTATTTTCCCAGCCTATTTTTTGACTTTAAACTTTATGTTACAGGTGGGCTCTGCTCCTGAGGTGGAGGGTCACTGTCCCAAGCTTCTGGGTTTATTTTTTGAGGGGTGCTAATATTTTCAATGCTAGTTCTGGAGGTCTGTAAGTTTTTAGTTTTTCCAAGGAGGTATGATCTAAGGAGAGGTGTGATCACTGCTTTCCTGGCCAGTGCTTTGGTCTTTATCCAGAAAGGAACCTTGTTCCCTTGTAGCTGCAAGGGCTAATGATCCTCCTGGTTCTGAAAGTGTGACCAATCACCTCTTCGCTTGTGGCCTGTAAGTATGCATAGACAATGCAACAAAGTCTTGAACCTAGTGCCAGTATAGGGTCCCTTATATTCTCTTTCTGACCAGTTGTCCAACCACCATTACCATCTATCAGCTGCTGCCACTGTTGCAGCTGCCTCCAAGGTCTGCTTCTTACACTGTCCTAGCATAGCTTGCACTATGCTCTGGGTCCAGCTACCACCTTGGTGTGACTGACCCTTCCTGTTGTCTTGGGCTGGGAAATTGTTTCAACTGACCTTTTACTGGCTTTGCTGTTTCAGAATTTTATTTGATTTGAGGAGCTATTTTAAAGTTGTTCCTAGTTTTCAAAGTTAATTATAAGTTTGGATAACTTTGGTTGGAGCAGTTTTACTTGAATTCATTCATATCTTCTCACCTTAATCCTTTCTTCTAATTTGGTATTGATTTTGAGCCTTTATTTTAAAGAGGAAGTGGCTATGCTGCACATAGATTCTTAAGAGATTATTATGATATTAACCAGTCACATCCTGTGTTAAGATACAGTCAAATTCATTTTTTTAAAAAAATGTTATTTGGTGATCACCACATCCAGGACCTTTCACCATTCTTCTTCTGTACATATTTGGTCCCTTCTAGCTGCTCTTCTCAAACCCATTTTCTTAAATGCCACTCCCATTTCCTTGTATACTTCACAACAGGTATTGCTGGGTTAGAATCCAAATGTGGTAGCTCATAAAAGGCTGGCAAATCTATTTCATTTCATATCTATCTGTTTTCCCCTAGTTTCTTCCATAAATGGTTACTACTGTGACCATAATATGATATCTCCTTGAAGAAAATATTTAAGACCTATAGAGATAAAATGTCTGAGTATAAGTAACAGCATCTTTCATTTTTTTTCCAAATCACATTTTCCTTTTCTTTTAAAACAACTTAGCATTAATGTACTTATTAACATTTATTTCTATAATCCAGTTATTTATAATCTAAATTATATTTTTTCTAAGTTTTAACTTTCCTGTACAGCAAAGAAGAGATATAATGGCTCCTGTACAGCCCCACCTCTGATTTCACCAAAATGTGTGCTCCCAAAGTCCTGAGAGCCTTATTCACTTTCTTCTACCATATTGAAGATACCAGTGGAGCACTCAGTCTTTCCATTTGACTCCCCACATACACTTTCATCATCTTTTTTGCTCACAAGCTTACATAATGATAACCTTTATTTTACTTTGCTTTCTTTTTTAAAAAAGTTTGCTGCTTTATTCCTTTTTTAAAAATATCACTCTTAGCTCCCAATGACTCACCTCATCCCCCAAGAGAAATATATCTTTTAACAAACAAGTACTTTAAAAGCACCTAGAAAAGTACTTTAGTCAATAAACATGAGTTACCTGCCAGGCAGAAGGAAAGTCAACACCAATTTAAAAATATAAACGTGTTTGAAGCTTTATTACTTTAGAAAATACAAAGAAGCAGTAAAATCAGCTGAAAAGAAAGCCTAATGACAGACTCAACTAAGTAAAGTTATGCTGAGGGAATTTAAACAACAGAGAAAAATGGAAAAAATCTGCAAAGATTTTTACAAAAGACTTTTTAAACCATTAATACAGATAATAAAGTCACCGTACAAAATGCTTATCAAGATGACCAAAATGATACTAACAAGAATGGAAATAAAAAAAGCAGTACAGAAAAAAGAGCTCTATTGCTGGAGGTGAAACCATTGTGAAATTATTTAAACATCAATGCAAAGAGTATTTGAAGGAGAGAGGATTTTAAAAGTATGCACAAAATATTTCATTAATATTGGAAAAAATGGTGAACAATAGGATATTAACAATTATCAACCAAAACCTCTACACATACATATATGAACACATATGTTCATATGGGTAAACATCTACATATACATATGGGTAAATATATACACATATTTACAATTTTTATAAGAATCATCTACATACATGTTAAGGGAATCTTTGATATTAGTAAAAAAAAAGACAGGTTTTACAAACAATATCCCATAGGAGATCACATCTTTACAATTATACAACGGATTGAAAGATGTAGAGAATAGAAGATCTCATTTTATTTATTTTTCATTATTTAAAAACAAACAAGTTGATTGAGCAAAATGACACCTTATGGACTCCTTTTCAGGAGGGTATCTCATATGCAAATAAGTAAACAGAAAGTACATATGTAATCTGTAGGAATTTTGCCCTTGTTTCTTTCTTTTTGAGTCTCCCAAAAACCTAAATAGACAGCTAGGTGGCTTAGTGGGTAAGAGTGCTAGACCTGGAGGCAGGAAAACCTGAGTTAAAATCCTACTTCAGACACTTATTAGCTTCATGACCTGGGTTTTACATCTTAAAATGCTACATAAATGCTATTATTAGGTGATTCAGAGGGGAGAACTAAGCAGAACAGATTTGGGGAGCTTTCTACCATAAAGGGACGGGGTTTAGGATCATACTAATTTCTTCTGAGCCAAAGAATGTAAGAGAAGGATGGCTACATTTTATAGGCCTTTGAGAACTTCTAGGTTAAGTTGTAAGAACATCAATATGTTAGGAAGTATGGTTCTATGTGGCGATGAGCCTAGTTACTATGAGAGAAATTGCCATAATCAGCTTTCTTTGAATCTGCTAGGGACCTCAAGCCATGACATAACCTATCTAGCTACTTTGTTTCCCTGCCTTCCTTTGGCCTTAGAAATTTTGGGAGATTCCTTCACTTTCCCCTTCTCTATGAGTCAGAAGACTATGTGGGGAATATCTCATCATCAATAAGCAAGTGAGAACATGGGGAGAAAAGAAAGATGAGGAAATAGAATGGATGTTTCACTTTCACTTTAATTTCATATGTATTAAAACTGTAGTGATGTCTATAGACACAATCTATTGAATACAAAAAGGAAAGAAACTCAGAGTGGATTATTATAAAGCATGTGGGCAGAGCCAATATAACTGTAACAATTACTCTGTATCTTAAGATTAATAAGTCCTAGACTGTGAATTTAAGAAACAGTAATCTGTGCAAGGGGGAAAAGCTTCTTTCATAGAAACATGAATGGCCAAAGTTGTCAGCTGCTATTAAGAGGAACAGCTCAGGTTTTGAGTACCCTCTAGTGGCCAGAGGACCAGTTAGCAGATTGGTAAAAGGTTAAGAGTTGCACTCAGCAAATACATGGACGGAACAATTCAAGTAGGGACGAGCTAGTGGCTTACTCAAATATTGCCTTCTGAGTTACTCCAAACTCCTATGTGATAGCTATTTCCCTGTGTGTATGTATGTATGTATGTATGTATGTATATATGTGTGTGTATTTCTATACATCGGAAAGAGCAAGAACGAAAGCAAATTAAAGACAAATATCACATATTTTTAAATACAAAGTAATTCGTTTTGGTGGTGAGCATGCTAACTAAGGTATCAGGAAAAGCCTCTAAATAAGCAGTGTCTCAGGAAATCATTCCTTTTACCTGGAATGTACTGCCGAGAGGCACCTAGTTGGCCACTTTGGACAGAACCCTGGGCCTGGGGTCAGAAAACTCCAGTTCAAATCCAGATATTTATTAACTATGATCTGGGGCAAAGCTTTTAATTTCCTCAAAAGTATAATGGGGGTAATGATAGCATTTACCTCCCAAGATTGTGAGGATCAAAAAAGATAATATTGTTGTTCAAGTGCTTTGCATATGACCTGACACACAGCAGGTGTTTAATGAACGTCTCCCTACCTCCTTCCTCAGCCTCACAGAATCTCTCTCCTTCAGGATACAGCTCAAGTACAAATTCCTACGCTAGAGGTTCTTAACCACTTTTCTTTTGTTTTTATGGACCCTTTTGGCAGTCCAATAAAGCCAATAACCCCTCCTCGGAAGGACATTTGTTGCCCACATTAATCTCTATGTTTGTTAAAGGTTGTATTAATTTCTTTTCCCCATCCAAATTTCTCCACAAACTCCTAAGAGTTCTGTGGATCTCTGGATAAGAATTCTTGCTCTATACAAAACTCTTCAAGATTCAACTGCTAGTGCATTCCCTCTCTATCTTGTACTGATTTTTATTCGGTGTGTATGTGTATATGTGTGTGTGAACACACATAGAGTTTCTCCTCATAAAATGTAAGTTCTCTGAAATGAGAGATGTCTTTATTCTTTGAAAACGCTTACTGACTTCTTGTTTACTTTCAAACTTTGATAACATACGCAGAATCAGCAAATATACTAAAATGATGATTTTTGGGGGGCTTGATCTATGATTTTATTCGTAGGGAGAACTTCTGTTATATAAACACCCTTTGTAATTTATAGTCTTTGAAACTGGCCTGGGGCTCTAAGAGGCTAAGTAATTTGTTTCTAGTCACATGGCTAATTTGTGTCAGAGGCAGGACTTGCATCTAAGTTTTGGATACTTTGAGGTTACCTCTCCAAGAGCTACATAAATATGTGTAATTACTGTTATTATTTCATCTGTTCTATTCCCAGTGGTTTCTTGGGAGTTGTTCTCCTTTGAATCTATATGTGCCCCTTGGACTCTACCACTGTCTGGATTCTGAGTTGTCTCAGGAAAAAAATCTTCACTATGTGTTATATCCCATTACCATTTCAGAATAGAGAGAGGAAAAAAAGTTTCAAAGTTCTCTGCTCTAAAAAAATTCTATTTGCTCTAAATCATATTTTACAACATCTTTTTTCACTGTGTTCCCATATGCATACCTTTTACCTTAATTATAGGTAGCAAAGTTTTAGTTTGCCATGATTTGGTGGATCCTGTCAAATTCTTCATAGAATTTCTTTACTTTTTCACCCTTGCAATACAGGTGGTCAGTTTATTTAGGTTAGTCATCATCATGAGAATTTTAAGGCAAGATTAACAATATTACCATTAAATGATGTTTCTTCTTGCTTCCTTTGGATACACAATGAAACTAACTTCTTTAGTTAGAAGAACCTGTGAGATGTCTTTTCATGTTCTCATTTTTAAAAATTGTACTGATGCTTTTTTAAAATTATAGTTTGAATGTTTCTAGATATTAACACCCCCTGGGCTCTCACACCTTAACACCTAACAAAAAGGAGTATTTAAACTAGTCAAGTGAATTCGTTTATTTAGCTTTATCTTCTTTATGCCTTTTTTAAACTTCAGTTTAAACGTTCTGATCATTAAGATGTGATTTGCTTTCTCTAGTAGTACAATGATCCATCAGCTGGTAGACAAAAATGAATCAATCAACCAATAAGTACTTCTTAAACACTTAGTTATGTACCCTACTCAGTGCAAGACACTGTATACAAAAATAAAAAGAATAAAGTATAAAGATCTCACAAAAAAGCAACAGTGTTGCTGAATATTTGTAGATGGTATGAATACTGCCAGGTTCTGATGAGTGAGAATGAATCCTGTGAAGGAATGAATACTACATTATTCAAATTTGCACTTTCAAAGTTATAATTATGTATAAAACATAGTAATTAGTTCTAGCCCAATAGAAATTGGCAATTAAAATAAAAATAAGTTTTAAATCTTTATTAATGTAATATAACAACAAAGGATAAGAAAAAATTTATTTCTGATTCTAATTTATTATAAAGTAATGGAGTATTTATAAAAAGGAAAAAATTTTTTTAAATGATTGAATATCATACATAAAGGTAAGTTTACACTGATATGTGACAAAAACATCATTCTTGTCATTTGAAATAATTTTTTGTAGGATAAACTAAATCGTCCTTTCTTTAAATGTTTATATATACACTGGTAGGTGAAGAGGACTCTATCCACATTTTGGCAAATTTGCGTTCTTACATTCTTACACAGTGAATGACGTGTGTAACTAGATGACCTGGGACATTATCTAAAATCATGAAAACTCAGAAAGTGACCTTGTTGCAATATTTTCAACAAGTGGGCTAAAATAACTTGAAAAATCAGTCTTCAAAAACAGTTTTAGTCACCCATGCTTTCTTATTTGACTATCAAAAGAACTGGAAATGCTTTCAGAATGCAAGGACTCACAAGTAAAATCAGAGCTAAGTAAGTGGAAAAACATCAGTTGCTCGTGGGTAGGCCGAGCTAATACAATAAAAATAATAACTCTACCTAAATTAATTTACTTATTCAGTGCCATACCAATCAAACTACCAGATAATTATTTTCTAGAGCTAGAAAAAATTATTACAGAATTCATCTGGAAGAACAAAAGGTCCAGAGTATCAAGGAACTAATAAAAAAAATGCTTAGGGAAGGTGGCCTAGCCCTACCAGATCTCAAATTGTATTATAAAGCAGTAATCATCAAAACCACTTGGTACTGGCTAAGAAATAGAGGGGTATAGGTTAGGTGGAATAGGTTAGGTACTCAAGACACAATAGTCAATGAATATAGCAATCTACTGTTTGATAAACCCAAGGACCCCAGCTTCTGGGATAAGAACTCACTGTTTGACAAAAACTGCTGGGAAAACTGGATTAACAGTGTGGCAGAAACTGGGCATAGAGCAATGCCTGAGACTGTGCACAAGAATAAAGTCCAAATGGATACATGATCTAGGTATAAAGATTGATATTATAAACAAATGAGGGGAGCAAGGAATAGTGTATTTGTCAGATTTACGGAGAATGGAGAAATTATGACCAAACAAGAGATAGAGAACATTATGGAGGGCAAAATGGATAATTTTGGTGACGTTAAATTGAAAAGTTTTTGCACAGAGTGCAAAAGACTTGGAGAATGCTAGACCAGCACTGGTTTTTAACTTAAAATCCTCTTTAGTATTATCTTCCAATAAATGAAACATTTTAAATAAAAATTAAAACATTAAAATGCATAGATCATTATATATCCAGCTTCTCAGTTTTCCAAATCTTCAGGATATTTAGCTGCTGCATCCTCACTTATGCTATTTCTCTGGTAGTTTTAAGATTATGCAATTAAACTCAATTTTTAAAGTGAACTAATCAAAAGTAAAAGTTTCTTCACTATGCATATTCTTTCCATTTGCTTTCACTGCTTTAAACAAATTGAAAGCTTTTTTCTGAATATCTACTAAGAGAAATGTGTTTTGAAGGTGATCTTCAATCCCTGCAACTAACTGATGCTCCATTTCTATCACTGTAACATGTTTATTCCCCACATTTATTTGCAAACCACAAAAAGCTGATGCAATGTTCTTTTATTTTGCCTGTTTATAATGTTCTATACTGTGGATTCAGGCATTTTGACATTTCATTCTATTTTAGAGTTAATTTTGATTACATTCATGACATTCAGTTACATCAAATTTTTGTTCTGATGTAATGTGCCTCTTTTTTCTTAAATTAGTAATGTTTCCATTTGAAATATTCCTTTTGTCCATTTTATTAAAGGCTCTTAAAAAAATAGGCCCTCCTACCTTTCCAATCTTCTTACACCTTACTCCCCAACATGTACTCTTTAATCCAGTGGCACTGGTCTCCTGACTATTCCATGAATAAGATACTCCATCTCTCAGCTCCAAGGCATTTTCTCTGCCTTTTCCTATTCCTTGTACACTCTCCCTTCCCTGCTATGCTTACTGACTCCCTGGCTTCCCTCAAGTTCCATCTAACACCCCATCTTCCACAGGAAGGTTTCTCCAATCCCTCTTCATTCCAGTGCTTTCCCTCCTTTAATGATTTCCCTTCTATCTTGTAAATAGCTTGTTTGTACATTTTTGTATATCTCCCCCATTAGACTGTGGACTCCTTGAAGACAGGGGCTGTCTTTTGCCCTTTTTTTGTATCCCTGGCACTTAGTACAGTGTCTGGCACGAAGTAGGTGCTTAACAGAAAAAAAAATCAACACAACTGTTGGTAATGTGCAGTAGTACATCACATCTGCATAGGTGTCACATTGACACCTTTTGTTTTTATATTCCCTTGATTTCTAAATACAGGAAAATGAAATTTAATAGAAATTAATGTAAAGCCTCTCTCTACCCCACCCCTGGGCTTAAAACCTGGTTTGCCAAGATATTTTACTGGGGTATGGCTACTGTTCATGCTAAAGCTTCTTAGAACTTAAAGGTAAGAGATGAGTGACAGGTACCTACCAAAGTTGAATAAAGAACCCTAAAAAGGGCTTGGCAAATCCTCACATCAGAAGTGCTAGTCCTCCCTGAAATCCCCATACCTGCTACATGTGTGACTTTGGGCACACCCACGCCCCCCAGGACTCAGTTTCTTCATTATAAAATGAAAGGTTTGAACTAGATGACCTCTGGGGTTCACTGCAATTTTAAATTTATGAACCTCAAACTTTTGATTCCCAAATCTCTTGTTTTTCATATAGCCCTATAACTATAATGTTATTATCTGTTTCTAAGTCCTAGACTTCATCTTAGAGGGTTAGAATATCTTTATCTCTTTGTTGACACCTTGTGGCCACCAAATTGATACTTTGCATCTCTCTGACTCCTTATTATAGGATTTACCCAAGAGTAGGGTTTAAATGTCCACAATTCCTGGAACCAGTTATGTAAAATGAGTACATGCAAATATATAAAGCTCTCTATAATTTATCTGGGCTTACACTATACGCACATACTTACACATACATATGCATGTATTTTTTTTTGGAGGCAATTCAGGGAGGACTTGCCCAGGGTCATGCAGGTAGTCAGCGTCTGAGCTGCCTTTGAACTCAGGACCTCTTGACTCTAGGGTGGGTGCTCTTAGTAGTACACCATCCAGTTGTCCCTACTATATATATTTTATCACTTAAACTATTTTATAAGCTCCCAAAGGGCAGACCTTGTAGCTCATACTACTGACCTACTAAGTGCTCACAGGATCAAAGCATTTAGAAATAGAAGGACCTTTAGACTTCATTTAGTCAAAGCCCACAGTTTAAAGATGCCAAAACTGAGCCCAGGGATGGGAAATGACTTTCTCAATGAAATCGCAGAGGTCGGTAAGTAGCATAGCTGATATTCAAACCTAGATATTATGACTCCAAATCTTGTGCTCTTGCTTACTATATATCGATATTTGTTGACTGATTTCTTTTAATGTACAATTTGGACCAGAAGTTTCAAAGCATCTGGGTTTTGATACTCCTAAGTTAGGGGAACCAGATTAAAATGTAATTGAAAATTAACAAAATAGAACATGGATAACGTTTCCCAATCAATATGGTACCTGTGGGGATCCTTATGTATGGTTTGTTATCCTTATGTGTGCTCTGTTTCTCTTTGACATCACTGATTTAGATGAACAAATATGTTTACCAAAAAGATATATCATGGATAACTAAGAAGATAAGGAATTTTTTTTTGAAATTCATTAAGTTTCCGTCTAGGTCCAGGTCTACATGATATGCAAATCTTACAGTACAAAAACTGTGATAGGAAGGCACTGCTTGCAATGACTTCTGATACATTAGTCTCCACATACTGTAGGCAAAAACTTGGAAGGCACACTGTAACGAGGGACTGCCTAAATACTGTCTGTCAAAAGGATGAATGCCTGGATTCAATTGCCAGGCCAAGAGAGTAGAGAAGAGGGGAAAGGATCCTTGTTGCGGGCTCACTGGGAAATAAAATGAGGAAGGTGGATTAGATGACCTCTAAAGTCTCTTCTAGCTCTAAATTTATGATCCTATGAATGTCAGCACCCAGCTCGAATATAATCCATGGATTAATGGTGGATAGTTTTGTTGTGGTGGTGGTTAATCCTTCTTATTTTTTTATCTATGCCCTTGAGATATTATCTGAGAAGAATTTACAATGTGATAAAAACTACCCTCTCTGCCTCCTTCCAAACAAACATACTCAGAAGAATATAAGTTCTTTGAGAATAGGAATGGGACATTTTTTCATTTTTGTGCTCCCAGCATACTATTATGCTCACAATAGACATTTAGTACTTGTTGAATTGCTGAAACACATCAAAAGGCTCTTGCAAACAGCAACTTCTGTGGAGTTTCTTGTTGCAAGTTAGTCTTACTCAGCTGGAGGTTCTTTAAAGAAACAAATGAAAATTAGAAGCAATAATTTTTTCTTCCTAATGCAACAAAGGCAGAAGTTGAATTAGGATATTGTAGCAAGTGTGGATTTGGAGTCAGAGGACCTGGGTTTCAAAGTTTCAGTTCTGGTGTTGCTACCTACACTGTGACCTTGGATAAGTCACTATTCCTGTTTATTTTTTTCTCAATTACATATAAACAAATTTTTTTTAACATTAAAAAAAATTTTTTTAGTTACAAATTCCCTCCTTGAGAAAGCAAGCAATTAGATATAGATTACACATCTCTATTCCTCTTTAAACCTGTTTCCTTCAGCTAAAAAAAATGGGTATACTGGTGACTACTTATATCAGAGGGTCATTACATTGCTCAAATAAATGGCAGATAAACATTTAAGAGACTTACACACGTCAGGCACTGATCTAAGCACTAAAATACAAATACAAAAAAGAAAGATGGTCCCTGCTCTCAAAGAGCTTATAGACTAAAAGATGAAGATCACACATAAAAGGAAGCTGAGAAGATAGGAGGCAGGGCAGGGAAGGTACCCAGTATGGGAATGTGATGGAGAAATCCAAAGGAGTGCAATGGGAAATGAAGAGATGACTGACTTGGGGGCCCTCCAGGAATGGAGGTTCTGGGAAATGCTCCCAGTTCACCTTTCAATCAGAGGATACTGATGAAGTATGAGTACTAAGTCTGATGTGATTGTGCATGATGGGGAGGTTCTTGGCAGCATGATAGTGCATGTAAAGTGCTTTGTAAGTAAAAAAAACAAACCCACTATATAAATAAATGAGTTTACTTCAATGCATCAGGGATTACAATGACTTTTCATATCAGGGCAGATCACAACCCTTGTATGCCTTCTCATCCAGTGTAATTCTTATTCATTTTTCTGAAAATTTTCCATAAAGGATCTATTCAATGTGCTAAAAGTCTTCCTCTGACTCTTTTAATATTTGGTAGGCATTGAGTGTAGCCCTGGAGCTGTCTATCATTCTTACTCTCACCCACTTCCTTTTCCACTCCTATGTCCTCAATGATGCCTTTAATGGCACTTCTTATGAGGCATAAGTCATTTTTAGTCATATACTACAGCCTACACACACAACATAGATAGATCTTTACATAGCTCTTGGAATCGCCTACAATTTTGATTCTTCTGAGATAAAAGCATTCTGTGATGTGAGCTATTATTATTATATGGAAGTGATGCAGGGAGCTCAGTAGAACCATCCTACATAAAGATTTGCTCTTAAAGCAGCTGAGAGGACATGACAAAGGTTCCTGAGGTGGGGCATCATCCTTCACTTGACAGCTAGTTGAGGTTTTGTGCTAGCAAATTTTCACGTGTGCTTTGTCCTCAGCAGTTCATTCATACTTTTGTTTTAAGAATTCCTCAAAATCTCATTCTATTTCAAGAGACACAGAAATATCTTCAGTCAGCTAAAGGAAGGGCTCCATCTTGGAACAAGCAAGATTCTAGAAAGAATAAGTTAAGTAAGACTCAGTTCTTTCTTAGGAGGTGCATTAAAATAAAAATAATAAAAAAATAATAAAAATAAAAAAATAAAAAGACCCCTACCTATCTAAGCATGGGTTGGACAAAACGGAGGGAGACTGTGTGAGAGCTCTTTTATCCTCTTATATCAAGACTATCTTCTTCAAAATATAGGTGGGTTGAGAGTAATTTATAAGCTAGAGTAAGGATCATTCAGTTCAACAAATACTGATGACGTCGTTTCTTCAGCACTGCTATATAACACAACACTGTGCTAAGCATTAGGGATACAAAGAAAAACAACACAACAGTCCTTCTAACCTCAAGGTGCTCACTACTGTACAAGAGTAACAATGAAAAACAACAACCAACATTCATATGGTACTTAGTGTGTGCCATGCACTGTGCTAAGAACTTTACAATTACCTCATTTCATCTTCTCAACAACCATGGGAGATAAGTGCTATCATTATTCCCATTTTCAGATGAAGAAACTGAGGCAAATACAAGTTAAATGACTTGCCCAGGATCCTACAGCTAGGAAGTGTTGGAGGTCAGGTGCTTCTGATTCCAGGTCCATTAAACTGAGTCACCACAGAGTCCTTTAATATAGGACAGTGAGTAAAGAAGGTAAGGGAGAGGTTAGTCAAAGGGCTCCAGGAATATCAGACAAGGGAGAGGGCAATAACAATTATGAAATTCAGAGAAGGCTTCACAGAGGAGGTGACACACAAGTTGAGTCTTAAAGGAAAGGAAGGTTTCTGAAAAACAAAGATGAGGAAGAAACTCATTCCTAAACAGGAGGTAAGTATTACCAACACAATGGCAGAAGATGGATATGTTGTGTTCAAAGAAAAGCAGCAACCTAGTTTGGCTAGAAGAGAAATATTGAAAGGCAATAATGTGAAGTAAAGTTAGAAAGATAGGCTAGAGCCAGATTGTGGAGGGCCAAAAATCCCAGACCAAAAAATCCTAAATGCAATAAGGAATTACTTTTTTTTGGCAGGAGAGTTACACAGTTGGATCAATACCTTAAGGAAATTATTTTGGTAGCAATGTGAAAGAGATTAGAAAGGAACAGATGGCAAGAAGCCTAATTAGGGGGTTAGTACAATAATCCAGGCAAGATATAATAAAGAACCTAACTAGGATAGTAGTTATGTGAATAGAGAGTAGATGACAGATGCAAAAGATGTCATGGAAGTGACAAGACTTGGCAAATGACTGTATACAGGGGATGAAAGAAGGGGAAAGAGTCAAATATAAACCTAAAGTTACAAACCAAATTGACCTGGATAATTATGGTTCCTTTAAGAGATAAGGAAGCTTGGAGGAGGGGAAAGATCATGAACTCCACTTCAGACAAGTTAAATGTGTAATGCCTATGGAACATACAGGTAAAGACTCTAATAAGCAGTTGGAGATGTAAGAAAAAAATTAGGGCTAGACCTAAAAAAAAAAAAAAAAAAAAGGAAGTCACCTATGTAGAAATAATAATTGAGGTCAAAGAAGCATATGAGTTCATCAAGGAAGAGTATAAACATAGTACAGAAAAGGTAGCTCAGGACAGAATTTGTTGGACACCCACTCTTAGGGGTGGTCAGTGGTTTATGATGTAGCAGAGAGGACTGAGAGTGGACAGACAGGCAGGAGAAGTGAAGAATGTCATGGAAAGTAAAGGAAGAGAGAGCATTAAGGAGGTGAGGGTGGTCAACAGAGCCGGAAACTATAGAGAAGTCAAGAAGGATGAGAAATGAGAAAGGGTCATCAAATTTAGAAATTAGGAAATCACTGATAACCTTTCAGAGAACAGTTTCATTAGTATGGTAGAATTAGAGGCCAAATTGACAGGATCTGAGAACGTGATGCATAGTAAAGGGGAGGGAGTCTGTGCAGATAACTCTTTGTAGGGGGGGGGATCCTTTTCCCTCTTGAACCATTGAAATCTGCTTTCCCCAAATTTAGGGAGCATATCAGATCATGCTGAGTTTTCTTCTCCTCCATCATAAACTCTAGGACAGAGTGGTTGCTCTCCTTTGGATTCTCTCGTTTATCAATGTCTTTCCTAAAATATTTATAATTGAATACATGTGCTAGATGTGGCCTCACCAGGGTAGCATACAACAGGATGATCAAACCCTTAATTCTGGATACTAAACTCCTTAATAAATCTGAAAATCATGGTTGTTTTCTTATGCTGACATTTTGCCCTGTTAACTCAAATCTGAGTTTACTGTCCACTAAAACCCTCAAAACATTTTCAGGGAAATTGGTATCTAGTCACAACTTCTCTACCTTTATTTCTAAATTTGTTTTTTTTGATTAAGTATAAGTCTAAATTTCTCTCTACTAAATTTTTTCTTCAATTCTATTTAATTCTCAAATATTTATTAATTACCTACTTTGTATAAGATAGTGTGATGGGTGCCAGTGATACAGAGATGCATTCATGGATCAAATTCCTAGAGGAAATGGGAGAGGAATGAATCAAGGCTACATAATGAGACCAAGTTGAACAAAATGAACATTCCTTGAAACTGAAAAGACCACTGATGACACAAAAATATGTGGAGGAAAGAAAAGGGAGCTCATAATTAATGATCTCAATCTTTTCAGTGAATTATGAATTTAGAAAATTCAGGGCTTAAGGTCAGAGGAGAAAGGTTAAGGCAGTCATTATAGGGAGTGTGGGAGAGACAATTAGCAGCATCAAAAATCAAGTTGAGATTAATTAACATGTATTTGTAGTGCACCTGGCAGGTACAGTTGCCTGACTTCCTCTAGTAGCATTCAACAACTCAGAAATAAAAGCAGAAAAGTTTGAAGCAATCTCAATGAGAAAACCAACTGAGCAAAGTCAATCTTTGAACATTTAAGGATAAAACTGGACAGAGAACAGACAAGCTGAGTAAGTTCAAAACAAATTCATCATCAATGACAGTGAAGTTATGAACGTGGATGTAATGACAGTGGACATTATGAAAGATATTAAAAGTCTAGGAAGGTTTTTTTCACAGCTAGAAAATGGGGAACACTGTTAATATAAAAAAACTGCATTATACACATTATCATATTACTTTAAGATTCAATTAACTTCTCTGCAAAAGGACAACTGTCTGCATCTACTCCGAGTGGAAAATGTTCTCAATGTATATCTTATGAATTGCTACTTATTTTTTATTTAGAAAATCAGTCTTCTCTAAAAGCCTGTTCCTTTTACATCCTTGTAGCCTGTATTTAAGAAACCATGCTATAGTGAGTGTGGTAGTGTATGCCTCTGATGCCTGCTACTAAGAAAGGTGAGATTAGTGGATCTTACTTTATCATTCTAAATCTATGAAAATACTATGTATAGTATTAGAGCTGTGGGATGTTACAAAAAAAATGGAAATCATGATCTGTTTCTTCAAGGAGTTTCCAAGCTAGTAAGTGATAGAGCAAAAACAAAAAGACAGAGACAGCTGAGGGTTGAGGGGGAAAGAGTGCCTCGGCTTATGTTTTGTAGCTTTGAGTGCTCTTTTAGAAGACAAGCAGTTATTTTGTTGGAAATCAGATATGTGATAGCATAATATAACCTGAAAGTTTCTTTCAAAAACAAAGAATTACTGAATACTCCATAAAATCCTTATACTTCAGTTTATTTGCTTAATATTTATAAACAGTTTAGATTATTCATTGTATTTTTTGGCAACTCCTGTATTTTTTTTTTGTCTACAACATTACCAATGTTTAAATGAGTGGAAATAATCTATCCAATAAATTGCCTCAGAATTAAAGCTGGAAAGAGCAATTTGTGTCTTGCAAGTGAGAAACAAGATGGCAGACTAAATATTTTCTTTAATCTCTATGACCTCTCAAACCTCGTCTTTTTCCATGGTCTATGACAACAAGACCAATCCCCAGGGACTCATGCTCACTGACCCTGAACCTACTCTCTCCCACCTCCTATGCTATTAGTAGCAAGACCATACTAATGGACCCAAGGACATGACACAGGTTTGCAACAAAATCCATCATTGCACTTCATTCCCTCCTACCCTCCTTCTAGTGCCAGAATCCTCAGTTCCAGACTATGGAAGTTTGCTCAGGCCTTGCCAGCTAGTTTTGCCTTCAGAAGGAAAAGGCTGCTCTAGCTGGTGTTGGCTAGAGAACAAAGGAACAGAAGAAATGAGAAAGGTCATCAGGACAAGACACCATGCATGTGAGGGGCCATGCAGCACTTCACCAAGCCTGAGGGAAAGAGTACAGCATCCAGCTGGGGCCAGTTGTCAACACTCAAAAGTTGCACAATAAAGAAGATTTGGGGATGGAAGTGGGGGGAGACTGAAAGCACTCAAGATTTCAGGAAGAAGAAAACCCATAGACTTTGAATATAAACAGATAAATCAACAGGAAAAATGGTGACAGCAGAAGGAAATATGGCCTCCAGATCTGGTAAATGAGTTTAGGCATCTATAAATAAATATTGCAAATTAAAGGAAAATGATCCAACACTTGATAAAACAGAGGACCCTGTCTATTCCTAAGTGGTCTAAAAGAAAAATAAGAATTATGAGAGAATTCATGTCCTGCACAACAAAAATAATGAACAGAATAGAAAAATTTGAATGTGCAGTGACAAGACTCATCAAAGAAACAAAGGAGAGAATGATAGACTGGGACTGCAAAAACATAAAAGTGAAGGGCAACTTAGAAGAAAAGAAACAAATAACAATAGCAGTTAAAAGAAAACATGCTCACTATGCAAGCAAAACACACACAGACACAAGCTAAGGATTATAGGTCTTCTATAAGAACATAACAGAAATAATAGAAAAGAACAACTTAGAACTTCTAAACACATAAAATGAAATTCCAGTTGAAAGAATTCACAAATTGCTTTCAGAAAAACAAACAAATAAAAAACTCAAGGTTGCAAACACCAAGACGTAGTAGTTAAACTTAACAATTCAACTCAGAAATAACAGAATCTGCAAATCATCAAGAAAAGGTCCTTCAAATACAAAGAAAAGGACATTCGAATAATGGAAGACTGTTCTGTACCTACCAGAGAAAGGAGGAGGGAGGTGTTCAGAGTCATCTATCCTGCAAATCTTAACCAGAGAGGACAAAAGACCTGGACATTCAATAATAAAGAAGAGTTAGAAATATTTTTAGAAAGAAAATCAGAACTGAAGAGATCTGCCTCTCAAATACCCCAAAAAACAGAAATGCAGGAGTGAATGAATATTCTATTAAATGTACTTAAGGAGACAGGGGTGAAGGCAGAAATTTGGTAGAGATAATAGTGAAGAGACAGACTCGGGGTATTATGGATAGAATTCAGCAACACTCTGTGTACAGGTGAGTTCTTCTTTTGTGGAACTATATTACAACAAAGGAAGGTACATAAAAAGATGGGAAAGGAGCAGGGAGACAGAGAAATAAGTGATGCAGTAGGGCCAAATCAAGGCCTAGCAAAGAAGGGAACATGTTTGTGTGGTCTTAGAAAGAGAAGAACCTACAGAAGAGTGGGTGAGGAGGAGTGGGGAAACACTGAAGGAAGAGGGGTAAAAGGAAGGAGGCCTTACTTTGGAAATGAGAAGGGGTTTTGCTGATGAATGCTCCTATGGGTTAAGAGAGAAGGCTGAGGAAGGCAGATGACTGGATGATACTTGGGGGATTTGGTGCTTAAAAGTCTATTTGTCTTAGGAGGGAGGAAGTTGGAACATCTGGGGAAAAGTAGCACTTGGAGGAGTGGGAGAACATGGGGACACAAGGAGATTTCCAGGCAAATGTAGAAAAAATATCAACAAGAGAGGGTATAGATCAATGGCGACCCATCTAATTGGGGGCAGGGTGGGTGAGGGATCCTATCATGAGGCAATGTCCTCTCTGACAACAGAAATAAATTTCAATGTTCTGAGAGTATGGCACAATGGAAAAGGTAAACCCTTGGGGCAATTCCTATGAGGCAGGAGCAGAAAGCACCTACAAGGGAGATCCTGGAATGGATACTTTAGAAGCTTTGACTGCATGAAGATTACAGAGTAAAAAAAAAAATAACTATAGGGGTCATGAATCAGAGAATGAGGGTCTAGAATAAACAGAAAGAGGGATGATGAAGAGAGTAAGGGAAACCCTTTTTGGAAAAGGGTATAAAAAATGAAATTAGAAATCTAAGGAACAGAATAAACTGATTTGCAGGAGAGGAAGGAGAATCTATTTGACTGAGAGGAAAAAAGGGGAAAAGAAATATATAACCACATAATAGCAAGAGAGAAAAAGGAACTAATAAAATCCTAAAGGGAAAGGGGTATCAAATGAAAAGAGGGGATCAGAGGTGTAGGGAAGAGAGCCAGTGGGAACAGGGCCACCTCAAAAAAAGATTAAAGTAATTGAAGGAACATAATACTGTGTTTGTAGCAAAAGAGAACATGAAATGGAAAAGCTAATATTCAAACAATATTAATGCAACAAGAATAAGAAGGGAAGTGGTCAAATTAGAAAAAAAAATCTTTGTATTAACTTTCTCTGATAAGAGTTTGGTATCCTATATACATATATATATATATATATATATATATATATATATATAAAATTAATAAATACATATATATATATATGAAATACCCATTTCCCAATAGATAAATGGTCATAGGATATGAACAGTTTCTAACAGAAGAAATGCAAAGTATTCACAACCACGTGAAAGAATGCTCCATATCACTAGTAATAAAAAAAATGCAAACCCAAACAAAACTGAAGTTTCACATCACACTTTATAAACTGGCAAAAATGACAAAAAAATGGCAATCGTCCAAGTTGGAGGGGTTGTTGGATGATTGACATATTAATACACTGTTGGTGGAACTGTGAAATAGTACAACTATTTCAGAATTATGCGAATGAAGTGACCAAAATATTCTTTGAGCTAGAGACTCCATAACTGAATTTATGCCTCAAGGAAGCCACTGATAGGAAAAAATACATACTTCAAAATACTTATCGCAGCACTTTTTGTGATAGCTAAGAATTGGAAACAAAGTAGATGCCCATTAACTGGGAAACAACTAACCAAATTGTAGTGCACGAATGTAATGGAATATTACCATGCTATAAGAAATGATGTATGTGACAAAAAGGAGAAGTATGGAAAGATATATACGAACTGGTATAGAATGAATTAAGGAGAGGCAAGAAATCAACATACACAGTGACTACAACAATGTAAATGGAAAGAAAAATGACTAAAAAAGTAAATGCAACAATATTATAAAGATTAAGAAGGACTCAAAAGAAGAGATGACACTCTACACCTATCCTTTCATGGAGGTGGGAACGGGACAGGTGTTACACATATTTTCAGACCTTTCTAATGTATTTATCAGTTATACTACCTTTTCTTCTATCTAAAAAATATTTGTCATATGCGATGGCTCTCTGGGAGCAGGAAGAGGCAGGGGAGAGATACATGGGAAATTGTGGTGATACAGAAATAGAAAATGTCAATAAAAATAAAAAAGAAAGAATTAAAGCTGGAAGGGACTTTTGGAAACTATCTATTCCAACCTCTTCATTTTATAGATGAATAAACTAAGATCCCCTTGTCACATATTTAGCAAACTATAGTGTCAGATTTCAAACCCAAGTCCTCTGACCCCAAATCTAGTTCTGCTTCTGATACAATAAGCTGCTAAATAAGTGTGTCCATTTATTTCTCATCATATCTCTTGGAAGTACTAGGACCAGAATCCAGGTCTCCTAATTCCTAGTCTGATGCTACCCCATATATAATAAAAATATGTAAGGGAAGGAATAAGGCAGAATCTGAGCTTACCCTGAATGAAGATAAAGATTTTAAGATATGGAAATGAAGGAGTTCATTTCAGGCCAGGGGAATGGCTTGTGTCAGTGAAGAGAGGCAGGAGATGAATAATGAGTTCTTTCAGAAAAGGAAGTCTAAACAATGCATCTCAATGCTGGCTTGTTGTTGCCTTTATAATCTCAGCACTGGAACATAATAGGTGCTTAATTATGCTTACTGACTTGATGTCCGCTGAAATTATGAATAGAAAGTGCATTTATAGAGTCACTGACTGCCATAAAATCCTACAGTGTATTTTAGGAGGATCAGTACACCACAGGGTGGCAGTGCTTCTCTAGGGAGGAAAGAAAAAAAAACCTTCACTACTTAGCTTTGCCAGGTTTCTGAGCAGAGACTCATAGTTTACCATTCTCATAAAAGGAGCTCCTCTTCCTGAATTCCTGAGGTTGTAGGCAGCTTCCACACTTCAAATTCAAGGAGTCCTAGAGGAGTAGAGGCAGCTTCCATGTTTCTTATTAACCCGGAATAAAATCAAAGGATTAGAACTGTAAGGTCATCTAGTTCAATCCTGACATTTTAATTAATGTTTTTAAAAAATGTTTCATTAATGGATTTTGTCTTTATGGTCATCTCTGGAAAAAGAAAAAAAACAACCACAAAACCCTCCCCTGCTCCAGATCAAACTCTCTCTTATGCCAAAAATTAACAATTAAAAAAAATCCAAAATAGTGATTGCATTTTATAAGAATGATAATACTATGTCCTCATAGATCTCCTCTCTCTTTCCCTACCATAATAATGCTAAGAAAGAAACTAAGACCTAGAGAGGAGAGTAGTCTTTCCTAAAATCAGACAGGTACCCAGTAGCAGACCTGGGATCTAAACCCTGATTCTAAATCTAAAAAGCAAGAGACTTTCATTCTTTTCCCATGTGATATGTGAGGTGGGCCACACCACAAACCACATAAAAGGCGCAGCTTTGGGTAATAGTAGTGTGGACCCAAGGTAAAAAGGGATGACTTGACTATATTCTTTCTATCCTTTGAGGTAGCTAGTGTGGGACTTGGAGTCAGGAAGACTTATCTTTCCCAGTTCAAATCTGGCCTAAGACACTTACTGTGTGACCATGGGCAAGTCATTAGCTTCCTCATCTGTAAAATGAGCTGGAGAAGGAAATGGCAAACCACTCCAGTATCTTTGCCAAGAAAACGCCAAAGGGTCACAAAGAGTCGGGTGTGACTGAAAATGGACAATTTCTGTCCTCTGAAGGCTAAAAAGTTAAAAGATGAATGGGTCTAGGCTATTTAGGGGCCCTAGATCTAGGGAGATCCACAAGAACTCGCTTGTAGATGGAAGTCTTCACAAATCAGACTCAGAGAAAAAAAAAAACCCATGAAGTTTACTCTCATCACATTCGACTAAAGAAAGGAATAAAATGCACACTCATTTTGGTATGAAAACCTATCTTACAATACAGGAAAGTGGGGGAGGAGATAAGCAGGGTAGAGGGGGATGATGAAAGGGAAGGCAATGGGAAGAGGGAGCAATTTGAAGTCAACACTCTTGGGGAGGGACAGGATCAAAAGAGAGAATAGAAACAATGCGGGGTAGGATAGGATGGAGGGAAACATATAGTTAGTCTTACACAACCCGACTATTATGGAAGTCATTTGCAAAACTGCACAGATATAGCCTATATTGAATTGCCTGCCTTTCCAAAGGAAATGGG
>CM053771.1:67956470-67980101 GCA_028658325.1 Potorous gilbertii
ACACACCACACACGCGCACCCCTATGTAAACACACCACACACAAGCGCACCCCTGGGTAAACACACACCACACACAAGCGCACCCCTATGTAAACACACACCACACACGCGCACCCCTGGGTAAACACACACCACACACACAAGCGCACCCCTAGGTACGTGTGTCCACACGCACGCACGCACACGCGGGGGCTGGCTACCTCGTGCACCTGGAGAACTTAGCCACCACGAGGAGAAGTCCGCGCTACTCGGCCCCTCCGTCCTTAGGCGGCACTTTCTCACTTCCCTTCTCCACTCCGAGGGAGATGGGCCAGTTCCGGGCAGACCGGCATCCCCCGGGTGGGATCGGATGGGGAGGGGCGGGCTGGCTGGGGGGTGCCGGGAGCGGGCGGACGCGCGCGCAGGTCCCCTCCCCCGCCCCCCGCCCCGGCCGCCCCGCCTGCGTGTCCCCGCCGCGCCTCGGGCGCTCGCTTCCTCACCGGGTCCCAGAGCCTCCATGGCGGCGGCGGCGGCCGCCTCGCCCCGCTCCCCAGCGGCGCCTCCCGCTGAGGGCCCCGCCGCCGCCGCCGCCGCCGCCGCCGCCGCCGCGTACCTCTTGATCTCCGGAATATTGGCGATGGGGGAGGGGACAGGGTTGGGGCCGAAAACTGGAGGCGCCGGGAGGGGCCGGGGAGGAGGAAGAGGGGGCGGCGGCGGCGGCGGCGCCCAGGGGAGGGGGCTGCCGTGGCTCTTCCGGTCTTAGCGACAACAAAAACAATCCCGCCGCCGCCGCCACCAGGAGCTAGCGCGCGCTCCGGCCCGAGGGCGGGGCGCGCGGTCGAGTACGCGCCCGGGCTCCGGCGGGAGCGCGCCTAAAGGTGGCGGGGGGACGGGAGGCGCGCAGGCGCGAGGACGTCCCCGACCTCTGAGAGGGCATGTCCTTGCGGTCGCCTGGGGCTCGGAGGGGAGTAAGGAAACGGGCCTGAAAAGTAGGTGTGGTGTAGGTGCCTCGCAGGCCGCCCAGGCTTCGCCCAAGTTCCGACCAGGTGCCGGGGAGACGTGCGAAATGGATCCCAAGATTTAAAAGCTGGTAGGAGCAGGATCTGATAAGGACCCCTGCCCAAAACTAAACGTGGAAGCTCTGTCCGAACGCCCCCACCCCCCAATTAAGAAGAAAAAGCCCCCCACTCAATCGTCCTCCTGACCCACTCTGTGTCTTTGCTGAACTGGACATTCCCCAAACACCGTGGCCCCTCTAAAGGGCCTGGTACACTGACTTCCCCTGTGCTTGGAATCTGCTCTTTGGAACCCCCCAGTCTTCCTTAGGGCATCAGCGCAGGCTCCTCCTCTTCCATGAAACCTTTCCCGATTGCTGCCTCACCCCCTTATCTTCTGTGTTGGAATGTTACAGTTTGTGTACTGTGTACCTGTGTACAGTAGAATGTATGTTACTTGAAAGCAGGAGCTGGTTTTGTTTTTGTCTGTACAACCCTTTACCCTGGGCCCCTGTGCCTGGCAAGTAATGGATACTTAATAAATGTTGAATTTAATAGAATCTAGGCCAACTCAATTTACAGATGAGTAAAGAGGTTCAGACAGGGAATGCCAGTTGGCTACAGTAACTGCTGGCACTAACAAAAGGCATATGGGCTAGGAATGCACTGTGTAAAGCACTGAGAAGGCACACCTGAAGCCACCACTGCCCTCAAGATTTTCACATGCTGAGAATCAAAACATGCCCCTCCCCTAAGGCAGTGCATCTTAAACTGTGGGTCAAAAAATTTCGGAAAACAGTAAAAGGTTTATGAATACACAACGACCAAAAACTAATTAAAAATCAAACAAGAATGGATTGGAAGTGTTCCTTGCCCACGTGGTACCTCCATCTCACAGCAACCTTGATCTGAATACAAAGCATTCACACTTTGCATTGCACATGCCCTCAGGCCACAAAGGGATCAAGGAATGCTGCAGAAACTGGACTAGGAGTAGAGAGTAGAAAAAAGTTTAAGAAGCCCTGCTCTAAGGAACTCCCCAACAACTGTGGGAAAGCATTTTTCTGTGCCATGGAGCCTAGAAACTGCTAAGAGGTCAGACGGGCTCTAATTCTATAGGTAATCCCTCAGAGGAATCGGTCAGCTCATAATCCTATTCCACGTTTACCTGGACAGTCCTATGGACCTTGTTACTTTAGTTTGGAAACTTAAGACCTAGCCAGAGTAATGAGAAGAATACAATGGGTATTAGCAATATCTGAGGACTCAAATATGATTACTTCATCAGTAGAAAAGGAGTTCAAAGGCAATTATATGAGGAACAATTATATATTCAGGACACCTGGCAAACTTAGTTATCTTCTAATGAAACCACACAAGAGCTCAAAGAATGAGTCACCAAACTGATTTTTCTTCTAGTCCCGCATCTCTCCAAAAAAATTAGGCATCTTGCTGGTGGAGCTGTGAATTGCTCTAATCATTCTGGAAAGTAATTCAGATTATCCGAAGAGTCTACCACTAGGCATATATTTCCAAGGAGATCACTGACAAAAAGAAAGTCTCCAGTATGTACCAAAATTTTAATGGCAGCACTTTTCGTGGTAACAAAGAACTGGAAATAAAGTAGATGCCCACTGATTGGCTGGCTGGTTGTTGTCCTTTGTTTTCGAAGAGGACCAAAAGGACATCACCTATAAAGTGAAGTTTCAGTGTATCTGACTGATCAGACCAATATGAGCTCAGAATGCTGCACCACAGGTTGGGCACAGGCAATCCATGTGAATATTTGAGGTGGATACTCCGAATTTGCTCACCTTACATTTCCTTTGTGCTGTCTCAATTCTGCTTTGCTCATAGAGCACAGCACCCTTTCTGATGTGGGGGCACGCCATGATGAGCGCTCTTGTGCCAGTGTCTCCTATGTTGCACAGTCAAATCCAAAGTTCTTGAGAGAGACCTTGAGGGTATCCTTGTATTACTTCTTCTGAGCACCATGTGATTGCTTGCTCCATGTGAGTTCTCCATAAAACAGTCTTTTTGGCAAGCACATATTTTGCATTCAAACAATGTGGCCCCCCCATTGTAGTTGCACTCTCTGAAGCATAGTTTGAATACTTGGCAGTTCAACTCGTGGAAAGACTTCAGTGTCTGATACCTTATCCTGCCAGGTGATCCCCAGAATCTTCCTAAGACAGTTCAAATGAAAGCGATTTAGTTTCCTGGCATGGTGCTGGTAGACTGTCCATGTTTCACAGGCATACAACAATGAGGTCAGCACAATGGCTCTATAGACCTTCAGTTTAGTTGGTCTAAGGGGGCCAAGGTCTCCTAGTGCATCCTGGGACATCTCCAGTCATCCTGAAGAATATCTGGTCACTGGATTCAGATGGCTCTGGAGGAGAAGTGAGGCTGGTGACCTGCACAGCCCTCCCTCACTCAAAACAAAGTCAAGTGCAAGTCATGTCATCATTTCTCTGATGGTATGGTCTTCTTCTTCTTCAGTCTTCTTTGGCAATGAAGGACGAACACAACAGTTTAATACCTCTTCACTCCCAAACTTTTCTTTGGAACCTCCGAAACACTGAGTTAGCTATGGCAATGCATGCATCAACCTCATTATCAATGTGTGTATCCCTGGAAAGTACACTACCAAGGTAAGTGAACTTATCCCCAGCATTCAGAACTTCTCCATTTGTTGTAATTGATGGTTCCACATATGGATGGTGTGGTGGTGGCTGATGGAGCACCTGTGTTTTCTTGGTGTTAATTATTAGGCCAAAATTAGCACAGGCATCAGAGAATTGATCCCTACTTTGTTGCATCTCAGCTTCAGAGGCTGCATTGAGTGTATAATCATCTGCAAACAGAAAATCATTCACCAACACACCCTCCATTTTGGTCTTGACTTGTAGCCTTTTCAAATTGAAGAACTTACCATCAGTATGGTAGTTGACCTTGAGGCCATATTCATCCTCATTGAAAGCATTTGACAACATGGCTGAAAACATGCTAAAAAGCATCAGGACAAGCCCACAGCCCTGTTTCACTCCCCTGGTGACTGGGAAGGCATGGGAGCATTGTCCAGAACCCAAACAAGCCATCATGAAATTGATGTACAATACTGATGAACTGCTCCGGGCAACCAAATTTTGACATAATTTTCCATAAGCCCTCATGACCAACAGTGTCAAAGCCCTTGGTCAGATCTACAAATGTTGTATATAGACCTCTGTACCTTATCGACTGTTCCTCAGTCCTCTCTGACTCTGACATTGACTCTCAGGTATATGATCATTTTCCACGTGAAGGATCAGCCAACACATAGTTGGCAACATTCATCCGCCTTCTTACTGAGCCAGGAATCCTGCATCTCTCTAAGCTTTGCTTGTATTTTGCTTTTGATGGAATTGAATGCTGCCTTCTTAGAGGTGAATGAACTATCCTGTTGGTAAATCCTGTGGATTTCTTGTTTTTCATTTAGCAGCTTCTGAATTTCCTCATCATTTTCATCAAACAGCCTTGGTGTTTGTGAGTGTTCTGACCCAGATGAGCAAATGCAGTGCTGTATACCAGATCTCTGAGAGCTGCCCACTCCTTTTCTGCTCCACTTCTGTCAACTATGTGTTGGTTCAACTTTCCCTCCAAGTCAGCAGCAAATTGTTCATGCTCAGAGAAGAGCACTAATTTGTTGACATTAATTGCTTGCTCCCCCGCCTTTCAGCATGATGTTTTCAGCCATGTTGACAAATGTTTTCAATGAGGTTGAACAAGGCATCATGGTCAACTACCATATTGATGGTAAGTTCTTCAATTTGAAAAGGCTACAAGCCAAGACATGATTTTCTGTGTGCAGATGATTGTGCACTCAATGCAGCCTCTGAAGCTGAGATGTAACGAAGTAAGGATCAATTCTCTGCTGCCTGTGCTAATTTTGGCCTAATAATTAACACCAAGAAGACATAGATGCTCCATCAGCCACCACCACACCATCCATATGTGGAAACTTTGGTTACAACAAATGGAGAAATTTTGAATGCTGTGGATAAGTTCACTTACCTTGGTAGTGTACTTTCCAGGGATGTACACATTGACAATGAGGTTGTCACACATATTGCCAGAGCTAGCTCAGTGTTTGGAAGGCTCTGAAGAAAGGTTTGGGAGAGAAGAGGTATTAGACTGACTACCAAACTGAAGGTCTGCAGAGCCGTTGTGCTGACCTCATTTTTATTGATGAAACTGAATTGCTTCCATTTGAATTGTCTTAGGAAGATTCTGAGAATCACCTGGCAGGATAAGGTACCAGACACTGAAGTCCTTGCTCGAGCTGAACTGCCAAGTATTCAAACTATGCTACAGAGAGCACAACTCCAATGGGTTGACCCCATTGTTCAAATGCAAAATGTATGCTTGTCAACAAAGACTGTTTTATGGAGAATTTGCATGGGGCAGGTGATCACATGGTGGCCAGAAGAAATGATACAAGGACACTCTCAAGGTCTCTCTCAAGAACTTTGGATTTGATTGTGCAACATGGGAGACACTGGCATAAGACCGCTCAGCATGGCGTGCCCACATAAGAAAAAGTGCTGTTCTCTTAGAGCAAAGCAGAACTGAGACAGCACAAAGTAAACACAGGATGTGCAAATTTGGGATATCCACCCCAAATATTCATATGGGCTATCTGTGCCCAACCTATGGTAGGGCATTCTGAGCGTGTATTGGTCTGATCAGCCATAGTCAGATATACTGAAATTTCACTTTACAATGGTGATGTCATTTTGGTCCTATTCGAAGATGAAGGACAACAACCAACCAACCAACTGCATTTGCTCATCTGGGTCAGAATACTTGCAAACACCAAGTCTAGTTTGATGAGAATGATGGGGAAATTCAGAAGTTGCTAAACAAAAAACAAGAACTTCCCAGGATATACAAGCAGATAGCTCATCCATTTCTAAGAAGGCAGCATTTAATTCCATCAAAAGCAAAGTACAAGCAAAGTTTAGAAAGATGCAGGATTCCTGGCTCAGTAAGAAGGCAGATGAAGTTCAGTTTTATGCTGATAGTAACAACCCAAAGCACTTTTATGATTTCCTGAAAGCTATTTATGGACCAAAATCCTATGGTGCATCACAACTACACAGTGCTGATTGAGCCACATTGATTAGTGAGAAGGACATGATCCTAGAGAGATGGGCTGAACAATTCCATAGTATTGTCAACAGACCATAATCAATGCTGAGGCCATTGACCGTTTACCTCAGGTTGAACTCAATCCCTCCTTAGCTGAACTTCCAACTGAAGAAGAGGTTTTGAGGGCCATTAGGCTCTTTTCAAGTGGAAAAGCACATGGTACTGATTCTATTCAAGCTGAGATTTATAAGGTAGGGGAACTATTGCTCATACAAAAATTGACTGAAATTTTCCAGGTTATATGGCAAGAGGAAGTTATCCCCCAGGAGTTCAAGGATGCCTCCACTGTCCATCTTTATAAAGGTAAAGAGAACAGAGTGTCCTGTGACAATCACAGGAGAGTCTCTCTCTTAGTCCTGTCCACTGATTAGAGAATGGTTAAACAAACTAGTACATGAAAGCAATGGAATAAACTGTGCTATAAGAAGTGATGAACATGAAAGGATTCTGGGAAGATGGAGGATTAAGACAGGAAATACCAAGCTCTCCAAAATTCTCACACAAACAAGACAAAACTTCACCTTAAAGAAAACTTTGAGCTTTAGAAATAATTAAATGTTGATGTAAAACAGCTGACCTGAGACAACTTGGGAGGACCTCAGGAAAGACTGGACCTCCAGGGGCTGAGGTTTGGCTCCAAGGTACAAACACCTTCAGGCAGATTCCACTGAATCAACAAATAATAAGCCCTAGGGACATGAATTTTCACAAACTCAGGGACAGGATTGGGGTCTGACTGCTGAGCAGGGGAGGATTGAAAGACCCTCCATGTAGCAGGGTACCAGGCCCAAGTGTGCTGACCAGATGTGGTCCTAGGCCCCAGGCTGTATCTATAGGGGAAGAGGAGCAAACATGCTGGGTGAATGTGGTAGCAGAGAGGTGGAGACTCTATTACAATTAGCTGTGGACATTTTAGAGATAGTAGAGTGCCTGGTTTCAGGTCAAGCGAAGAGGGGTGAGCTGAAGTTTGCAGCTATGGGAGGGACTGAAAGGAGCAAGAGCCTTTGAGGTGACTGTGCCTGGGGGCCCAAGCTAAGACTAGAGCAGAGAGGAGTGTCTGAGGTCAGGCCCCCAGACAGAACTCAGAAAATATAAGTCTGAAATCCCTGACACCTTGGAACCCTAGAACCTCACTACGATAATAAGTCGCTACAAATAATAATGAGTAAGCAAAGGAGAAAGAATCCAACCATAGATAGCGACTGTGGGAATAAAGAAGATAATAGAGTTTAAAAAACTCACTCCTATTTAAAAGAAAAATGTTAAATGGTCACAAGCCAAAACAAGTTCTTAAAAGAACTTACAATGGGCTTTTAAAAACAAATATGAGGGGTTGAGCAAAAAATTCAGAAAAGAAAAGATCAATCCAAGAAAGTCAAGAAAATTCTGAAAAGAATGTCAATCAATTGGAAGAAGAGTTCCAAAAACTTAAGAAAATAAATCCTTAAAAATTAGAGTTGGGCAAGGGGAAGCTAATGACATTATAAGACACCAAGAAATAATGGTTGGTTGGTGGTTGTCCTTTATCCTTAAGTGGACCAAAATGACATCACTATGTTAGGTCAAGTTACAGTGTGTCTGACTGTGGCTGATCAGACCAACAGGAGCTTGACATGCTCTACCAGAGGTCAGGCCAAATAGTCCATGTGAATATTTGGGGTGGATTCTCTAAATTTGCACATATCACGTTTCTTTTGAGCTATTTCAATTCTGTTTTGCTCATAAAGCACAGCACCATCTTTGATGAAGACATGCTATGCTGGGCAGTCCTGTACCAGTGTCTACCATGTCACACAATTCCAAAGTGCTTCAGAGAGACCTTGATAGTATCCTTGTAGCTCTTCTTCTGACCACCATGTGAGCACTTGTTTTGTGTTAGTTCTCTGTAAAATAGTCTTTTAGGCAAATATACATCTGGCATTTGAACAATGTGGTCAGCCTTTTGGAGTTGCACTCTCTGCAACAGAGTTTGAATACTTGGCAGTTTAGTTCAAGAAAAGATCTCAGTGTCTGGTACCTTATCCTACCAAGTGATCTTCAGAACCTTCCCAAGACAATTCAAATGGAAGCGATTCAGTTTCCTGGCATGGTGATGGTATATTGTCCAGGTTTCACAGGCATACAACGAGAGCAGCATGAAGGCTCTGCACACTTTCAGTATAGTAGTCAGTCTAATACCTTTTCTCTCCAAGTTAGCAACAAATTGTACCTGCTGAGAGAAGTACTCTAATTTGTTGTTGACATTAAGTCTTCTGGTAGTCTTCTTCCCTTGAAGCTGCAGCTGTTGTTGAATGCAAATATTTAGTTTGGAGAGGATAAGTCTATGATCAGTACAGCACCCTGTGCCACCCTGTGCCACTCTGTGCCTCTATTACTCTCACATCCTGCTAGTCTCCTCTACTTACAATGACATAGTCTATAAAATGCCAATGTTTGCTGTCAGGGTGTGTCCACGAAGTTGTATTGCTTTTAGGTAAATGGAAGACAGTGTGGATAATGCCTGCCATGTCTGGTAGTCTCTGCGTTAAAGTTACTTAGAATTATAAGCTTATCCTCTTTTGCTACATTGATGATGAGGAGGCTCCAAGTCTTCATAAAATTTTTCTTTAACCTCATCAGGATTTGTCATGCTGGGAATATAGGCATTGATGATGGTGGTATGCTGTTTTTCCTGTAAGTGGCATTGTCATGAGCATTTTGTTCACTCCTTTTGGTAGACATAGAAGTTTGTTGATTTGATTAGTTAGATTGCAAAACCTATACTATCTTCATGATGCTCCCCATCATTGCAGCCACTCCATAAAAATACATATCTAGCTCTGACTTCAGTAAGCTGGTCTTTATTTGCCAGCCTCATTTCACTCAGGGCTGCTATTTGGATGCAATACCTGCTGAGGTCTCTCATAACAAGAGCAGTTCATCTTTCAAGTCTACGAGATTTTGTGTTGTCTGTAAGTGCACACATATTTCATGTACTGACAATGAGTGGAATGTTTTTGTACTTTTTTTATGTTTCAGTTGCAGGGTGGAATCTCCACCTGCTGTAGTAGATAGGCTAGGGTTGGGCTTTTCTAGTCCCTTCCTCATATCAGGAGGTGAGTCTTTAAAAGGCTGCTCAGACACCCAGGGAGCTGCCAAATCCCACTGCTACTTCCTGAGAGAAATAAACCTATGTTCTAGGATGCCTGTGTGCAGGACTGTGACTATAGCTCCCAGTGTATCCACACCCGCTGCTTTGTCCCTTGCCTGTCACCACAGCCTTTGAGATAGGTAAAAATGATAAAATGGTATGGGTGATGTCTTTTGACTTGTGCATAATTAGAATCTAAGTAAGACAGAGTTGCATGAAGCCACTAACCTCATTTTCTCTTCCAGAGTTGCATAGTCCAGTGTCAGGACAGAGTCAAGACAACTAACAACAGTTTGAAATGCAATGGATGACCTTGGCATCTTTGATGTCTAACCAAGCTCTAAGCACTCCATAGTGCCTGCTTCAGCTGCCTTCATGACCATTGGCACAAATTGTTCTCTTCTGGCTAGTCTATCAGGAAAAGTCTGTACATGATTGAGTTAGACAACCCTGTAACTCACTGACGGGTTTGAGACCCCTGGGTTACCCTCAACCTGGTTTAGACTATCTGATGAAATAGTTTGCTGGGTTGTGGCCACATGCTACAGCTTCTTGGAGTCACAGGTAAGAATTAGGTGGATCAGGTATACACCAAAGGTAGAAAGCAATCCTGAAAAGGGATTGGCAGACCTCACAGCAAAGTTACTAGTCTTCTTGGAATGCATTCTACTTGCGCCAAAAAATAATGAAACAAAATCAAAAGAATGAAAAATTAGAAGAAAGGTGAAATACCTTATTAGGAAAACAACTGATCTGGAGAACAGATTGAAGAATGACAGTATAAAAATTGTTGGATTACCCGAAAGTTATGATTAAAAAATAAAAAGTCCAGATACTATGTTACAAGAAATTATCAAGGAAAATTGCCCTGAAGTTTTAGAATGAGAGGGTAAAACAGAAATAAAAAAAAAATCCACCTGTCACCCCCGGAAAGTGATCCCATGATGGAAACTCATAGGAACAGCTAAGTTTTAAAGCTCCAAGCAACAAGAAAAAAAACAATTTAAATACTGTGGAGCTATGGTCAGGATAACACAAGATTTAGTAAGTTCTACATTAAAAGACCAAATGCCTTGGAACATTATATTTCAAAGAGCAAAGGAACTGGGATTGCAGTCAAGAATAACTTACCCAGAAAAAAAACCCATGTATATATACATATATATATATGTATATATATACATACATACACACATAATATATAATCCTGAATGAAAAAAAATGGACATTTAATAAATAGAAATACTTTCAGGTATCTGTGATGAAAAATCAGGACTCAATGGAAAATGTGACATATAAGATCAAGGAGAAATACAAGGTAAACATTAAAGACCAAGGTCAATCAGGTCAAACTGTTTACCTCTTATGTGGGAAAACATTATCTATACTCTTAAGAATGCTATTACTACTTGGGTAGATTGAAAAAGCACAGAGAGATCGAAGGCTTGCTGTTGAGAGGAGTATGGTGGGATGATTCTAAAAAATAAAATTGGGTACAGAGAAGTAAAATGGAGCAATTATCTCATACAACAGAGGCATGAAAGGGAGAACTGTTACAGTGGAAACAGGGGTGGAGGACTGATAGTGCTGGAACCATATTCTCATTGGACCTGGGTAAAGAGAGAATAACTTATACATCTAGAAGGATATAAAAGTCTTCTAAATTTATAGACAAATAGGAGGGCAAGAGGACAGTATAAGGGAGGGACTTTTAGAAGGATGTGTAAATCAAGAAGTAGGGGGTTAGGGGAGAGGATGATGGAGGGATTCTTAGAGGAGTGGGTAGATTAAGGAATAGGAGAGTAAGGAAAAAATGAGGGATTCTTTAAAAGGGTGTGGATAGGGAGGTAGTGGTTAGAGGTAAATTAGACAATGTGAGGAAGGATAGGGTAATAAGAAGGTGAGAAGAATAACAGTGAGGAAAAAAATGGGATGGAGGGAAATACATAACCAATAGTTATAACTTTGAATATGAATGGGATGAACTCACCCATAAAATGGAAATGGATAGCAGAATGGATTAAAAATCAGAACCCAACAATATGTTGTTTACAAGAAACACATTTACAAATAAGACATAGATGTAGTTCTAGGTTTTTCTGAAGTCCACCTGTTTATCATTTCTTATAGCACAATACATTCATTCCATTACATTCATGTAGTGATAGGGAAGGAGGAAGAAAAAAAAAGGACACCAGAGAGTAAAAGAAAATTTAATAGGAAGCAAAGAAAAGCAGGGTAGCTTGGTAATCCATTACATTCATAAACCACAACTTATTCAGTCATTTCCCAGTTGATGGGCATCCCCCCAATTTCCAGTTCTTGGCCACCACAAAAAGGGCTGCTATAAATATTTTTGTACATGTGGATCCTTTTCCCATTTGTATGATCTCTTTGGGATACATTTTTAGAAGTGGTATTGCTGGGTCAAAGGGTATACACATTTTTATAGCCCTTTGGGCAGAATACACCTTTTTCTCAATGGTACATAGTAAAACTTTATAAAAACTGACCACATATTAGGGCATAATAATTAAATGCAGAAAAACAGAAACACTAAATGCATCCTTTTCAGATCATAGTGCAACAAAAATTGTTCAGTAAGGGATCATGGAAACACAGATTAACGAGAGACAGAGCATTGTGACTTGTATAATGGATAATTTTGATTACAATAAATTTAAAAGGTTTTATACAAATAAAACCCATGTAAACAAGATTGAAAAAAAAACAGAAAATTAGGAGGAAAACTTTATAGACAGTTTTTAAGATAAAGGTCTCATATCTCAATATATAAAGAATTTTGTCAAATTTATAGGAATATAAATCATCTCCCAATTAATAAATGGTCAAAAGATATAAACAGGCAGTTTTTTGATGAAGAAATCAAAACTATATATAGTCATATTGAAGTACTCTAAAAAATCACCAATGATTAGAGAAATGCAAATTAAAACAACTTTTGAGATATCATCTTATAGCTATCAGATTCACTGAAATGAAAGAAGGGGAAAGTGACAAAAGCTGGTTTGAATAACTGGGACATTAATTCACTGTTGGTTGAACTGTGAACTGATCCAACCATTTTGGAGAGCAGCCTGGAATTATGCTCAGAGTCCTAAAACTGTATAACCTTTGACCCAGCAATAACACTAAAGGTCTGTTTCTCAAGGTGATTAGGGAAAAAGGAAAAGAACTTATATATTCTAAAATATTTGTAATGGTTCTCTTAGTGGTGGTAAAGAATTGGAAATTTACAATTCTACATTGTAAAATGATGTAAGAAATGATGAGTTTGTTGGTTTTATAGAAACATGGAAAGACTTGCATAAAATGAAGAGTGAAATGCACAGAACCAAGAAAACATTTTATACAGTAACTGTAATACTGTTTTAAGAACAACTTTGAATGACTAAGTCATTTTGAGAATTCTAAATACTCAAATTAGCTACAAAGGACCTATGATAGAAGATGCTGTACACCTCCAGAGAAAGAATTGATAAATAGAAGTATGCATAATATGGTTTCACATATATATGTATATATATATATATATGTATAGATAATATATACACATATTTGTGTCTCGTGGTAGCCTTCTCTAGGGTGAGATGGGGAAGGAGGAAGGAAAAGAAAAGTACACCAGAGAGTAAAAGAAAATTTAATAGGAAGCAAAGAAAAGCAGGGTAGCTTGGAAAACAATGTATAGTATTTACACAGTTTTTTTTTTTAAAAGTAAACAGTGTGAAATAGAAATTCATGATTTAACAATGAAACCTCTTTTTATATTGTGTTATGTATATAGGAATTTTTTTTGTCCTTTTGTATTTAAGTTTAAAATAAATAAAAATTTTTAAAAGAAAAACAGAAGTGATGAACATAATGAATGCTGAGAAGCATGGAAAGACACATGAACTAATGATGCAAAGGGAAGTAGCAGGAAAGCTAGTTACACAGTAACAAAACAATCGAAGCTGAATGTTATGAAACTGCAAAGAGAAAACTCACCTCACCCCAGTCACAATATGAGAAGACATCTTCTCCACTCCTTGGCAGAATTGAGGATCCATGGATGAGGAACATCTTATATAACATTAGAATTTTTTGTTGTGTTTGTTCTTTTTTCCCCTTCTTGCTTTTAAAGAAATTCTTTGTTATAAGAGCCATATGGCTCTCTATGATGGGTGCGAGGGAGGGATTCTGGGAGAATTTAGGCGACATAAAAACAAGCTATCAATAAAAATCTAAAAAAAAAGAAATTGGTTAATATAACAGAGCCTAGGACTGACCAACAAAACCAGTTACTAGCTATGGATACATCTCATTCCTTGCCAGGTCCATCTGTAAGACTGGACATGAAATCCCTTGGGTACTGTCCTAGGCTATTGTAGAAATAAAACAGCAAATATATACTGTGCTTTAAACTTCCTAGAGAAAACTGATCCCTAAGAATACTCAATAGTCTAGAGAACCTCAAGTCTTGGGACATAATCTAGTTCTAGAATAAAGGTTTTCCCCCTTTGATATCTAGGAACAAATAATAAGCCCTTCATAAATTTCTGAAACAGATTAGGCTTAAAGAGCAGACCTTTGCACGTGTATGCACTTAAATGATTGAAGGCCTGTGACTTCATTAATAATAGGAACTGTGTGACAGGAGCTTATGGAGTAGCTGAACTAGATGGATTCCTTCTGAAAGGAACAAGTTCAATAGATAGGAGAAGATGGTGAACACAGAGCAATTAGCTTTGAGTATCAGGGTGTTGATCTGGAAAATCAGTTTTCGTTGTACAACCACAAGGTTGTACCTGTAAACTAGCCAGAAATCAAACATAAATCAAACTCTTTGGCAACGAAGGACGAGGACACACATAAGCTCCTTGAAGGTAGGGACTACCTTGCTTGTTTATACTTGCTTAACACAGTATTTGGCATACAGAAGGGCTTAATAAATGCTAATTTATTCATTCATTGACTCATTCATTCATTGCTAAGCATATACTTCAAGGAGGTCAAAGACAGATAGGTCTCTCATGTACATAAAAATATTTACAGCTACACTTTTTATGTTAGGAAACAACTGGAAACAAAGTAGCTACTTATGAACTGGGGAATGGTTAGACAAATTGGTATAAGAATGCAATGGAATACTACCATGTTCCATAAGAAATAATAAAAAATTTAGAGTGAATAAACAGAATAAGGAAACCAATGTACACAAGGACAACAAAAATGTCAATGAAAGCACAAAAAGCACTGAAATATAACACTATGTATTTATAATCACCACAGACTCATTTTTCCTCTGGCTATACTACCTTAGGACTTCTCTGGATTTCCTAATCAAGCCCCAAGAAACTCATTTTTGGGATAATCTCTTCCTCCTGTAAATTCTCATTAGCCTTGGCACTCCAACTCATCATTATCCTTGACCTCTCTGAATGGTGGGGGACAAGAACGCCAAACTAATACTTAAGGAAACAGCTCAGTTCAGAAACAGCTCTTCATTTCTTCCAGACTGCACTACTTTGGGACTTCTCTCACTGCCTTCTCCACCATTTCTGTGTTGTCTTGTCACAATTGTAAGCTCTTTGAGGTCAGGAACTGTCTCTCCCTCCCACCCCTGCATTTATATGCCTGGTACTTTGCAGTACACAGTATTTAATTTAATATATTTACTGATTGTGTGATAGACTATCAGATTTGGTTGATATATAGGTTTTGCCAAATTAATTATTTTCTTTTTTATTCACTGTTACAAAGGATGGTTCTCTGGAGAAGAGGAGGGGTGAAAATGAAGGTGGTATAAAAACAAAAGGTAGCAATAAAAATGGAAGAAAAAATCCTATAATTGTGTCAGGAACTTCTCAGAGAAGTGAAGGGAACATATTTGAAAGATACTGTAAAGGTAAAATCAACAGGCCTTGACAACAGATTTGACATGGGGGTGGGGAAGGTAGGGAGGTAAGAGATAGTGAGAAGTCAAAGATAACTCCTAGGTTGTGAGACTGAAGGACTGGTAGGGTGGTGTTGTCCTCTAATAATAAGGAAGTTAGGAGGTGGAGAACTTTCGGAGAAAAAAGGTAAGCTTGGATATCCAGTTTGAGATTCTGCAAGGCATTAGGAAATGGAAGACTAGAGGTCAGCAGAGAGACTGGGGAGGTGGTAATTAAATCCATGGGAACTCATGAGATGACCAAGTAGAGTAGTATAGTTAAGAGTGAGAGAGGGACCCTTCATTAAGTGGCTACTAATACAAAAATGAACTTTGGGGGTGGGACGCTGAATAAGCTCTATCTATGCTGGATCAAAGTGATAGCTGAATGTGGAAAGTTGACCAGAAATATCTAAGTTTAGGGTAATCCTCCTAAATTTAGGCTAGATTCTGTATTTTAATGCCTGTGATGATCTCATCTGCAAATAGTTAACACTGTCTTCCTAGTCAAGACAATGTTCCTATAGTATTGATGTCATTATGATTCATGATGAGAAGAATTAAAGGAGATAAGAATATAGACCCAATCAACCTATTCTCTTGAAGCTACAATCACCAAGAAAAAGACTGATAAAAAAGACATAAAACCCAAGTAATATTCACAAAACGTTTATTGAGCATCTGCTATTTGCCAGGCTCTTTGATAGGTACTGAAGGCATCCACAAAAAAAGGATACCATAGCGCTTGTGTTCTAAAGATGTTTACAATCTTGAAGGATTACCAAAAGAATAAGAACAAGGTACTCTCTCGGCTCCAGCATTTTTTCTGGCTGTCCCTCATGCTTGGAATGCTCTTCCTTCTCCCCTCTTACAACTGACCTCTCTGACTTCTTTTAATTCCCAGTTAAGATCTCACTTTATTATATAGGATGCCTTCCCCAACCTCCCTTACTTTTAGTGCCTTCCCTCAGTTAATTATTTCCTATTTATTCTGTATATAGTTTGCTTTGTCTGCATTAATTTGCATGTTGTCTCCCTCATTAGATTAGACGTTCCTTGAGGGCAAACATTGTCTCGATTCTTATAGTTATCCTCTGCACTTACCACGGTATCTGCTACATAGGAGGTGCTTAATGTTTATTGATTGATAATTAGAATAAAAAGCAGATTGTTTTAAGTACCACAATATTCTTTCATTCTAGGATTTTCTTACTTGTTTGCTAGCTCTCTCTGCTTTCGTATTTAGAATCACTAGCTGCTCTTACCCTGGGTGCTAGGAGAAAGTCTTTCTTGTAACCTCCAGAGTCATTGTCAGGGACATGCATAGAAGATCTCATAAGTCCTATTCTTGTTTAGTAGAGGAAAACTCTGAAATTTCTTGTAAAAAAAAAAAGTCTATTGAACCAAACTGAGCATGTAATATTCTCATCTCTCTGGAAAGCAAATTCTATAACCCATTGTACTTTATTATTCATGGTTATATATGAAATCTTCTAGTCCTTTCATTCTGGCCTTTGTCCTGGAGGACTGTTTTGAACCAAAAAGCTTGGGGAAGTAAAGAGGAAGAGTAGGATGAACCCTCAATAGCTTCTGTTCCATAACTAATTACCCTAATTAATTATGCTTATTTTCCTCCTATCCCTTAGGTTTCCCTAGTGTGTCTAAGGAATAATTTCTGAATGGCTCTAACAAGATAAATGGTTTATATTATTCAGTAGCCTGCTCAGAAAGAAGTAGACTCATTCATTTATTTAATGGCCTCATCATTGTACATCCTTTCATAGATGTATCAGTCTCACTCACTAGGCTACACCTATGCCTAACTAGGCTACCTCTATGCCAGTGTCTCTGAATCATCAGACTATTGTAGGTATTCCTAGAAGGTGAAAGCAATTCAGACAGAAGAGGATGGAACACTTTTTGAAGTGCTTAGGATCATCACTCATTGTTAGCATTCATATAATACATGGGATTTGCAAAGTTTTACATGTATTAGCTTAATTACCTAGCTTACAAGGGTTTTGAAACAAAAAGAATAAGGTATATAAAGAGCTTTATAACTATTAACTTGAAGAGGGAAATTTCACTGGGATTACTGCTTAGAACATTATAGTTATGGCTGATATGGGTTAGACCAGTCCTAGGGCTTGGAATGAAATCCACAGCAAAGTTACTCTATGGAATTATCTGCTGCTTTGCTCTAAGGGCAGGTTGCTACAACTGTTAAGTGGAAACGGCCAATGAAATTTATTCAAGATGACAATCTAGTTTGTTCTATGCTTGGTTTAGTGTCCCTTGTTTATTTAACATTTATTAACAGATGTTCAATATATATTTGTTAACTGATGCTATGCAATCTTCACAAAGAAGTAACTATTAAACTAGGGTATGCCAAAAGTAAATAATCAGAATGGTGAAAAAACTGGAAGTCACTGTTTAAAAGAATGGAGATGTTTATCCTGGAGAAGAAAGCTTAGGGAGGACATGTTAGCCGTTTTCAAGCATTTGAAGGATTGTCATATAGAAAAGGGATTAGATTTTTTCTGTTTTGCTCCAGAAGGCAGTGACTCAGAGGCAATGTAACAGGAAAACTTCCTGACCTGCCTTCACAGATGGTGAGTGCTCCATCACTGGAGTTGGATGACCACTTGCTGAAAATAATTGCAGAGAAATTTTGGTCAACAAATTCTTTGAGGTGGTCTCTGTGCATACTACCTTGTTTGGACCAGTGTACTTGAAACTTAATGAACCACCTGGTAAGTTTACCCAAGCATAATACCCTGGAGTAGCTGTTCCAAGCTACTCTCCTAGTAAAGACCATTGTTCGCTTGTGTCTATAGAAGGAGTAACAGTTACTAGGCAAGATTTCTAAGTATCTTCAGTGGAAGAACAAAGTGAATTTTAACAAATCATGACCAAGTCTAGCTGCTGCTTCCAGTATCTGACATATTACAAAAGACCAAGCCCCTGGAGTGACTAAATCCGGACTAGTAGCTGTCTACTGTAGGATATACTTTGACAGTCTAAATAGACCTTATCCGTCTTCTAGGCAAGGGCCACAGAGACGCTAAAAAAAATCTTATATCTGTATAGTACCTTTTACTTTTTCAAATGCATTTCATAATGTTATCCTGTATCTCAAGGACAATTATAGAATGATAGAGTTGGAATTGACCTTGGAGACAATTTAATCCAACCCACACGTTATACAGATAAAGAAACTGAGGTAGTGAGAGGGGGTGTAATTTGCCTAAGGTCACACAAGAGCTAGTAGCACAGCTAGTAAAGAAAGGGTAGGACCCATACCAGAACTCTTGTGTATGGATTCCCATTCAGAGTCTGGGAGGTCACTTTGTTGACACTCATTTTACTTTGTAGACTCTTGCTCAAATCACTAGTCAACATTCTTCACTTAAATGGAGTGTTTTTCAGGGCTAATAATTCAGTAATTGTCCCAAATTACAGTTTTGTTAATTTCAAAGTCACTGATGAAACTCTAATTTTATCATTCCTTTATAAAACTTCATAAACATTCTCTACTTTCCATTTCTGCTGCTGCCACACCATTCTAAGTCCAATTACTGAATACAGAGAATATCACCAGTCTCCTAACTGGTTTTCTGCCTCCAGTCTCTCCCAAGATCTAAACTATTCTGTGCATTCTAACTACCACCTTTCTGAAGTTATTTTCATCATGTAACTCTCCTACTTAAGAATCTACAATGGCTACCTACTGCCTAAAGTACAAAATCCAGTTTCTCAGCCCAGAATTCAAGGAAGCATGGTATAGTGAGAAGTCAGGGAAAATATGGTTTTGCATTTTGGCTCTGGCAGTTACTAGCTGTGTGATCTCAAGCTAGCTCACATAACCTCTATGAGCTTCAGTTTACTTGTTTATAATAATACATTATAGGGCTATTGTGGTGAAAATGTTTTGTAAGCTTAAAATGTTTGTCAATGTAAGCCCTTGCGAGAAGGGATTATTTCATTTTTTCTATTTTTATCTCCAATGCCTAGCACAATGCCTGTGACACAGTAGGGGCTTAATAAATCCTTGCCTTGCTTAGTTATTATCATAATTTCTCCACAATCTGGCTTGAACTGCCATTCTGGCCTTCTCTCTCACTGCTCCTATGCAGGAGTCACATGCATGCCACAGGGAACCAAACAAGAATGTGAGAATTCAGATAAATCTGGTAAGTCTTATGTAAATAATGCAGAGTTAAAAGAACAACATATAAATAACAGGGTTTGTATCTATACTTCATCTGACAAATCAGCAGCCTCTGTGCCTCTCGCTACTATCACTCATAAAACTTGTGAAAGCAGGTTTTCTGAAGAATCAAAACGAGCCAGAGATTTGGGATAAGAGATAATGTGAAGCAAGACATGAACGTTCACTGTCACAAACACTTAAGGAATGGTGGTTTGAGATGGGAGAGGCAGGAATGGCAGGCAGCCACATAAGGCTTTCTCTTTTTCTGGTCTGGCCTTGACCTCAATTCCACTCCTCCTCTAGTTATAGTAGGTTGTGAGGACTGATCCAATGAACTAGTTGCATGAAAGAACCTGTTGTTCATAAATGGAATTCAATTTCTTATCTCCATAACAGTGGATAAAGTGTCAGGACTGGAGGAAGACCTGAATTCAAAGCTGGTCTCAGACACTTACAAGCTGTGTGATTCTGAGGAGGTCACTTAATCTGTTTGCTTCAATTTCCTCATCTGTAAATGTGTATAATTAATTGCATCTTCCTCCTAGGGTTATTGTAAAGATCAAATGAGATGATAAATGTAAAGCATTTAGCATAGTACTCGGCAGACAGTAAGCACTATACAAATATAACCTACAGTTATTTTATTATTAGGTCCTAAGTGGGAAGGCACTGAGTCTGCTTGTCAACTCCAACATTTGGGAGGCTTGGAGCCCTCAGTGAAGTGAGGGCTCAGTGACTTTAGGTACCTGAACTTGAAATTCTTGGGTTTGGAGTGAGACAACAGATGTGCTAAGGGTGGCCTGAAAATAAAAGACCCCGGCATACAGACCACATGGTAGTTGTTTTAAATATATTTAAACATTATTCTTTTTGATTCTGTAGTAAATGAGAAAAGCATTTTATATAGCTGAGCTATATTTGTGTGGTTAACTCCATTATGCCATGCTGCTGTGAGTAGGGACCAATGACATACTGCACAAAGGGAGGAAGACAATTTTCCCAGTGGACAGAAACTTGAGTCAAAATATTCTAATGGATAATTTCATACTGACTTAGACCAGAGTTCTTTACCTGATCATGAATAGACTTTGGAGCAGGGGAGATCATGAACTTGGATGGTAAAAAATAATATCTTTATTTTCACTAACTTTATTTTTCATTAATTCTAACTCCCTTTTAATTCTAGTACTTGCCCTCTGTTAATTATTTCCTATCTACCCAGAATATAGCTTGCTTTGGCTATGTGTTTGCATGTTGTCTCCCCCATTAGATAGTGAGCTCCTTGTGAGCAGGGCCTATCTTTAACCTCTTTTTGTATCTTCAGGGCTTAGCACAGTGCCTGTAATGAAGCAGGTGCTTAATGTAGCAGGTTTGTTGCTGGATTCATCTACTATCATCTAATGTTTCCTTCAATTATTTAAAAACTTAATTCTAAGAAGGTAGACTGATGAAGTCAGACTAACAAAGTCACAAGAAGACACACAAAAAAAGGTTAAAAACTCTTGACCTAGATTAGGGAAACTAATCACTGCCACCCACAGAGTTGGGCAACAGTAACCTATCTGAGAATTAACTCTTCTGGGTACAACACAGAGAACTAGAATACTCCATGCCAGGTCTTAATTGTTGAAGAGGATTAGACTAGTGGCAAGCAGTAAAGTCTGGTGGCTCACATATTTAAACTTGTGATCTCATCAGTGTGGGCACCATTCCTTCCAATGATGAAGCTCACAGTCTACCAAGTCTATCCATTTTGAAAACGCTAATCTATGTCATCCTGTTAATACACCGTAAGGGACTTTCCTGACAGTTGGGCCCTTTCTCAATATCTTGTCCACCCACATTTCTGGCTGGGACTAGCCCAGCTACTTTTGTCACATACAAGTTACTTTGAGACATCATTTGTTGTGGTTTTCCCTTACAGTTCCTTGTTTAACAGTATGCCAAAGACTATTCACACCCATGGTATACCTTTACATGACACAGATTTTCATTTCTTATGGTCATATGCCAAAACCTATGGAATACTGGTTTAAATAATAATTGAATTTATACAGTGCTTTAAGGTTTGCAAGTTGCTTTACATATTATCTCATCTCAGTTTCACAACATTGTGAGGTAGGTACTATTATCATATCCATTTTTTGATGAGAAACTGAGGCAGAGATTAAGTGATTTGCCTAAAGCTAAGTGATGTAATCAAAGGATCACAAAGCTATTAATAAATTCCTGAAGCAGAATTCAAATTCAAGTCTTCCTGACTCCAATACTTTAACTACCTAGATGCCTACAAAATATGAGCCTTTATTTCTAGAAGATGTTTGGAGGTCATTAAAATAATTTGTCAATTTTCCAAATGGAATTCAGTCTGTTCTTCCAGGTCAAATTAATTTCTTATTTGCATGTCTGTCCGAAGCACATCATAGCCTGGATGATAGTCATTCTCCAAATACTTTTCCTTGGATAGATTTGTCTTGGCCAAATTTTTTTGAGTATTTATTGATTTTAACTAGGAAATTCTGAGATGTTCTGGAATTTGATGCAACCAGCACAATGTCATTTGCAAATAAGAACATTTGGAGAATTTCTTCATCTATAGAAAATCCTTCTTTTAACAGCCTTTTCTTAATCCTCATACTTTTCAACCTCTTTCCAACAGTGGACACTACTACACATTCCAAAAGAACTAAAGGCAAGGATTATTTTGTTTTTGTCTTTGTATCCCCAGTGTTTGCCACATAGTAGGTTCTTGATATATATCTGTATATAGAGTGAACACTCCTCCCTGGGTTTTCATGACACTGCTATCTTGGTTCAGTTTTTCAAAATAAACTTTTTGACATCAAGAATGGTTAAGCCTCACACTTAGATGTTTGTCACCACTGGCCCGATGTGCTTGTTAAAGAAAAAAGTAAAATGATAGTAAAGAGGAGATATGGGAAAAACTGCTGGATTAAACTAAGTATGTATGGAGCCCATGTTGGAAGCAAAGGCACTAAGGGACTGATTTTCAAGATGCTGGTCTTTTCCTCTTTCAACATGTTTTACTGATGTATTAATCTCTATCATCATGTCACTGCCCTTCTCAAAGATATTCCATGACTTCCTTTGACCAAGGCTAAATTTCTTAAATCCCAGGCCCCCCACAATATGGTGCTGGCTTACCTTTCCAGCCTTACTTTTCATTATTCTGTATATATTCAATCCAAACTAGACTAGTTGCTCTTCCCTTATGTTTTCCCCCTCACATTATTCCCTCTTACTGGAATGTCTTCCTCTCCTTACCTTTGTGAAAACTTCTTTCTGGTATGTTGAAGCAACTTCCTCTGGGGATACAGAATGTGGCTAGTCACTTTCTCATCTTATGTAGTTATTGCCCACATCTAAGCATTCTCCCTACATGTCAGAGAGAACTTCTTTGGCTCTTTTAATATTTCACAGATAAGACTGGAACATTTGGACTGTTTGTGATCCCTGTTTTTACTATGTGACTCACTGTCCTACTTCCTTTTTCTATTATACCTGCCATCCTTCTTTTTTAAAGTCCATGCATTTCAATGAAGTACTAAGTCTACCAGAAAAATTCCTCACACATTGTGGTTGTTGCTGTGTACAAAGTTCTCCTGGTTCTGCTCCTTTCACTCAGCATCAGTTCATATAAGACTTTTCAGGCTTTTCTGAAGTCTTCCTGTTCATCATATCTCATAGCATAGTATTCCATTACATTCATATACCACAACTTGTTCAGTCATTCCCCAGTTGATGGGCATCCCATTGATTTTCAGTTTTTGGCCACCACAAAGAGAGCTAGTATAAATATTTTTGTACATGTGGGACCTTTTCCCATTTCTATGATCTCTTTGGGATAGAGTCCCAGAAGCGATATTGCTGGGTCAAAGGGTATGCACATTTTTGTAGCCCTTTGGGCATAATTTCATATTGCTCTCCAGAATGGTTGGATCAGCTCAGAGCTTCACCAAGAATGAATTAGTGTTCCAACTCTCCCACATCTTCTCCAACATTTATCATCTTCCTGTTTTGTCATGTTAGCCAATCTGATAGGTGTGATGTAGTATTTCAGAATTGTTTTGATTTGCATCTCTCTACATAATAGTGATTTAGAGCATTTTTTCATAGGATTACAGATAGCTTTAATTTCTTCCTCTGAAAATTCCCTGTTCAT
>CM053771.1:67980601-68043746 GCA_028658325.1 Potorous gilbertii
CAAATGGGGAGAAAATTTTGGAACCCAAAATCTTGTGAAAATGAATGTAAAAAGTTAAATAAATAAATTTATTATTAAAACAAACAAAAAACAAATCAGACTCAGAGAGCTTCCCAAGAGAGGGCCTGAGGTCCTAAGGAAAGCCTTATGCCCAGAAAATTGATTTAGTCCCCAAAGGGAGGGCCTGACACCTTGGAAGGCTTCCCACAGAAGATTCTACAAAGCAGGCCTCAGCCAGAGCTCAGAAAACCCATAAGATGGGTCTTAAAACTGGTGATTCCCAGGATTTGGGCCCTAGGCTAAGGAAGACCCTCCTAGAGAGGCCCTTGTCCCTGGGGCACCCCACAAGGTGGGCCCGAAGCCCAGGTACCCCACAAAATGGGCCCTATCCCTGGGGCACCCCACAAGGTGGGCCCGAAGCCCAGGTACCCCACAAAATGGGCCCTTATCCCTGGGGCACCTCATGAGGAGGGCCCTAAGCCAGGGTGGCCCACAAAGTGGGCCCTATCCCCAGGGCGCCCCACGAGGTGGGTCCTACCCCCGGGGCGCCCCACGAAATGGGCCCTAAGGCAGGGTGCCCTCACAGAGGGGGCCTCAGCCCCAGCAAAGCCCCCACACGCAACGAGGCTGGACAAAAACTATCTCAGGGCCCGCCCCCTCACGGACAGCAGCCAACCGGGCGAATTTAGGCACGCGCAGTCCCAAGCCGGGAAAAAGTCAAAGGTCACCACGCCTGACCACAGGGACCGGAAGACCCTGGGACCGCTAGCGGAGAGCGCCCCCTAGCGACTCGCCTGCACAGGGCGGGGAGACAAGCGCGCGCCAAGGGCCTCCCGCTAAACCAGAGCAAGCTTGGCCGCGCCAACGGGGAGGTGGGATCTCCGTGACGTCAGAGTGAGGGCTGTGGGGATTGGTCGGAAGCGGTAGAGGTGGGGCCTCAGCCTTGACTGAGCGCGAAAGCTCGAACGGCTGTGGCGGGAGTTGAGTGTGCACGGAGGCTGAGGAAGTAGGGGCCGGCGTCCGGCCCGGGGTCTAAGTGAGAGGCCGCAGCGCTTCTAGTTCTTCCAGAGAGAAGCTCTCGTGTGCCGAAGGCCATGGCAGGCGAGGTGGCGGCTGAGGTGAGTGCGGGCACTGGGATACCTTTCACAGTCGGAGGCGGGGGGGTGGCGGTAATGTGGGATGGGAACTACAAATCCCAGCATGCCCCGCGGCTTCGGGGGACTACCGCTCCGGGTAGGAATCGATGGAAGCCAGTGGCGGGTGACCGGGGTTAGTTTCCCGGTTGGTCCCTTAGGAATACGGGGATTAAGAGGTGCTCCGGCTTTGGGGTGTGAGAGAAGGTAAAGGGGTTAAGTAGAGCGTGGATTCGGCGTCAGAGAGCCTGGGAAAGCCGGTTTTGATACTTCCTAGTCGTGTGACCTTTGTGCAAGATTTAGATCTCTTTGCAAAAAAAGAGTCCCTTCTAATTATCAATCCCATGATAAGATTTTATTTTGTTGAAAATAGCAAGGCTATTTTTCATATATTCATATATATAATGATGTATTGAAAATATATTATTATATTATAATAATGTATTGAAAATATATTATTATATTAATGTATTGAAAATATAATAATATATTGAAAATATATTATTATATATAGGATCACAAGGTTGATGGATTTTAAAGCTGAATGGAGTCTTGGAGGTCACCTGGTCCAACCCTCTCAGGAGAAAATGAAGCATAAAGAGATTAAGTGATTAGTTCACTTTATCAGAGCTGGAAGGGCTTACGGATAAACAGTATCAGGTCAAACCTGAACCTGAGGTCCTCCAACTTCTACTGGAGCAGCCCAAGGCAGTACATTCTGGTATTGGACGGCTTTAATTAAGAAATTTGGGGTTTCCCCCCTTTTACAGAGATCAAATCTGCCTCTTTCCAAACTCTTCTCATTTCTTTTCTAGTTCTGGCTCCCCACTAAGCAAGACAAGCCTAATTCTTCTTCCATATGACAGCCTTCAATTATCCCAATTGAATTATCTTTTCTCTGGGCCAAAGCTTGTTACAAATGTTATTTCAGTTGATACTCACAATTGGAAGATAGATACTATTATTACCCGTGTTTTACAGATGAGGAAACTGAGGCAGGCAGGTTAAGTGACTTGTCCAGGGTTACATAGCTGTTAAGTGTCGGAGGCTGGATTGAATTTTAACTTAGGTCTTCCTGATAGACCCTCTATCCATTGGGTCAGCCAGCTGTCTCAGTGGCAGTATTTCATTTTATTCTATCTACCTTGTTTCCAGTTCTTTGCTGTCACAAAAAAGTGTGGCTTTATCAAAGAATCTGTAGGGTTGAGAAATTAGGCATATAGTTTAGTAGTTGCTAGTGTCTTCTTGGTTAATTCTCTTGAATCATTATACCATCGACCATCTTTTCCAATTTTTTAAGGAATCTTTTATTTGAGATATCCTGAATGTCCTCTCCAGATTATCTTTAAAATTGTGTAGCTTTCATTATTTATTTTGTCCTGCAGGTACATTTTTTTTAAAGAACTTCATTTTCCTGAGTGCCATTTACATTTCAGTACCAGCACATCTGGAATTCATATATAGTAGTTGATTATGAGAATATATTTCTGTAAAAATGCTGGCAGATATGCTCCATTTTACTTATATTTGTTTCCCTTCCAGTTTTGTAAAATACTGTTGGAACGATCTTTTTTATTTGAGTCTCATGTCAAGATTTCTGTGGACTCTTTTACTCTAAGGCTTTCATAGTGTTTTCTGAGCTAAACTTGAGCTCTTCCTAAGAATTTGCAAATGCTCTTGAATTACTTGGCTGCCATGTCTCTGCTTGACACGGAGATTGAGTATGTCCTGGCTTTGTTTGTAAGCTTTCTTTCTTTTACTGTTTTGGTGATTGTTTTATATCAATTAAATTTCTCTAAGAATGGTAATAATCAGTTGATGTCTTTATTTTTGTCTATAATAAAAGTACTTTAGGGTTTGCAAACCACTACACGTATTAACATGTTTGATCCTCACAAGAACCCTGTGAGGTAGGTGCTATTACTGTCCCATTTTACAGATGTGGGAACTTCAGGCACAAAGTGATTTTCCTAGGATCACACAATAATAAGTGTCTAAGGCAGATGTTAAACATGGGTTTCATATGTTATATTTATATATATTATATAATTCCATATCCAGCAATCTCTACCACCAACTCTGTTTTTCATTTTTTCTTTCAGAGCTAACAGCTTATATTAATATGTTAGGTGGGAATTGTTGTAAATCCATCTAGTATTTACTCATCTTTATCCTTTTTCTAATTACTTTGACCTTTGCTGTAATTATTCCAAGCACTGACTGAATTCACATAGCTGATTCAGTTTTGTTAAATGCCTAGTATGTGACTGCACTGTGCTAGGTGCTACAGATGCAAAGACAAAAAGAAAACAGTTCCTGGTTTCAGGGACTTTACATTCTGTTGGAGAAAATATGTACATAAGCATATGCAAAATATATTAAACTATAAAAACAGAATTATGCTTAGTAACTAGTTGCTTCCAGAAAGTAGGGGATGAGCTACCTAACCAGCATCCTGAAAGAATTATGTGTTGATTACCTAATAGGATCAGAATATCAGACTTCTAAGATTGTTTACTAGGGAACCTTCCATTGCCCACTAAATAGTAACTGTCTGTCTTTTACCCAGGGACCCTGAGGGTCTTCCCCTGCCCGTTTGGTTTTTTTTTTGGATTAAAAGGGCCATTCCTTGAAGCCTATTCATTGAAAGGGTATATCTCACTCAAAGTGAGAAAATGATAAGACAGCCTGAAGGGACCAGGGTCTCACATTGCATCCTAGGCCATCTCTAGTCGGAGAATATCAGGCCACTGGACCTAAGAAGAAACCAAAGACTTTGTACAGCCCTCCCTCACTCAAATCAAAATCAACTGTATGTCATGTCATCATCTTGATGTCATGATCCTCTTCGAGAATGAAGGACAAACACAACGACCAGAGGTGGGGAACCTGTGACCTCCAGGACACATGTGGCTCTCTAAGCCCTCACGTGCAGCCCTTGAAGTTTGGATTTGATCAAAGAGCCACACTTGAGGACCTAGAGGGTCACATGTGGCCTGGAAGTTGCAGCTTCCCTTCCCCAGAGTCTAGTCTAATGTTGTCCTTTTTTCTTTTTAGAAAAATACCTATTATCAGTCTTTGGTATTTATGTTAGCCCCTTTACCCCTCCCTTGTGAAAAGGGAAAAAAAAGCAAAAACATCCATTAAAGTGATACCATCTGGTAACATCTACAGTATTCTGTTCTAGTTGTTCCTTATCTTTCTGTCATGAACTAGTTGTATTTTAATAGTAGCTCTGTTAGATTGTCTTTGATTTTTCAATGACTTTTTGTGATCTTTTAATTTACGTTATTGTAAATGTATGTATAGTATCTGTATATTTTTCTTAGTTTTTATTTTACTCTATCAATTCATAAAGATTTTCCATGCTTCTAATTTAACCATTTTGTATTGAACAATAATATTCCATTACTTTCATATACTTTAGGTTTTTCAACCATTTCTAATAGATAGGTGCCCATTTTGTTTCTAGTTCCTTGCTGTGACAAAGAGTGCTGCTGTGAATATTTTGGTATATGTTGATTCTTTGTTTTCATCTTTGATTCCACTGGGGTATGTGCCAGGGATAGCTGGTTAAGTCCCTTTTCTTATATAACTCCAAATAGACAGCTAGGTGGCACAGTGGATGCAATGCATGGCTTGTGAATCAGGAAGAACTTAGTTCAAATCTGGCATCAGACACAAAGTGACCCTGGGTAAGTCACGTGACCTCTGCTCTGCCTGCCTGTTTTCTCAGCTATGAAATTGGAATAATTAATAATAGTACTTACCTCCCAGGGTTGTTGGGAGGATCAAATGAGATGATATTGTAAAGCATTTAGCATAGTGCCTGGCATATGGGTAAGCATTATATAAATGCTATCAAATAATGAGGAGGAGGAAGAGAGGGAGGAAAATGATGATGCTGATGATAATGATGATATCCAGAGTGGTTGGACCATTTCCCAGGTCTCCATCAGTGTACCTGTCTTCCCACAGCCCCTCCAACACTATTTTTATCTTTTATCATCTTTGCCATTTTTGCCTGATAAGAGCTGAAATCTCAGAGTTGTTTGAATTGTATTTATTCTCATTATTAGTGAGAGGCTGTTTTCATGTGGTCAAAGTCTGTGATTTGTCATTTGAAAATCGTTCATGTTGTTTGACCTATTAGGAAACTTGATGATAATTAGATGTTTATGTCAGTTACTTCTATATGTTGGATTTCAGACCTTTCTTTTAAAGTGATATTTGCTGCAAATACTTTTCCCCACTGATAATTTCTTTTCTTATTCTATCTTCATTGATTTTATTTGTGCAAAAATATTTTAATTTTAAGCAGTGAAAGTTATCCATTTTATATTTTATAATCTCCTTTATCCCTTATTTAGTTGAATTCTTCCTCTAGTCATAGTATGAAAGGTACCTGATTTCATTTTTTAAAATTTATTTCCTATGGTGTGACCTTTCATATTTAGATTGAATATCCATTTTGAGCTTTTGTAGTATTTGATCTAAGATATTAGTCTAAATCTAATTTTCGTCAAACTGCTTCCCCAAGAATTCTTGTCAGAAAGGGAATTCTTTTTTATAGAAATTTATTTCCTTGGGTTTATCAAATACTGAGCTACTGTTTTCAGTTGCTTCTATAACTTCATTGTCTAGTATGTTCTGCCGATGTACTTTTCTGGATTTTTTTTTTTAAACCAGTACTCAATAGTTTTAACGATTACTGCTTTATAATATAGTCTGAGATCTGGTAATTATACGCTCTCTTTATTATATTTTTTCTCATTACTTCCATTTTTATGTCAGACCTTTTGGTCTTTCAAATGAATTTTATTATTATTTCACCTAGTTCTGTAAGCTATTCCCTTAGAGAAAAAAATTCTTCATGATTTTGAATTTAATACTTGTTTTTGATCACAGGCAGGACTTTTCTCCCCACTCTGCTTTTTTAGAGTTTTTAACATAAAAGAATACCATATTTTGTCAAAGGCATTTTCTTTAGCTATTAAAATAGTCATGGTTTTTATTTGTTTGTATGTTTGATTATGCTAAATGTTTTCCTAATACTGTATTATCCTTGCTACCTTGATTCATACAGTCTAGTTGGTCATGATGAATTATTTTCTGCATATGTTGCCACTAGCATCTTTGTGAAGATTGCAATCTGCATCAGTGTCCGTTAGTGAGATTCCTATTTAGTTCACTTTCTCTGCTTTTTTTTTTTTCTGTCAACTTTGGGTAGCAGGACCATATTTGTCTCATAAAAGGAGTTTGGTACAGTTCTTCAGTCTATTTTGAGAATATTTTCTGTACCATAGGTACTAATTGCTTTTTAAATGTTTGATAGAATTCATTTGTAAATCCATCTGGATTCAGAATTTTTTCTTTAGCAGTTCGTTTATGGCTTGCTTGATTTCTTTTTTCTAAGATTGGATGATTTAATATTTCTATTTTTTGTTTTGTGTGGGTATTTCATATTTTTGGACACATGATTTCTTTTGACTTCTTAGTTTTTCTGGTACACAATTACATAGGATTATTTGTGATGATTATTTTTTATTACCTCTGTTGTACATTCACGTTGTTTGCTTTTTATTTTTAGTACTTTGATTTACTCCTTTCTTTCTTGGTCAGGTAAGCTAATCATTTATCAAATTTATTAGCCTTTTTAAAAAACCAGCTCTTAAAACTGTCAGTACTTCAATTTTTTTCTTCTCAGATTTCTCTTTCTCGAATTTTCCATACTGCTTTTTTTGTAGTCATTTTAGGTTTCCCAGTTTTTTCATTTTCTAATCTTTTTAACTCTATGGTCAGTTCCTGGATCACTTTTATTTTGTTAATGTGAGTTGTCATAGACACAAAATTTCTTCTGAAGGATGCCTCACTTGTGTCCAGTACCCTTATTTAATAGAAGAGAAAATTGATATTGAGTGGCGAAGTCACTTAGATTAAGTCATACAGCTTATTTGTGGCAGATAAGGGTCCTGAAATTCTTACTTTTAGTCCAGTAACCTTTTAGGTCTTAGTTAACAACCTTTCTAAATAGTAAGTTGTGGATACTATTATCAGTTTAGGTAGTGGACACTGAATACCAGTTGGACAAGATGCTTTTGCATACTACCTCACACATAGTAAGCACTCAACAAATATTTGTTGGTTTAAATAACAACATCTAACACTTATATAATGTTTTAAACTTTGCAAAGTGGTGTAAATTTGTTCTCTCATTTGATCCCCTCAACATCCCTGGGATGATAGGTGAGGTTGTTATTCCAGTCTTACAGATGAGGAAATGGCGGCCAGAGAGGATGTGATCTGTCCAGGGTCACATAGTAGTGTCTGAGGTAGGATTTGAATTTAGATTTTTTTGATTCCAACTTCAGGCCTCTTATTCATTGTATCACTTAGCTGCCTAAATTAAATTTATGACATTCTTATCATTCAAATGAAATTGCTTTCTCCAAAGTTACCAGTGAGAGCTACAGTCAAGATAGTAGAGTGAGAGGAAACATTAGAGTCTAGCTCATCTATCCCATCTCCTTGACAAACATCCAGAAAATGTACCATACCAAATCCTTATCAGGAAAGCCCAGAAAAAGTCACAGTGAGTGACTTTTTTCTAACCCAGGGCAAATTAGAGAAATCTACCAACACTAGAGATGGGGCTGGTCAAGAGTATGTATAAGAGGGCTGAAATAGGACACTATATTAGGAAATATGGGGCAGAAAAAGATCTCAGGGGATCTCTCAACAAGTTGTGCATAAAGGAATGAGTGCCATCTGGCAGTTCTGTAGCCCAATATCCAGTTCCAGGTATTAGATCTGTAGTGGAGATGAGCAGTCTTGAAAATTGATCCTGGCTGCCTTTTGAGTAAGGAACAAGTTCTGGGAAGCACATGAGAGCTGCATGACTTTGATTCCAGGAGCAGAGTACAGTGTTCCAGTCCTAAGGGAAACACACAGTTCATTTGCTCTGAACCTGCAAAACTCAATTGATTAATAGTGGTTGAATTCAACAAGAAAGTACAAAACTCAAACCAGGATGGCAGTGAACAGGAACCTCATATTTTATCCCTCTGGTCATACCGTATTCAGAACATGGAGAGTTTACAGGTTCCCAGCACCAGACAGATGTAAGAGGACAGAAGCTCAGACCAGAAGTATTCAGAGCCTAGTGCTACCTTAAAGTCCTAAGTCAACTAGACTGAAAGACTGAGCAAAATAAATAAATAAATAAATAAAAAGTACCTGACCATAAAGAGGTATTATGGAGACACCAATCTCAAGATACAAACACAGAAAAAGAGGTTGACTTTAAAAAAATATCTGCAAGCAAAGCCACAAAGAAAAATCCAGCTTGGACACCTGTTCAAGTAGAATTCTTGAAAGAGTATTTTCCAAAAAGTTAAAAAATGATTTTAGAATCCACATGATAGTGCAACTAGATGATGCAGTGTATAGGGTATTGGCCCTGGAGTCAGGAGGACCTGAGTTCAAATATGGCATCAGACATTTACTAGTTATATGTCTCTGGGCGAGTCATTTAACCCTGATTGCTCTTTCCCCCCACCCCCCGCAAAAATAAAGAATTCACATGAGAGTGATAGAGGAAAAAATGGGAAAAGAAGCAAGAGCAAGGAAAGATATGAAAAGAGAATTGATAGCTTTGGAAAAAAGGTACAAAAGTCTTACTGAAGAAAATAATTCCTTGAAAATTAGATTTGACTGAATGGAAGCTAATGATTCCATGAGATATCAAGAAACAGCAAAATAGAGTCAAAAGACTGGGGAAAAAAAAGAAGAAAAATGTGAAGTACCTCATAGGAAAACAATTGATTTGGAAAACAGATTGAGCAGAGATAATTTAAGAATTGTTGGGCTACCCGAAAGCCATGAACAGCAACAGCAATAAGAACCTGGATATTGTATTTCATGGATTCCTAAAAAAACAAACAAACAAAAAAAACAACCCTAAAAAAACTGCCCAGGTATCTTAGAACCAGAGGGCAGCATAGAAATTAAATTAATCCACCAGTCACCTACTAAAAAAAAAAATTAAAATTCCAAGGAAGATTATAGCCAAAATCCAGAGTTCCTAGGTCAAGGGGGAAAAATACTGTAAGCATCCAGAAAGAATTCAAGTAGGAACAACAATTAGAATCACATGAGATTTTGCTGTTATCCTTTCAAAGGAATACAGAGCTTAGAATGATATTCTGGAATGTAAAGGAAATGAGCTTATAACCAATAATTATTTAGTCAATAAACATTAAATGCCTACTATTTTCCAGGCACCTTACAAAGCATTTGTAAACATAAATATAAAAAAAGATAGTCTTCGTACTCAAAGAGCTTACAATCTAATGTGAGGAGACAACACACAAAAGAAAGCTGAAAAGTGGAGGAGGAAGGGAGGTACTCAGCACAGGGGAATGGGGGAGAAGCTGAAGAATTCCAAAATGAGCAAGCCAGGTGAGAAAGGAAGAGATTTCTGAGATGCCTGTCCTGTCCCCTCTTCTTAAATGAAGGAATTTGTGACTCCACCTTCTATTTAGAGAGTCAGAGGATACTGATGAAGTCTGAGTAATGAGACTGATTAAATCTTGCAAGATGATGACATTTCCAAGTGATGATTTTACTGGGAGCATGTTGGAGAAGCCAAAAAAGTCCAAAATGGGTGCATTGGCCTTAACCAAAATGAGGTAGAAAATTGGAATAATCTACCCAGAAAAACTGACAGGGGGAAAATATGTCTTTTATGAAATAGAAGATTTCCAAACATTTCTGATGAAAAAACTAGAGCTGAGTAGAAAATTTGGCATACAAACACAGGAGTCAAAAGAAGCATAAAAAAAAGGTGAGTGAGAAATCACAAGGGACTGAACAAGGTTCAAGTGTTTATAATTCTTATATGGGAGGTGATACATGTAGCCCCTCAGAGCTTTATCATCACCAGGGATGATTGGAGGCTGTCTTAATTAGATAGAGGGCCTGCGTATGATTCTGCTATGTTTAGATGATCTCAAAAGAGAAATGGAAAGAGTGAGGAAAAAGAATGCACTGGAAGAGGAAGGAAGGAAGAAGAATGGGGGAAATTATTTCACATAAATGGGGTGTGTAAAGTCAAGTTTATTCAATGGTGAGAAAGCAGTAGGAGTGAACAGATGAGACTCCAATCTCATTCTTATCTGAACTGGTTAAAGAAGAAAGAAAATACCAACATACACAGTTGAATATTTAGGTAATACCTTACCTAAGAGGGAAAGAAGTTAAAAGAAAAGGGAGGATTACTAGGAAGGATAGAGCAAGGAAAGCATTAATCAAAAGTAATGCATACTCTTAAAGAGGAAACGGAAAAAAGAGAAGGAAAAGTCTAAGAGAATAAAATGGATAATAAAAATAAATTAAATAGTATTTAATAATAAAAAACCTAGGGAGGTCAAGTGATGTTCTAAGGGTAATAAATGTAGGTAGCAGAGCTCAGATTCAAATAGCTTCTGATTACAAAACCAGCACACTTTCCATTGTACCAGATAATTTGTATTACATGGGTACATATCTTACTTTGGTATGTTTTCTCACTGTTGTCATTATCTAGTAAAATTGCTTGTTTCTATGATTTGTTCTTTGACCCGCTCATTCTTTAGGCTTAAGTTATTTAGTTTCCAATTAATTTTTAACTTTTGATTCAAAGACTCTTCATTGAATCTAATTCTTAATTGCATTGTGGTTGGCAAAATATGCATTGAATATCTCTGTTTTCTGCATTTGTGAGGTTTTTATGCCCCCATACATGGTGAACTTTCTTAAAGGTACCATGCATAGCTAAGAAGTAGCTATACTCTTTTCTTTTCCTATTTGATATTCTTCAGAAATTTGTCATATCTAACTTTTCTAAAATTGTCTTCAGACTTAACTTTTTTCTTGTTTATTTTTTGGTTGTAAGATTTATCTAGGTTTGAGAGGGGGTATATTGAGGACTCCTTACTATTAAAGTTTTAGTATTTATTTCTTCCTGTAACATTTAAATTTGCTTTTAAGAATGTAGCTATTATAACATTTGGTGCAAATAAGTTCAGTATTGATGATAATTCATTGTCATGGTACCTTTTAGCAAAATGTAGTTTTCCTGCCTATCTTTTTAAAATAGGTCTATTTTTGCTTTTGTTTTGTCTGAGATCTTGCAAATAATAGATTCTGCTCCAACCCCTTAAATTAATTCGGTGTGTATCTTTGTTTCAAGTGTGTTTCTTACAAATAATGTTGAAACGTGGTTTCTAATTCATCTAGCTATCTCCCATTTTATGGCTAATTACATCTCTTTCATGTGAATAGTTATGATTGCTAAATGACTTGCCCAGAGTGAGATTTAAACTTCTGCCTTCTTGATTTTAAGTTCTATGCACTAACCACTGTGATGCCTTATTGCTCGGGTCAAAGATAGAAAGATCCAATATATACCAAAATATTCATAGCAGCCCTTTTTGTGGTAGCAAAAAACTGGAGACAAAATATTTGCCTGTTGATTGTTGAATGGTTAAACTGTGTTATATGATTGTTGTAGAATATTAACCATGCTTTGAGGAATGAGTATGAAGAATATAGAGAAGCTTGGGAAGACTTAAACAAACTGAAGGAAGAATACAGTGCTTCTACACGATAGTAAACCAAGAAGTCATTGAATCTGATGGATTCATAGAGAATCATAAGAGTTTGTGATTATTCATGACAGTCCCTAAGGCTCATCTTATACTGATGCTGGTGAAAGAGCATATGTAGCAAGGTTTTGCAAAATATTTAATTCATGATGGGTCTGATGGCCACGACTTGACCAATCACACAAAACAAAAAAATGAACTCAAGTGAACAAAACTGATGAACTGCCTACCAGGCAGCTAGTTCAGACAGAAAACTGGTAATTTTGTCTAATAAATAGTACCTATGGACAAAAGGAAAGCTGAGTGGGGCTTGGTTTTTTTATGTTGCCTTAGGGAAATGTTTTGTATTTCTATTTCATTTTGGTCTCTAGTGTTGTTCTTTTTATTCTACCATATTGTGACTTTCATTGTTGCTATCTTAAACTAATATGATGATCCTAAACTTTTATTCCCTCAAACAATTTACTAACAGTTAACTGTAAATTCAAAATTACAACAATACCCAAGTAATTATTTGTGATCTATAAACATTGTCAAGAGAGCTGCTTGGCTAACAGATTAATTAAAAATTTACTCCAATTTTCTAGCTTCACCTAGATGTTGAAGATCCCAAATTAAGCACAAAGGAAGAAACTGATTCAGACAGTGGGCAGAGCAGCTGTGAAACAGGATCTCCAAGCCATTCCAACATAAAAAGCACACCCCTGATTGAAAGAGGTTTGTAATATTATATTGTAATATATCCCTTGTTTTCACAGGTAAAGCCTCCAGAGTTCACTTTGTGCATGGATACGGTTTTTTTGCTGAGGACATATAGAAGCAACCACACTAGAACACAGAGGAGGCTGCTAGCACAGGTTCTTTGATCTGCTTTTCTAAAGGAAAGACAGCTTCAAAGGTCAACAATCTTACTTTAATTACAGATAAGTAGAAAGAAGTGAGTATAAAAGATGCAAGCAGAGAAATTAGCACAGAGATTCCACAGACAAGGCTCCAACTATCTGAACAAAGTAATATAACCACCTACATACACTACCAGACTAGTACAGTACCAACATCTGAGTAGTCGAGGGGACTCTTAGCAAATAGCTACCCAGCATCCAGGGAATCAAAAGGTCCTTCTCATGAGCAAGCCCCCAAAGCAAAATACCAACCTCCCAGTATATGTAGTTTTCAACTAATAGTCTCAGAGCCAGAAGACATCACAACCCATGTGACTCAGCACAGCTGTGAATTACAGAAGTTATCCTTCAGATGTTTATAATTTGACCTGAGCCTAGAAAACTGAACTCCAAAAGAAAAGAAAAACCAACAAAACAATCCCACTTTGCTTATGCTTAAAGGACACCACCATCTTTCCAGTTACCCAGTTTCCTGACCTCAGCCATCTTTGATTCTTCCCTCTCACTCCTCACTTCTCACCTCCTGTTAATTGCTTCTTGCCCATGTTTTCTTGAATATGTCTTCTTAGTCATACTGCTACTACCCTCATTCCTTTTCTCTTTTGCCTAGACATTTGTTGTCCTCCAGTTGGTTCCTCTGTTTCTAATCACTCCTGTTTATCCTCTATGCAGCTGCTAAAATAATCTTTTTAAATTTTTATTTATTTATTTATTTTCAGTGTTCCGCAATCCCTGCCATCCAGCCTAGATTTTTTTCTTTTCCTCCCTCTCACCTCTCCCTTCCCTCCTTGAGACAGCATACAATTTTATATAGCTTCTACACATACATTCCTATTAAATACATTTTCACCACAGTCATGTTGTGTAGAAGAATTAAATGAATGGGAGAAATCATGTACCAAACCAAAATGTAATACAAAAGAAAATAATCTGCTACAATCTGTGATTGAATCCAATTCTCTGGATATGGAAGACATTTTGCCTTAAAAGACCATTGGGGAATTTTTAAGTCCTTGCATTGCAATGAAGTTCTAAGTCTACCAGAAAAATTCCTTGCACATTGTGGTTGTTACTGTGTACAAAGTTCTCCTGGTTCTGCTCCTTTCACTCAGCATCAAATCATATATGTCTTTTCAGGCCTCTCTGAAATCTTCCTGTTCATTTCATATATTACCATAGTATTCCATTACATTATAATTTATTCAGCCATTCCCCAATTGATGGGCATTACCTTGATTTCCAGTTTTTGGCCACCACAAAGAGAACTGCTATAAATATTTTGTACATGTGGGACCCTTTCCCATTTTTATGATCTCTTGGGGATACAATCCTAGAAGCGGTATTGCTGGTTATTCACATTTTTGTAGCCCTTTGGGCATCTAAAATCTTAATAAAGGCATAGGGTTTAACCCAAACCTTTACTGGCTTCCTGTTGACTCTAAAATAAAATTCAGATTGCTCAAGCTGGCATTCAGGGTTCTCTACAATTTCCCTTGAGCTCACTTTTGCAATCTTGTTTCACATCTTTCTTCTTACAGCTAAACCTGACTGCCAGAGATACATTGAACTCACTAGTCTGCCTCTTGGCTCTGTGTATTCACCCAAACTCTTTGCCCCCTGTGCCTGTAACTTCTTCCTTCCTCCTCTCAACCTGTCAGAGTCCTTGTCTTTTTTTTAAAACTCAGCTCAGGGAAGCTCCTCATTTGTAGTGTCTTTCCTGTTCCTCCTAGTTGTTAGTGCTTTCCATCCTCAAATTGTACCAAAATCCCTCTGTACATGCTGTATCCCTCAAGTAGAACATAAGCTCATGGAGGGCAGGAGCTATTTCAGTTTTGTATTTGCATCTCTAGTAATGAGCACAATAGCATGAACTTGGTTAGTGTTTGTCTAATTGAATTGAGTTGACTTGAGGTTAGATGTGTAATTCAATTTAGAGAATGCCCTTATACATTTTGTTTGGTTGAACAGGTATATATAGGTTTCTGTTGGGAATCTGGAGATTAGCTCAGATTGCTGGGCATCAGGGGACCCAAATTCTAGTCCTAGCCCTACCACTAACTCATGTAATTTTAGGCAATTCTCTTCCTTTCTCTAGGTTGCTGTTTCCTCTTGATAAATGAGGAAGTTGCACTAGATGATCTCTAAAGGCCCTTCCAGCTTTAAAATTCTATGATTTACAAAACATATTTGGATGAACTCATTTGAGCTACATTGTCACAATTGTAAAATTTCATACAGATTAGAAATGTTTTCTACACTGAGCTGTTAAAGTGTGGATAATTACATTTCTCAATATGTGAAAGCTATGTTAGGTTTGGGAAAATGTTTTCATAATGTGGATAAGGCTCGATTTGCTGTACTAAAATAAACCTTTAGTGGTAGTTGCAAGATTTCACAAGCTGAAATAAATCTCCTCTGACGCATCATAACCATCCACTTCTGCAGATGAATATTTTGGGGGAGATGGGGACAAGTCCAAGTGACCAAGTAACAATCTTTCATCTTTCATTTATTCCAGACTCAGATGAAGAGATCTTTGTGAGTAAGAAGTTGAAACGTAACAAGTTCCTCTTGCAGGACAGTGACAGTGAAGGAGATGACAGAGATGGCCTTCTTAAGAAGGCTGACTACGGAAACACAGAGGTGGAAAGTGGGGAGAATAAAGAAAACATTTATGCAGGGAAAAAAGGAAAAGCACGAAAGATTTACCAGGCTCTGAGGGACAGTGATGAGAGTGATGTTGGGGAGCCACCGAACCAGAAGATGCTTGACAGCCGTGTGATGGTTCCTTTGGCTGAAAGTACCTCAGATCTTGGAACCCAATCCCCCAGGTGTCTGACCTCACCAGCAGGTGCCAGGAAAAGGTTCAAAGAGCGTACTCAAGATAGAGGAGATACTGGAGAAAAAACAAAAGGGAGATCAAAGAGGAGACTTGAGAAAGAATCCAAAAAGATGGAAGTGATTAGTCGCCTGAAAAAAAAGGAAAATAAAAATGAGGTATTTTTTTAAAGGTCATTCAGATATTTCTAGGATATGTTTAACATATTCAGTTTGTATTTTAATGACCTGTCTCCATATTTTATTTTTCACTCCTGAAGACAGGAACTATATGTTCCATATGTCTTTTCCTTTTACAACCTAGCACAGTGTGAAGAGAGAGGAGGGAGGGTGAAAAAGGCCTAGATTCTGGTCCTGCTTCTTGTTACTGTTGTCCAGTTGTGTCTGACTCTTCATGACCCCATTTGGGGTGTTCTTGGCAAAGATGTGACTTGCCATTTCCTTCTCCAGCTCATTTTACAGATGAGGAAACTGAGGCAAACGGTGAAGTTACTTTTGCAGGGTCACACAGCTACTCAGTGTCTGAGGCTGCATTTGGCTCAGGAAGAGGGGTTTTCATGGTTCCAGGCCCAACACTCTGTCTATGGTACCACCTGGCTGCCCTGGTCCTGGTTATATCATTAGGCAAATCATATTACCTTTCAGGACCTCAGTTTCCCTATCTACAAAATGGAGATAATAACTCTTATATCACACGATATTCTAAGGAAAGGGTTTTGTAAATTCTCAAGTGTTATGTAAATATGAACAATTAATATGATAGACAACTAGTGTTTGAATTGAAGAATGCAAGCTGTTTGAAATGAAGGTGGATTTTTTTATATTTCTCATGTAAATTAGCATGCTTCCAGCAATTAGCGTACCTTGTTTGCTAAGTCACAATTCAGCCCTAATTAGTTTTAAAAGTAAGCACCCAATACAGATGATTCAGTTCTCAAAAAGCCCTCACTAATTTCGAAGTACATTTTGGACAGTTGTTTATAGACAGAACTTTCCGTGTCAGGGAGAGATGGGTGTTGTAAACTAATTAAAATAAGTCTTCACTCTGGCAGGGTCAGAGTTGTTATTGTTTCAGAATATTAATGGGATCACCCCAAAATCCTTTTCAGGGGTAGGTGGGGCATAAATCTTTCATTTTTATTTTTGTTTCATTTAGTGTTTTTGGTAATGTCACACAGGAAGGTGAAACCAAACAACCACTCAATGATAGCGGCTGTCTTCTTGGGGACAATGATCTTTTTGAGACTGGAGTGGAGGAAGAAAATGATCTCCCATTGGAAGATGAAGTATCATTAGAAGCAATACGAGCCTCTGTGAAAGGAAAAATCAGAAAGCACAAAGTGAGTAAAGGGTTAACGAAACCAGGCCTTCCCATCATTCCCAGCCTTTGTTTTCCTTCCTTAGCTTAGAGTTGGATGTTGATAAAGATTTTTTTTAACTGAAGAAAATTATGTGCTGATTGATTTAGGTTTTTCAGCGGTTGTTAATTTTGGAAACTGTTGTACAGGTGACAGACATGCTAACCCGTCGGGAAACTGGGGCTGAGGTAGTATTGCCATATTAGGACTGACTGATAGCAAGTGTTGCTTCAGATTCTGTAAAAATGTTAAAATTCTCCCATGGGAACAGGATGGTCATTAGGATATTTTCCCCAATTTGGTTTGTAAATCACACATACCCTGATAGGATGCAATCAAAAGGTGGTGTTGAATTCCAGCCGGGGTGTGAAGCTCACAGTCCTGGATGGAACAGATTTGGTTGTTTTTTTTTCTAATAAAAACATAGACTGCAGATAGGGGGACCAGAGTACCAAGCACATAGGTGGGGTCAAAAGGGGACAGACCTCTCGACACCCAGTGCAGGGCTCTTCTCTTTGAGATGATTACTTTACTGTCTTGTCTTTTAGAAAAAGGAACTGTCTTTGACAAGTGGGGGCTGTTCATTTGAAGATGAAAAGGAGCTGTCACAAGGAATGATAAGAAAGGTGAAGTAATGCTCAGAAGCCATGTTCCCTTTGATCTCTTCCCATTGAGTTGTTCATTTTTCGCTCCTTGTGTTTATTCTGTACCAAGTCCTATAACAGTCCTGTGCATGTGTGCACCTTCCTTCACAGCCCCTCCCCCCATTCCCTTTCCTCCTTGTTTCCTTAGAAAGAAAAGCCTCTTTCTGGATGAAACATCCATGTTTATGCAAAGCACCAACTTAGGTTTCTTTTCTCTTTAAGGAGAGGAAGGCGGCCAAGCTAAGTAAGGAAGCTGTGAAAAGACTACATAGTGAGACCCAACGCCTTATTCGAGGTAATGTTATTCCTGCTTGCACTTTGTGGAAAACACAGGTGATGTCTTCGTAAGGAAATCGGTTTTGTCTCAAATTGTACTTCTGACGTTCTTCCATCTAAATTTAGTTTAGACCCCTGTTCTGTTCAGTATTTTTATATTTATCAATAACTTGGTGGCGTACCTATTAAGTTTGTGCATGACATAAGCTGGGAGGAATTGTGTAGTAATTCATGTAACTCATATTTATTTGGCACCTGAAGGTTTGCCAAGCACTTTGCTCACTGAGGTAGAGATTACAAGTAATATTTACAAGGATGCCCCATCTCACTCCACTTACTGGCAAATATGACTTATTATCACATTGCCTTTTACAGATGAGAAAACTAAGGCAGAGGGCATTTAAGTGATTTGCCTAAGGTTACATGGGCAGTAAGAACTAGAATTCAGATCCAGATCTCCTAAATCTCAGTCTAGTGATCCTTTTGCTCTACACCACTGTTTCACAAAGCATATGACTTGCCCATGGTCCTAGAGTAAGCATAAAGGCCTGGATGTGAACCTCAGGCCACCTGAATCTCAGATCCAGTCCTTCTATCACTAGACCTTGTTACCTCTGTGTAGAAGAAGGGACAGTGAACTGGGAATCAGGAAATCAGTGTTAGTCTTAACATCGCTACTCACTTGCTGTGTGACCTGAACAAGTCATTTGAGCTCTTTAAGCATCAATTTCTTCATCTGTAAGATAAAAGAATTGGATACTAGGATCTCCTAGCTTTAACTTTATATAATTCTGTAACTCATTGGGATAGGTGGCGTGTATCCTCACAATCCACTGTGCCATCTCCCACAAATTGTTTTAACTCCATACTTGCATTCTTGTATGCATGGGCAAGGCTCACATGCATGTGTGATTCTCTGCAGCAAAGGATAATATTGTACCACGAGCAAGAAAAATCTGTGAGATTTTAGATAATAAATTATATACTAGATAATAGAATTCTGATTTCTAAAGATATTAGAAGACTGAAATGATGACCAAATCTAAATATATTAAATATAATAGGGATAAAAGTACTTATCTTTCAAGAATCCAGCTGTACAAGTCTGCAAAAGACATGGCTTAATAACAGGTCGGATGAAAAAGACTTGAGTCTTTTGGCAAGTTCACTGTGATTTGGCCAAAAAAGCTAATGTGGTCTTAACCAGGGAGGTGGTCCCTCAGTACCCAGCCCTAGTTAGTTCACATCTTAGGATCAGTTCTGAATATTATATTTTAGGAGAAAAATTGAAAAGCTGGAGAATGTCCAGAGGCATGTGACCAGAATACTTGTCCAGTGAGGATTAATTATAGAAAATGTGAATTTTTAATTTGGATAAGGGGGAGACTTGAAGGGGACACATAATCATCATCTTTCAGTATATGAAGTGTTGTCTAATAGAAGAGGAATCAGGCTGACTGACTCCAGAGACCGTTGTGTTAGAATTACAAGAGGCAGATTTTGATCTCAGTATAGGAAAGAATTGACTAATAATCAGAAAAAGACTGAAAGGGCTGTCTTGTCTAAAAGTTTAAGGGGCTACCTTGGGAAGTAATGAGTTCCCCATCACTGGAGGTACTTAAGCTGAAGTTAGGTGACTGCTTATTAGGTAGACATGTGGTAGTGGAAATTTATTTCTCATGTACAGTTAGACTAGTTGGCCTTTGAGATCTTCAGAGTCTGATTTCATGGTCTTTAAGCCTCGTGAATTGTGGTGAAAAGAGTCACCACTGTGAAACTCCTGGCCCCTTAGTATAAACTGAATGTGTTTCTAGATGTGCAGTAACCTTAGCTTCTCCATAAGGAAGATCCTTTGTCTCCAGACCTTCCCTTTGCTGGAACGATCATGTCCTTTCTAGCCCTCTCACTGTTGGCTAGTGGAGTTTCATGCAATTACTTACTGTGCATTTGCTTCAGTATTTGACTGACTTTTTGCTTTTGTTACCTTTGGCAGAGTCTGCGCTCTCTCTTCCCTATCACATGCCTGAAAACAAAACCGTTCATGACTTCTACAAACGCAAGCTGCGACCTTCTGGCCAGGGAAATGCCATGGCACTACTGAAGTAAGAGCCCTTTCTCTTTATGTGACTGGATTTTTCTTAGACACTAGTTTGAGGAGCCAGTTTTTAGGGTAAATAGTTTCTTCTCACCCCCAGCCCTTTTCCCAAATAAAAAATTGTCAAAATTGCTGAAAGCCTGCATAGTCTAATGGAAAATGCCCTGGACTCAATGGCCCCAGCCTTGATTTTTGAGTCCTGATTTGGCCTTGTATTAGCTGAGTCACTCTAGTTGAGTGAGTCATTTCATCTTCATCTGTAAAATGGGTATGATATTTCCTGCCCTGATTTCCTTACAGAGTTGTGGATCATGTGAAATAATGACCACAAAGCACTTTATTAAGGGTCAAGAATATGCCACATTGAGAATGGGATTTACCTCAGGCTGCTTCCTTCCTGACAGGTCATCTAAGTATCAGGCAAACCTCAGCAAAGAAATCAGCATCAGTGATAGCAGCAGTGCCAGCCACACTGGAGGGTCTAACCAGAAGATGGGTCTTGAACCACAAAGTGAGAACAGCTCACTTCCTTTAGCTCCTGATGCTACTCAGATCCCTGCCGACTCTGCTGACCCGCCTGCTTGTGAAGATATGACAGAAGATGAGTCAGGATGTTATACAGATCAAGGACAGAAGGAAGACTTGAAGGCTCCAATGGGCCCTTCATTCAAGGATGTTTCAGAGCATCAGCAGGAATCCAATGTTTTTATTAGTAAGGGGCTGGAACAGACAGAGGCTAGGGCCCCTATAGCACTCGAACTCAGTGTTTTGGAGGAAGAGAAAGAGCCACAGGATCCTAATGAAACAAAGGGAAAGATAGACGATATCAAGCAGCAAGGTACGATAACAGCCATACTTCCGTCAGAAAAAGGAAGAAAGGTCACACTGGATAAACTTCAGCGACTGGGAGTAGATCTCTCCATTAAGCCAAGGTTGGGGGCTGATGAAGATTCTTTTGTGACTCTTGATGAGCCTGAAACCAATAAAGGTAATTCTTTGAACTGGGGTTTTCCCCTCTTCTGAATAGTAGTAGGTTTTTTTCTACTTTGGATATAGCTAATGCAAACAATTCTCAAATATCTATGATGACTTTAGATGAGAAAGCAGGAATCACTGAAATCAATAGATAATTCCCAAACCTGTTAGCAAGTACAAGTGGAATCCTACTTTAGGAAGCCTTACTCCTCTTGTTAACCAGTCTTTGATGCTATTGTGGCCACACCTTGGGGGTTTTTTGACTATCATATATACATCCAAACCCTTAGTGTAGTGGAAGACTATTCATAGATAGAGGGCAAAAAGAGTGTGCTTTTTTTAATCGTATAAAATCAATGTTGGGTATACATCGTATCTGCAGACAGTATAAATTGAGTTGAAGGATGAGTTTTGAGTTACTGTTGGGCTTGTATCCTAAAGATAGTCTTGATATTATGATATTAAAAATCAGCATGCTAAGTGTACTTCTTGGTGCAACAATAATGTGAAATGTCTTTAGTAGACTTTGAAGAGATCTATAGGTAATTGTACATAGAAGGTTGCTAAACTAGTATTAATGGTAATTGAGAAAATAATTCTAGATGCTTCCTAGATACATTTGTAAATTGTCCTGGGACCTTTCCTTCTCTTAGTACAGTGCTGGCCTCAGAAAAGGTTCCCTCCACTTCCTAACCTCCACAATGCTGTTTCAGTTCAATCTAGTAAACATTTATTAAGTGGCTACCCTGTGCCAGGCACTGCTAAATACTAAAGATACAAATAAATAAAGATAGGCCCTGCTCTTAAGGAGCTTACAATCTAATGGGAAGACAATACACAAAAGAAGCTGGAAAGGGGAAATGGGAAAGGACCCCAGAGGGTACTTGACTGGAGGCGTCTTGTTCCATGGAGTTAGCCGATTCTCACAGTTACTGTAACCCTGGCCTGGGGGACTTTGGTATAGGACTTAGTCAAGGCTGGGTACCTCCTGGGCACCTGTTCTATCAGTACAATAATAATGTGAGATGACCTAATAGAGGTAATAAAAAATTGGTCTTCTGGCTGAACCAGGAAATTTAATCCATTTGATTTAGATTTGTGTCCTTTGTTCCATAGTACTTTGAATTTGGCCGTTTACCAGTATTTTCTTCAGTAGACTGACTGCTAACTAAATTTGAGAGCACATCTGTTATGCAGGATTTCTTGTTCAACAAAATTTGTTTGGTCCACATTAGTGAAGTAGTGCTAGTGGGAGCTGTTGGAGTTGAAGGCAGAACCGGGAAGTAACCTTCTAGAATTGGGGATACAATGGCATTCAGTAAGGTAGAATCCCACGTACCTGCATACATAGTGCATACTTAAATGTTTTTTAACCAAGTCCCCTACAAGGACTGCTATAGAGTCGCAGCATTAACAAGATTAACTAGCTTCTTAGTTGCTTTATTCTTTACTGGTGAAGAAGCCCTTTGGGCTTAAAACTAAACAGTGAATTGGGGGTTTCGGTTTAGAACTGGAAGCTTTGAAGGAACGTTTCTGGAAGCACGTATGCCCCACAACCAAGGCCCAAACTGTGTCTGAGCGAAAGATGAACCTGAGCATAATAGTGAAGGAAACGGGTGCCGATGGCAAGGAACAACTGAAAGCTGACGTGGTTCCCCTAACTTTGGCAACAGAGAAATTAGATGGAGTGAGCTATGCAAAGCCAGGTATTTATGGAGTTCTTGTGTTTCTGGGCATTGTCTGAGTACTCTAAATAAAATGCCATGTGTTAACAGATCTTTGATGCTATTGTGGCCCTGCCCTGGGGAGTTTGGGAATATCACAGTTAGAGGATGCTAAGAGTCCAGGACCATGTTGGTTAAGTTCCTCATTTTACAGATGAGCAACATGAAGCTTCAGGTAAAGTAGGGGAGATTATTTGCCCAAGTAAAATGGTAAGCTTAGTGAAAGAGCCAGAATGTGAGTCTAGGTCTCTTGGCTCCCAGTCTAGTCCTTTTTCCACTGCAATCTCATCTTTTATGCTAATTTTTAAAGGGAGTAAAGTATTTCTGGGTACAACATCCTATCAATCTGCTTTTATTTGAATCCTGTTTCCATGGATTGCAATTGATTTTGTTTCTTCTCCGTGGGGGCCACGTACCCCTAGGCCTTGAGTTCTTCTTCAAATAGTATTATGGCATTTGATAGTGTCCAAGATGTGGTCCTGGCCCACGACAACAGATAGCACTCAACCAGCCTCATATTGTAAACTTCTTTCCCTGGAAATACACTAGAAAATATCTTTGTGCTACTTTGCCCAGAGGAGTGGTAATGGACTTGGTGATCTTTTGAGGTTCCCCTCCTCAACCAGTCTAATTAAATAAATACTTCTTAAGTGACTCCTGAGTTCCAGCTACTGTGCTTAGTTAGGTCTGGGGATACAGTTTATGAAAAGAAAGCTTGTCCTTACCCTCAAAGAGCTCATAGTCTAACAGCAGGAAACAAAATGCATTGGTCAGGGATATCAGAGAGAGGATTTCTGTGTCAGATAGGGCTTGCACTAGATAAATGCAGGGTCCCTCGAACCCTATGTTTCCATTTCTCTTTGGATCCTCTGATTCACTAATTTTGTGATTTGAAACATCAGTTTAAGAAGTCTCATCTTTACAAAAAGAAGGACCCAAGGCACTAGTCTCTCATTTTCGTTTTAGAAGTAGCATTGCCATATGAATCTAGTTACCTGAAGTTGCATGTTTAGAAAGATCCATTGTAACATGTCTGATGTATTTATATTATTCATCCTTGCTCAGGTGAGAAGCTACAGGTACTGAAAGCAAAACTCCAGGAAGCAATGAAACTCCGAAGACTTGAGGAGCGCCAGAAGCGGCAGGCACTGTTTAAGCTGGATAATGAGGATGGGTTTGAGGAAGAGGAGGAGGAGGAGGAAATGACAGATGAATCAGAGGAGGAGGAGGAAGAGGAGGAGGAGGAGGAGGAAGGCAGTCAGGAGGTCTCTGGCAATTGTGTAATTTTGTCACCTTTTTAATGCTTGCTGACTAAGTCATGATTAATGAAGGAAAGAGAATCAGAGTGGCGGAAGATATTATTTCTGGCATTGTTGGCAGAGAAAGATAATAAGCATGTTCAGTTACTTAAGAGATTTAAGCTGTCCAGATTGAGGTGACGGCATAGCCTGTTCCATGATCCTCAGGGCTGTTTTTCAGGGTTCTCAATTGTCAGCACCATTTATTGAACACCTACAATGTTCAAAGTCTCGGCTGTGACTCTTAATTTGTTGGTATCTATTTTTGAATATAAAAGTGATATTGAGACCCCTTTGTATAAATAAACTCTTGCCCTCCTTTAGTGATTTAGTGAATGTTTTCTGTGCTTGGAATAAAAGAAAAGCAACAGAGACCATTGTTAATTGCTGACTTTCCTGGGTGTGGCAATGAGATCTCAAGGCTGAGAGGCTTTCTTGGATCCCTAATAGTCTAGGTGAAGGGAAACCTTCCCTCCATCGCCCCCAGCATGGAACATTGTAGCCTTTGCAAGGAGCAATAAGCATAATAAGGCATATGTATATACATTGTTTCATTAGATTGGAAGGTTCTTTTGTAACTGGGTTGGTTTAATGTCTAGAAGAGGAGACTAAGAGGGAAACTAAGTATCTGAAAGGTGGTTTTTTTTTGGGGGGGTGTGGGGGGGTGGAGGGAGTTAAATTGGTTTTTTATAACCCTAGAGAGCATAGCTGGGTGAGTAGAACTTTCAGGGAGGCACCTTTAGGCCTACGATAAGGAAGAGCTTGCTAAGACCCGGAGTTGACTGACAAGGTTTGCCTTGGGAGTTTCTTGTACCTAGAAGTGTTCGAGCAGAGCCTTGATGACCAAATACCTGTTGGACTATGTGGTAGGACATGGAGCTAGATGGCATTTGAGTTCTTTTTCAGCTCTTAAAGATCCGATCTTCTAACCCTGAGCAAGTCACTTAATTTCTTAGTGTCTCAGTCCCCTTTCTCTAAGTCCCCTTTCTCTAAATAATCCCTCCTTCCCTTTCCTTTGCCTCCCAGTGCCATAAAGAATCAGGTGAGATAATGTATGTTAAAAAGTGTCATGGAAATGCAAGGATTAAATAATTATGGCCTTAGCTCAGGGGCAAACTCAAGTCAGGTTGCATTCCTAGGCTATAAGAAGGAAAAACCACCATCCTTCAAGCTAATGGTTTGTTGGTGCTCTCTCTCTCTCTCTCTCTCTCTCTCTCTCTCTCTCTCTCTCTCTCGGTGCTCTTGATAAAGGCAGGAGAATTTCTTCTTGATGATGAAGAGGTAGAAGACAAGGATGTGAAAGAGGAAGATAAAGAAATGGATAAGGAGAACATTGCTGATAGCACAAATATTTTCAAGGCCATTGATTGCAGCTCTATTCCCAAGCCTCCCACTCTGGAATCCACTTTGCTCCTTTTCAAAGACAGCTCCTCCAAAATGGGGTAAGTGATTCTGCTTAGGAAATAGAATTTCTGGTCAGGAATTGTTGTCCCTGTAAATGAGTTGTTTTTTTTTCAGTTTTCATCTTTTCTTGATGACTCGGGGTCACCCTTTCAAATACCAAATATCGTACAACTTGTTGCTCTTAGAGGCTATTGAAATGTTAAGGCTATTTGCTCTTACACTGGATGGCCTTAGACTGTTGGGCAGATTCAGGATGAGGTCATTATTGACTCGTTCTCCTTATTTTGTAGATACTTTCCTGCTGAAGAAAAGTCTGAGACTGATGAAAGCACAGGCAAAAGACCTAGTAAACTAGGTAAGTACTTGGTCCCTTTTTTAAGACCTTTGCTGGACCTGGGCTTCCCAGGAGTGGTAATGATTCCTGGCCAGATTCAATGTAGCCAAGCACAGTTGTTTGGGTGCTAGTGTTTCAAATGGCTAAAACATATACTTCTACGTGAAGGTAAGTTACATATAGGTTTTTAGAAATCAGCTGCACAAATCCAAGGTTATTATGTTCATCCTTCGTTGCCAGATAGAGAAGGCATGAAAGACAGGGTTTGGGGCACCTGGGTGATGCAGTGGATAGAGCACTGGTCCTGGAACTGGGAGGACCTGAGTTCAAATATGACCTTAGACACTTAACCACAATTGCCTCCATAAACATGAAAGATAGGGCTTTAAAAGAGAGCGCAATACAAATCGGTAGTATGCCCCCTCAGCCAAAAAAGCTAATGCAGTATTGAGCTTCATTAAGAGAAGTATGGCAGCCCAAGGAAGGGAGAGGCTAGTTCTACTGTCCTTTGTTAGACCACATTGGGAGAATTGCTTTCAATTATGGACTCAATGGAAAGATATTGATAAGTTGGAGCATATTTGGAGGAGAGTGGCCAGAATGGCCTAGAGACCATGTTTGTTCAGGAAGTGGTTGAAGGACCTGGAGATATTTAGTCTGAAGAAATTAAGGGTTAGGAGGGCATTACAACTGTGTTCTGGTATTTGAAAGGTCATTAGGTGGAAAGGGGATTAAAATTTTTTCCTTGGCCCTTGAGAATTTTGGTTCAATATAAGGAAAGACTTTTTAACAGTTAGAGCTATCCAGAAATGGAATGAGCTGCCTCGGGGAAATGTGGGTTGCCCATCAGTAGATGGTGATATTATAGACGGAGGAGATTCCTGTTCAGGTACTGGTTGTGTTAGATGGTCGATGAGATCCTTTCCAACTCTGAGATTCTGTGTTTCTGTCAATTCCAGAAACCTGCACTGAGGCATATGTTGTCTCATTGTGGCACATAGTAGGTACCATAGAGGTACTGGTTGATCCATATGAAAGCTAGTAAGATATTTGCATCATGTGGAGGTCATAGCTAAGCATGTCATGGAGGAGAATAGTCACAGAAGTAACATGTCCAGACTGGGCAGGGTAAAAGGAAGCCTCTTTGATCAACTTCATGGAAGAGGCGAAAGCTCTCAACAACCCTTTGGTTTAAAGTTACAGTCTGTAATTGAAGACTTTTTTTTTTAGGGCTTCAATATTTTACCCAAGAATTTACCTTCCCTTAATGTATTGGAGCATGTAATTTGTGGAGATTGTCAGGAATTTTACCTGACAGTTTAATTCACAACTCAACTTGCCTCCAAATAGACCCACCCCAATGCACTTATAAGCTGTTTCTCTTTATTTAGAAGAAGATGATTCATGCTCATTGCTAACAAAGGAGAGCAGCCACAACAGCAGCTTTGAGATGATCGGCTCCATGATTGCTCCTTATCAGCCTTGCAACAAGCATTCGGGCCGTGGCACCAGCTTCATCCCTGGGCTGGGGGGAATCCGATCCCCCTCTCCTGGGTTGTTTCGAGCAAGTTTGATAAGTTCTACTTCCAAGGTAAGATGGGGATCGTTTTCCCACTCTCTTCCCTATCTCAGTTCCCTGGACTTCATTACTAAACAAAGAGTGGCAATGCCAACTGAAGTCCACTCTTTGTTTCTCAGTTTGGGTGCACCTGGAGAAGTTCTCAACTTCCATCTCTTTGGAGTGGCTGTCCTCCAGGTGTCTCAGTTCTTTCTCATCTCCACCTCAGGATCCGCCTTCTTCAAAGCACTGCTTAGGTGTGATGAGGCCTTTCCAGATTAACACCAGTTATTATAGCACTCTCTCCTTCTTGAAACTACTTTGTCTATATACTTGGTACTTATTTATGTAATCTTGGATTTCCTTAGTAGAACAGTAAATTCCTTGAGGGCAGATACTAATTTGTTTTGGTCTTTGTCTTCCCAGCACTTAGCACAATGACTTGTACATAGTAGGTGCTTAATAAATGCTTGCTGAATAGACTTTGGGAACCTAAAATGTCTCCTTGTCCTTTCTGCCTCCTCACCATCCCCAACATACACATCAGAAATGAGCCCCAGCCAGCCTTCCTTCATTTTGGAGGCGTCTTCCTTTCTTCTTTTCATTGCTGTACGTTGTCCTCTAAACTGTAATTTCCTGGGAGTGGAATAAATGTTTCATATAGTAGCTTCTGTTGTTGTCATGGTGGTGAGTGACATTTGTAAAACGTTTTGTTTTTGTTTGGTTTTGTTTTGCTGCCAGAGTTCAGGGAAGCTGTCTGAGCCTTCCCTTCCCATAGAGGATTCCCAGGAGCTGTATAACGCCTCCCCGGAGCCGAAAACTCTCTTCCTGGGAGCAGGAGACTTCCAGTTCTGTTTAGAAGATGACACTCAGAGCCAACTGTTAGATGCAGATGGGTAGGTAGTCTTATGTTCCTGTGGGTGGGAATGCTGGTTGGGTGCCGCTTGATTTTGTTAAAAATAAAGTGAATTTCTGTCACTCCATCTGTGCTAAGTGCCGACTTCTGAGAAAGAGAAGGTGTGTGTGTAGACCACTAGGATTGTGCTCTGAAAGTTTGAACAAAGTCTTCTACAGATAGATGACAAAATGTAAATAGACTTTGCTAGGATGGTTTCTTTGATGGCTGACTTCTTTGAACCGCACAGATAGTATTCTGTAAATAAATAAAATATCGCTGCATCCTTCCTACTGTTTTGTATGGTCACTATTTCATTAGAGTAAGGATTGTCAGGGTTCGGTCATGTTAAGTGGACATACCATCTGGCCTGCACAGGCCTCTTGGAGTGAATGTATGCTTTGAAACCCAGCCTATTCCTTTTCCTGTAGGATAGCCATAGTTTTTTCACCAACATATTTTCTTTCCTTGGTTGGATTAGTAAGAGGTTGAAGTTTGGGGTTTTTAAATCCTTGTGTTTTGAACTGAAACCTGTTTTTTGTGCCATATATGAAGAAAGAGGCAAGTTAAAAGTTTTGTCATGGATGCTTTAAGTCATTCCTTCAACAGATATTTAATTAAGCACCTACTTGGAAATGGAACACAGTACTAGCCACTGAGGGGGAATGGAAAGTTTAGTTTTACCTTCAGAGAGCTTATACAGAGCCTATTAGTGGGGATGAGATAACTACAGTGTACCATATTTCATGAAAAGTATTTTATAAAGAGGCAGACAAAGTGCTGTGTGAGATCTTGGGGGAAGATGCTGGATCATTGGATCTCCCCTGGCAATTAACACAGGGTCTGGTATTTCTAGGTTCTTAAATGTGGGGAATCACCGAAATAAATACCAGGCTTTGAAACCACGGGTGCCATTGGCCAGTATGGATGAGAATGCCATGGATGCCAACATGGATGAGTTGTTAGATTTGTGTACAGGAAAGTTCAAGTCTCAGTATGAAAAGCCTTTACCTGAGAAGGATGACAGAAAGGAGGACATGGAGGAACTTCTGGGTCTTTGTTCAGGGAAATTCACTTCTCAGGGTAAGTACTAAGTAAGTACTGCTAGTGTTCTAAATCTAACCATAGCCTAGTCTCTGCCTCAGAAGAAAATCTTGCATTTCTTTGGGGTGATGAGGTCCTCACATACAGTAGTGTTTCTTTCCAGAACTGATATTATATTTCCCTCTCATCTAAAGTTTTGGTTTCCTCAGCATGATAAAGCAACAGTAAATTTTTGAAAGAATAGGCTGTGATTTGTGCTTTTCTGCTTGTTTACTACCTGTGATAATTGGTTGAGGGGGCAGGGCAAGGGGGGCTGGCCCTTTGGTTTGCTTACTTTGAGATCTATTGAGCTAGCCATTCCCTGCTTATAGATGAGGAAATATTCCTAGGTAACAGATCTTCCTTTTGCTCTTTGTGTTAATAGGTTCTTCAACTCCTGCTCCTTCGGAGTCCTCCAAGCAGGAGAAGGAGATGAGCATTGATGACCCCATGGCTGAAGCCCTGGCTCTTTGTTCAGGCTCCTTCCCCACAGACAGGTGAATCCTCCTGAGTATTGGGAGCTTGGGATACCCTGGGCATCCTTGGACTTTGACTCCCAAGACTATTCCCAGGCCTGGTGGCCTCTTGTTATCCTCTGGACTCTGTCCCCTGAGACAGGGAGTTAGCTTTTCAACACATCAGTGTCACACTTTTGCATATGAAGGTATAAGTGGCAGGAGGGTGTTTTAGTAGTTTCATTTGTGTTAGAGAAGAGAGTTAGCAGAAGCAGGGAGCCTCATTAGCTGTCTTCTGAAATAACCATAGTAATAGGAGCAGGCTTGAAGCCAGGAATTTAAATTCCTGGTTTGGTTGATTGCCTTTAGGAGCTTATTTATTGGTTTGCATTTCAGGGAACGGGAAGGTGAAGCAGAAGAGGAGGAGTTTGGTGATTTTCAGCTTGTCACTGATAGCAATGTGTTTGATAGTGAAGAAGTAAGTACCACGACTTTACAGAAATGATTGGCCATCTTAACATGGACACACATGGATGTTTTCCTCCCTCTCAAACATTGGAGGGTCCCAAGTTTGGCACTATGTCAGAAGTAATTCTGTAGATCAAAATGTTTGACTGTTTGGGCAGAAGATGATTTCAAAGCTGGCTTTGATGAAAAGCGCGTTTCAGTGTGTTTAGCTCAGGGGGTGTCTCTTTTCTGTGGCAGGAGGAGCATTCTGAATCAGACAATGAAGCTTCTGAAGGTCAGGAGGATGGTGATGAAGCTTCTGAGCTGGAGGCCCATGAGGAAGATGATGAAGATGATGAGGAAGAACTCTTGAAGCAGTCCGAAAGACAAAGAAGGCAAATGTAAGGGGTCCTGCTCACTTTTGTCACCACATGGGCCCACTCATAGGATGTCCCCTGGAAACCTCATTGCTTCATTGGCTTAGATTTATATTTGTGAGTTAGCAGGGTCCTACTGGGGGAAATGGGCTTCCTCTAAAATAAGGCCTCAATTCCTCTTGAGTAACATTTAACTTTTTCTTTCAGTTCTCATAGACTCCTAAGATTTTGAAAGAGTCTAACAGATTATATAGTCCAACCTTCCACAAACTGAAGGAGTTTTTTCTCTAACCTGCCTTCTAGATGGTCATTCAGATTTTCCTTAAACGCTTGCAATGATGAGTAGCTCTGTGGTAAATGAAAGGAGTACTAAACTTAGAGTCAGGAGAATCTGACTTTGAGTCCCAGATCTGACACTTCCAACGCCATGTTATTTTTGGCACATCACTTAACCTCCTCTCTATGAGCTTCAGTTTTCCTCATCTATAAAATAGGAATAATCTTAATAATACTTGCCTGTGCTTGCAGTCATGCATACCTCACAGGTTAGGGTAAGGAAAATATTTCATAAATCTTACGCATTATATAAAGGTGAATAGTTATTATTGTACTTCTGGACAGCTCTACTTGGTAAAAAAAACAATTTCTTTCCACTGACCCAAAAATCTGCTCCTTATAACTTCTATACATGAGTCCTGTTTTTGCCCTCTGAAGCTACAGCGAATCATTCTAAGCTGTCATCTTCATGTCGTTCCTTTACCTGTCAAGTCATGTCTTTGCTCAGCTAAAGCATCCCTAATTCTCTCAGCTCTTTCTCATAGGACATGGTCTTCAGTTCCCTCTGCTTCCCCACCCTCCATGTGCTCTGGTTTGTTTTGCTTCCTACAACATGTCCGTTATTAAACACAGTGCTTCAGTACTTCACCAGCACGCAATAGAGTGAACTGTTGCCTCCCTTGATCAGAATATTATGTTTTTTTAATGTAGTATACTATTACATTAGGGTGTTTTTTTTAAAAAATAGCTTGGTTACCTTATTGACATGGATAGATAGAGCTTTAGTCCACTAAAAATGCCAGAAATATTTTCATCTGAACTGCCCTTTGTCATTTCATTAATGTCTGACTGTCTGTGACCCCATTTGGGGTTTTCTTGGCAAAGATACTGAAGTGGATTACCATTTCCTTTTCTAGTTCATTTTACAGATGAGAAAAACTGAGGTAAGTAGGGGTAAGTGACTTGTCCAGGGTCACACAACATTATATCGAGTCTTGTACTGGTGCTGGGGATAATACTTGCCATGAGGTTAGATTGAGCACATTTCACTGTAGATGTTTGAACCTTCCAAAGTTGAGAGATGGGAGGAAAGCTATGGCTGAGGATTTCTCCCAAAGTTCTATAACAACACTGATTACACCAGGAGTGGACTGCTGAGCCAGTGGACCAGTGACAGAAGGCAGGCTGGAACATAAGCAGGGTCTGGACCCAAATCAGAAACAGTGTCTGGGGACAAGGGCAGAGACACCTAGGATCAAGCTGTACAAGTTTAGTACTGACATACCCAACAGAAGGAGGTGTTTGCCCAAGACTTGACTCAGCGTGCTGTATGAAGCAATGAACTGTCATTGGGTACAAGTATGTTTTTATGCTCCCTACTATTTTGCTTTTTCTAAATTTGCTCAAACTATTCAGCTTTTGCCCCTTATTTTGCTCATTATCACAACCATACCTTCAAATGTCAATCATCCTATCTTCCCTGTCTCCTATGTATAAAATTGATTTTGGTGACCCAAATGGAGGATTTTACATTTACCCCTGATTTTTTTTTGTACTTCTACTTTTTTTAAAAAAATCAATCTAGACCAGGGGTTGGCAAATGGTAGCAGACTATACAAAAACAGGTGGCAGGCTAGATTTGCCATATTTTGCCAACCTCTGATCTATACCGTCACAGTATTTTGGAACCTTAATTCTGTCATCTGCTATATTGGCTATCCCAATTATCTCATTATCTAAGCTGCACACCTGATAAGTTTGCTTTTCATTCTGGTTGCTGATAAAAGCCTTGAGCAGGGCAACGCCAAGTACAGAGCCAGCCCCATTGTACAAATAAAGGATGAGCCTTTGGCTCCAGGATTTAGTGGCAAACTCTGATAGTGGCAAACTCTAGCAAATCTGTTGTCAGTGAGAGCCAAAGACAGGGTTGCTATGAAAAACACTGGAGTCCAAAGGCCTGGATTTAATTCACCTCTGTGACCCTGGACAAGTCACTTCCCTTCTCTGGGCCTCAGTTACCTCTTTTATAAAATGACTTCTGGGATTGATTAAAGAATCTCTGAGGTCTCTTCTTGGTCTGAAATCTTAGGCTCTTTGAGCTCGTTTCTCATGAAGGCTGGGGTGGAGATTAGGGGAAGATGAACAGGAGCTGTGAAAGGAAAGCCTTTGTACCACCTGCCTGTATTCTCTGTTTCCATTTAGTTCCTCTCACACCCATTAAGCCTCCCTTGATGTACTGTAATTGAAAGCAAAGTATAGTTGGTTTGATCGTCCAGCAGGTACTCTGATTAAAAGGTGGCCCATTGGGGATGGGAAAGAATCTGCTGTTTTCCCCAGTGGTTCCTTACGGCAGTGTGTGTGTGTGTGTGTGTGTGTGTGTGTGTGTGTGTGTTTGGCTTTATTTTAACAGCCTTCAAATTTGCTCTGTAGGAGGCTGAAGAGGTACCTGGAGGATGAGGCAGAGGTGTCGGGGAGTGAAGTGGGAAGTGAGGATGAGTATGATGGAGAAGAGATCGATGAATATGAAGAAGATGTAATTGATGAAGAGCTTCCTTCTGCTGAAGAACTGCAGGACCAGGTCAACAAAATACACATGTCAGTATCCTGGCAGGGCAAGATTGAGGGTCTTAAGAGATTTTTGCCTTTAGTCGGATTGTTGATTCTGACTTTGACTTTGTGATTTCTGTAGGAAAGCTGTGTTAGATGATGACAAACGACAACTGCGCTTATACCAGGAGAGGTACCTTGCTGATGGAGACCTGCACAGTGATGGCCCTGGACGAATAAGGAAATTCCGTTGGAAAAACATAGGTGAGATTTGGGGGCAAAGAATGTATGCTTTGTGGATTTCTGTCCTGTTTGAGAGGAAAGCGGGAAGCCAGATATCATGCTGGAGAAAATGCCTGGTCCTTGGTAGCAATCCATCTTTTCTTACAGTGGTTTGGATAAGTTCTACATTCATACAAATGAATTCACGTTTTCCACAAGGCAGTTTTAGTCTCTTAAGATTAGAGAAAACTGACCCCCATGACTCTCTCGATTTAGATGATGCTTCCCAGATGGATATGTTTCACGGAGACTCCGATGATGATCAGAATGAAGAACAGTTTGATGAAACAGAAGCCAAATGGAGGAAAGAGCGGATTGAGCGAGAACAGTGGCTTCGGGACCAGGTACCAAGTCTATGGGAAATTTACTAGGTCTTTTGTCACAGCCTTTAAGTGAAAAATCACGAGGCTCAGATTCATAGATTACTATCGAGTTTCTTAACCTCTGTGGGCCTCAGAATCCTCCTCTGCTGGATTAGAGAGTCTCTGTGGTCCTTCTCTGTTAAAGTTCTGTGACGGCAGGGACCACCATCAGTGCCCTTCAGTAGCTTAGAGCAGCATCTCATTGGGAAGCTGTGTTCATGGCATGAGCTTCTTCGATTTATAGTAAGTCTTAGCCCCTAAAGTCTTTGTTCTAGGAAGTAGCCATCTCCAGCTACTCCCGTGGAGTATTGCTTCATCAAATTCAGGCAGCCAGAAGAAATACAGAAACACATCTCTCTGTCAATCTGTTGCTTAAAACAAACTGCAAAATAGAAGACTGACTGTTCAGTAGCCCTGATCTCATAACCCCAAGTTTGACAGGGCAACTCTTTGGGGAGCTCTGGGAAAGTTGTGTGATTTTTTTTTTTTTTGCTGATGGCATATGAATTTTTTTTTCAGGCTCAGCAGGGGAAAATTACAGCTGACGAGGAAGATCACATTGGAGAAGAGAGTCAGTTTATGATGCTGGCTAAGAAAGCCACTGCCAAAGCACTTGAGAAGAAAAGTAAGCTGCCTGCCCACCCTTTGGGGCCAGTCTGCTTGGAATGGTCATGGAAGAAGACCAGTCCAGGCTGAAGGAACTGTGGCATCTTAGTTTTGGGGGTCATGAAAGACTTGTGGTTTTCATTTTTCTGGTTTATTTGCTTAATATTCCCCAAACATGTTTCATCAAATAAAAATGAGGCTATACTTAACCCCAGCACAATTCCAAGCTGTTAAGAGGGTTGTGTGGGCACCATTCTAGTCTTGGAAGGAAAGGAGCTCTGGGAAAATCAGGGCTACCATCCATTTTTCAAGAGCCTAAGTTCTGCTTTGTTCTCCAGGCTCGGGTCTGCTGCAACCTTTAGTCACATCACATTTCCTTAGGGCTCTGTCACCTCCTGTGAGTTTTGCGTTCCACAGTGCGATGAGGAGGATTCTTGTGACTAGAGTGTTACAGGGAGGGAAGTGTCTCCTTTATCCTTAAAACAATAATAAATCTCATGCTCCTGTATTGATATAAGTTTTACCAAGCCCCTCCCTCCCAACAGACCTATTACTGTGGATTTCTTATGGTTACTTACTCTAGTCTTAGCCACCATTATAAAATTATCACAGCGCCAGCCTCCAGGTTCATAGGATCACATATTTAGAGCTGAAAAGTATTTCCTTCCATCTGCCATCCACCTCTGGTTTATTTGCATGGTTGGCTAGACAGTTAGGACTTAAAAGCTCATATGTGCAGCTTTGCCTAGAATAGGTTTCTTTCTGTGTCATTGCCAGGTAAGAAACATCTATTTTTCTTTGTTTCTAGCCAACCGTGTCCCTGTTGCTCAAGAAGCAAAATCCTTGCCCAGAAGCACCTTTGAAGCTATCAGGCCTGGAAGTACCCACCAGGTTGGTTGCTCCCTCCCTTTCCTCATTCTCACTGCACTCACTGCACTCACTTCTGACTTCCAACCTTACCATTCCACAAGACTGCTCTCTCCAGAGGTACCGATGATCTCTTAATGGCCAGATCGAATGGTCTTTGCTCAGCTCTCACCCTTCTTGACCTGTCTAGCCTCTCACCTCGTTGATCTCCCTCTTCTCCTAGATACTCATCTTTTCTCTAGGTTTTTGAGACACTGTTCTTTCTTATTTCTCTTTCTACCTCTCTGACCAATCCTTCTCTGTCTCCTTTGCTGACTCTTCATCCAGGTCATGTCTGCTAGCCTCAGGGATCCCTCATGGTTTTGTCTTTTGCCCTTGTGTCCCCAGTGCTTAGCACTGGTGCATAGTAGGTGTTTAAGAAATGTTTGTTGACTGACTGAATGATATGCAGGCAAGCCAAGCTTGGGGCTTCCTCTGCTTGAGTTGATGGTGGGAGGATGGAGATTGTAAACTTTGCTTTACTTTGTTAGAGGTAGATGGGCGCTAAAGCAAAATCTGTACCACTTCTGCAATGAAGCTGTTGGGCCTTGGAAAGGGAGTGTTAACAAAGCCAAAAGAAATGGAGGCATTCACCCTGTGCCCACAGTTTGGGGCATTTGATGCCCATCCAGGCTCTTTTGTCTCTCTCCTCAGCTAAGGACAGGCTCCCTGCTGAATCAACCCAAAATTCTGCTCCAGAAGCTGTCAACCCTCTCTGACCTCAACCCTAGCGCTCCTCGAAACTCCAGGAATTTTGTCTTCCACACACTCTCCCCAGTCAAGAATGAGGAGGCAAAGGAGCCTTCTAAGCCTAAGGTAGGGAAAGGAGTGAGTGGGTGTGGGAAAGGCCCCGCCAGAGGGAGTCCTAAAGGAACCACTCCTATCATACTTGACTTCTGAATTATATTTTCTGCTTTTGTAACCTAGGCTGCTGTGACAAGGGCTGGCCTTTGGCCTCAGAATTCCCATATCCCTAGAGCACTATTACAGCATCATTGTTGCCCTGCCCAGAAAATGTTATTTTGTTTCATTGTTAACCTATTTCCATTTAAGGGGCCTTCCAGTTAAGAGTTAAGTCCTATGGTGTTTGTTTTACTAACTCCCTCTCTGTCTTGTAGGTGAAGAGAAAGGGCCTCCCTTTGGCCTCCCCATCTCCCAAGCACCTCAAAGCAGACAGCACTTTAGGATCAAACCGGAGCATCTTTAAGTACTTGGAAAGCTAACTTGGTCGGGATTTGGTGCCAACAACCAGCTGAGTTAAAGAGTCGAATCAGAAGTCATCTTGGGACATTCCTGGCACCAAGGGTTGGAATCCATTTCTTCTCCATCTTTCTTTTCTCTTTTCCCAGTCAGCACATTAAGAAGAAACTTTGAAGGCTGAATCTGGAACTTTCTGCATACACAGCATACCTTTACTGCTTTATCAGCCTCTGGATTGTCTGCGGGTCTGCTGCTGTTGTGTTTGGGATATTGGTTCTGAGACAGGTGACTCAAGCTCTCCTCCCTCTGGTTCCCGATAGACTATATCCGGACAGAGGCCTACACTGACAGGAGGGGAAGGTAGAGGGAAAGGGATTGTAATTTAAAGAGTAAACTGGTATTGAGGAAGAAACCAGTATTAGTAACTGGCAGTGGTGGTCACCATGTTAGAATTCTGCTCCTTTTCCAAAAGCTTCAGAGACTAGTCTTGTAGATGTCAGTGACCCCTCTGTCCCTGCACGTATCCACACACTCACCGTTAGTTCTCTCCTTAAATCAGCTTGAAATTTTCAGAAATTTGCCTTTGCTGTTTTTACTCTACAATCTTGAAAAAGATTCTTCTCCTTCACTCAGGCCCTCATCCTGGTGGGGTGAGACTGATAGGGAGAGGAAAGAGGGCAAAGTCAGGGTACTATTCCAAGCCTGGTGGCATGTGGCATGTGGCAGGGAGAACCTTGCTCCTTTTTCCCTTAAATTCCCAACAAGACAGGAAATCTTTTCACCTGGATCAAAATCACCCTTCCCAGTTCAGAAGAGGTTCTCTAGACTTTCTCCTCACTCCTCAGAAGTATTTTTCCAGGGCTGAATGTGTGGCCCTTTCCTGACCAGGGCAGGGGCATTTTTATCTTTCATCTGAGAGACAGCCACTGTGCCCTTCCTGCTAAAAAAGTTTTTCTCTTTTGTCAAACTGTAGGAGTTTTATGGTTGAAGAGAACTGTCCAAGCCTCCTTCTTCTCTCTTAGCCACTCCAGGTTCCCACAGTTTTTCCCCTGACCTGAGGAGCTGGGCTACTCCAAAGAGAAAACTTCTGAATGCCTGGGAAGGTGGCTCAGTCTGAGCTGTTCCATGCAGGGAAGAGCTCCCTCCTGCACATGAGTTCAGCTGGCATCATTAGGTCTGGGCTTTCAGCGCTTTCCAGCACTAATGATTCTGAAGTCTTGGGCAAAGAAAGCTATTTGTATATTTGTAATTTTATCGGGGGGAGATGTATAGAAATGTCTTAATGCAGATAGAGTTTGTAATAAATGTCAGTGTGTGACCCATTGAACAATTTTTAAAATTCTGAGGTCAGATACGTGTCTCTTTTCAGAATACATCTGCCCCATTTAGGAAACTGCAAAGAATATCTCATCAATGAGCTATGCCCTTAGCATGCTGGTCCAGAGAGCTGCTGCCATTTTCCCTTTGTTGGCATCTTAGAATCACTGAAAGATTTCCTGATTGGATGCCAGGCTCTCAGCCAGCCTTTCTTTCTTGGATTTTGTATCTTTCCATCCTGTTCTTCGTATCCCCAGCAGTTTGTCTCTGGCTTCCTTCCTTACTCCTGAGTCCCCATCCCCTGCTGTGGCTCAAGTTTTTTTTCTTCTGTAGAGAATACTAAGGCCAGGCATCTTCAGCTTCCTGGGTTGGGAAAGAATGGGGTACTGAGGCCTGGTAAATGATTGATTCCTTCCCCAGAGTATGTTGGTACCATGTGAAAAAGCCTAATCCAAGCCAAGTTTCTAGTCCTGGGCAGAGAAACTCCTTCCTCTCTAACCCGCTCTCTGAAGAACACTCTTCCACCCTGACAGGTGCATTCTTTTTTTTTTAATATGGCTGAACAGAATGAGTATTTTCTGCCCCTTGTGGGAGAGGGAAGATTCAGACTGAGTCACTAACATAGAAGTTAGTAAGCATTTATTAAGTGCTTACCGTGTACCTGTGTTAAGTGCTGGGGACACATGCAAACAAGGAAAGACAGTCCCTGCCATCAAGGAACTTACAATCGAATGGGGGAAAGACCCCCCCAAAAGGAGCTGAAAAGAGGGGAGGAGAAAAGGAAGGTATCCAATGTGGAGGCATGGTGGCAGCCCAAAGTTGTGCCAGCAGAATGAGAAGTAAGCTGTTCTGAGCTGTGCTTCCTGCTTAAATGGAATTCACTCTCCAATCATTTGAGACCAAGGGTGGGATAAGGTAGTCTCCAGACTGATGGGATCTGACGAGATGCTGAGTTCCCAGTCATGAGCTTCCTGGGACAGAGGAGTCCCAAAGTAGTGAGGAGCATTGAGAGGAGGTCGAGGTAGGGGCCAACTCAGCCAGAACCTCTGTCGCAAACCTGTGAAATTGTTTGTGCTGGCTGCACCTGTAGCCTGGGGTGGGGAGAGAAGATGATGCCATAAGGTGTGATATTTCCATCCCAATCCCTTTAGATACAGTAGATCTTCCTTTTGAATTTGGTTGGAGAGTTATGGGGAAAACAGCTACTCTGCCATCTTGCCACTCATAGCCTTCCTGCTGGTGACCACCAGGTGTAGATTAGAAGCTAGTATGAATCGCCTGTAAGCTCTGCTCATTAGACTGAACTCCATGAGAGCAGGGACTGTCTTTGCCTTTCTTTTACCTCAGTGCTTCTTCATAACTCTTGTTGAAGAGGGAACTGACAGCCAGACAGCACTGGACGTGGAGTCAGGAAGACATGAATTAAAATTTGCCGTCAGACGCCAGCTGTGTGACCTTGGACAAGTCACTTAACCCTGTTTGTCTCAGTTTCCTCATCTGTTAAATGATCTGGAGAAGGAAGTGGCAAACCACACCAGTATCTTTGCCAAGAAAACCCCAAAAGGGGTCATTAGTTGTTGAATACAACTGAAAAGGGCCAGAGAAATGGTGCTATATCACTATCACATTATTTTCACTCATATTTTAAAAACATTTCATGGTTACAAAATGCTTTGCATATAAATATTTTGTTATAATAAGTGTTTTGAAACCTAACAGCCCAGACATTTAGATGTAATAGATAGAACATCAGCCTTGAAATTAGGAGGACCTGAGTTCAAATGCAGCCTCAGATACTAGCTGTATGACCCTGGGCAAGTCACTTTACCCTGATTGCCTCCAAAAAGAAAGAACCCCAACAACTCCAGGAGGTATTAGCATCCTAATATCTCTGTTTTACAGAGGAAACCAAAGCTAAAAAAGATAGAGGGACTTGTCAAAGTTCACACAACACCACAAGTCAGTGGTGCAGCGGGTGGGACTCAAACCCAAGGCCATGGTCCAGTGCTTTTCCTCTGTATTGTGTTATCCCTTAGGAACTTCTGGTGTATTTGTCACAGTACCAGGCTAATGCTTCCAGCTTGTCATTCTCGGCAGACAGTCATGGAAGTGCACTCAGCTCCCTGTGGCCTTTGTTTAAGTATTAGTCCCAGCAGGGCTGCCCTCACAGGGAGACAGAAAGAGGCAGGAGCTCACAAGGATAGGAAAGGAAAGCACTCACATTTTCCTCCTGGCCATACTTTCAGCATGTTGGAGAAAGAGAAATTGGGAGAGGTCGTGACCTTTCAAGGACAGAATTGATGACTGGTGCCAAAGAAACCTGTGCAGTAGATGGTTTTTCCTCCCAGTTGCTTTCTTTCAACCTTTGGTAGCCAACACATGGAGAATTGAGTCTGAGCAAAAGGGTTAATGCTGGGTGTCCCTTACACCACCTTAACTGCCAAACAGCTGACACCAGATGAAGGATCTTGGCTTAATAGGGCCGAAGTGATGAGTTCAGAAGAAATAACTGGAGAGGGAGAGAGAAAGAGGACTTTTTCTCTTCAGCAGGGGCTTGACCTCACTAAACTATCCTTTGTACCCAGATGAAGTCTGGACTGTACACCTCTGCTCCTGTTCGGGGTTCAGCTCTGGCTTTAGTCTTTGCTGCAAAGCAGCAGTCTGAGGCAGAGAGAAAGCTCAGACTTCCTATAAGAAGAGCTGTGTGTGACCTGGAGGGAGTTGAGCTCTGTAAGCCTCAGTTTCCTCATCTGTCAAACGCAAATAATAATTTGGTGGGACCTCCTTCCCGAGCTGCTGTGAGGGTCGTGTGGGATCTTGTCTAAGCGCTGCTGTATAAATAAATCAACAGGGGTGACTTGGCGCTTCCCCTACATGAGTGACTGCTTACTGTGCATAGGGATGGCCAAGAGGTGGTCTGTGGGAATGTGTTAATGAGGAAAGATGGGGAAAGGAATGAATGTAGCCAGTGGTCTGAGACATAAAACCCCTGTTTGAAAATCGGGGGTTGGAGGCTAGAGATGACAGCGAATCCAATTTTAATGAGCTCTCCATTCCCTTGCCACCTCATTACTTTAACACAGATTAACACAAGCCCTTTAGGGGCCTGTTTATGTGTAGCCATCAGGTTACTGCTCAGTTGCTGAGGCCCTGTGGTGACAAAGTGCCCTCAGTCCCTTGTGGGGGGCTGGGGAGTGGGGAGGAGGACTGTAAGCATTTCCTCAGTCTGTACTTCGCCTGCTTTGAGGATTGAATATAAGTGGTTTTGCAGATGGGCAGAGGGAGATTTGGGTTGATGCCACCTGGAGTAGCCTCCACTGTTTCCTGGGGCCCTGTGACCCAAGACCAGAATCCCCCAAGGGCTCTGGGCCTTGTTCCTAGAGAGCATCATTCTAATAGCATGACTATTGTGAGCTCCTTGAGGGCAGGGGCCTATCTTTAACTATTCCCTCCTCCACACCACCAAGTGTAGGTACTTCTAGTCAGTCTGTACTTCTAGAACAAATCATTTTCCAGTGCTTAGCACAATGCCAGGCACCTAGTTAGTGCTTAACAAAAATCTGATTGATTACATCTTACTATCATAGTGCTATAAAAACTTGCCCTATTTAATCCATGTTATAAACTTTTTGAGTTAGGTAAGGGTACTGTTCTCATCCTGCAGATGGTAGAACAGGCCTGACATATGCTAGTTAGTACAACGAGAGATTCTTATTTGAGTATTGTTTCTACTATGCTAAGTTGGGGGTGGGAAAGAGACAGGGGTCCTAGGTGAAGTACAGCCCCTGAACCCAGCTAGAAGAAGGTCATTTCTATTTCCTCCCTTGGGTCCCTGAGAGATACTAATCAATTTTAGAGCCAGGAACATTAGAAGTCATCTAATTTGGCCTCTTTATTTTACAGTTGGGGAAACTGAGGCCCAAGGAGAAGGGACTTGCCCAAGGCTATACAATGATGTCATTTGTACCAACCCTCATAGGACTATTAGGAGGCTTTGTAAACCTTAAAAGTGTTATAAAAAATGTCATCTACTGCTATAGTTAGTGGTAGAACTGGGCTGAGAACCTGGGGCTTAGGGGGATGAACAGTCTCCCTCCCAGCTTCTGCAACATGCCCTTACCACCCTCCTGCTGCCTGGGCTGTGGCATCTGACAGAGAGGGTTCACTTTGGTTTCCTCCATGCTCACTCCCAGATTCTGCAATATTTTGGGAATACGAACAAAGTCTCTTTGATTTGCTGGTGTCTCTGGAGAATTTGCCTTGTTCCCCGGCAACCTGAATCTCAGTTATTGAGTCTGTTTTAATGGCTGCCTCCTGACTGCCAGGCCAGTGGCACTGTGACCCTTTCCCTCTTCCCTCTCTCCCTCCCTCTTCCTGCTCTCACCTCAAAGGCTTTTCATTTCCAGGTTATTGATCTGCTTTCCCCCTGTGGTGGAAGGCTTTGAAGGGAGGGGCTTCTCTTTCCTGCTTCCCTGAGAGATATACCCACGGTTGCTACTTGGAGGTATTGTGAGAAGTAGTGAAGCAGACAGGAAACCTAGCTTCCATATCCCAATGGCCCAGAATGAGGAGCTTTAGGGTGAAGGTTCTAGGCTCCCCACTTGCCTGGACTCCTTGTATAAAGGAGATGAAAAGGCACCCAGCTACCCAGGAGTGCCCTAGGGCAAAAACTGAGGCTTGAGAAGTAATGGGCCTACACTGAAGTCTAGGAAGGTTTGAGGCCAGTCATGGTCTGACCCATGTGCTGTTTGCCACCCCCACCCACTTTCTCTTCCTAGGGAGGAAAGCCGGCCTCTGCCTACCCCAACTCTTTGTCTTGTCTAATTTAACTTACGTTATTTATCAAAGAGACAGGTTATTTGGCAAACCAGATGGACCCAGGCAAAAATCATCTGGGGTTTCCAAATGTGAAAAATTAGATCCCAGTGGCCAGGATGGAAGCTTGAGCCTTTGGGGAGGAGGGGGGTAAGTCTCATGTGACCATTGGTCAGACCAAAATGACAATTTTGGGGGGGGTTGGTGAGGAGGGATAGTTAACCATATTAAACTCCCCCAGCCCCACTGTTGGTGTCATCCTTTCATTTCTAAAGATTCTTTTGAACTGTGACCCTATCCATGGTCAGTGCTTCATACAAAGGTATGTGAATTGTCTGGGCCTACAGGGGAGGAGGCACCATTTCTCCAACCATAGACCTTTTGTCCCTTTTGCTTTGAATTCTTTGGAACCTGAAGTCAAACAAGAAAATTCAACATCCATCTCAGGGAACAGAAAACAAATCTTAGTGTTTGGTCAATGAGGCCAGGAGACTAGATGTAGCCATTTCTGTCTCTCACTGTTCTTTCTTCTCCCCCTCCCCCAATCTGGACAGCTGAGGTACAGCACTGCTGTAGGATATATTTCTTATACCTAGGGAATTAAATCCTCCCTGTTCCTCTTCCTGTCCCCTTCTGATATTTGCATATGGTCAAATAAATTTTAATCATGGCAGATAGAAGCCAAGTTAAATACCAGGAAGAAATTCCCATAGCTGCCTGTTTGTTCCCTGGCCAGCTTGGGTGGGTTGTGGGGTTGGGCATTTGTGAGTGGAGTAGGGTTTTCTCTACTATTTTATTCCTTTAAAATCTCAAGGCTCCCTTGGCCTTCTTGAACCATTCACTGGCTCATACTTTCTCTGGGCCTCAGTTTCCTCATCTGTAAAACGGGCTAGGTGGACTCGATGGCTCTTAAGTTCTTCCAAGTCCAAGTATTTGTTGTGCACGGTATGTTCTTCGAGCTTAGGATGCTTTCTTCTACCTCTTGGAACTCCTGATTTCCTTCAAGAATCGGTTCAAAGCCTTCCTTCTGCAGGAGGCCTTTCTTGCTCCCTCTGTGGTCACAGTGTGGGCCAGGTATGTGCTTGAGGGAAGGGCAGGGGCCGGGAGGAAAGAGGGGCCCCACCCTCGGCTAATCCCATGTTCTGAACACATAAGCACACTGAAGGTTCAGATGCTTCCCATCCCTTCCCATAATAAGGGGAGATGCTTGCACTTGCCCAAGAGCCAGGACTAGAGGAGAGCAGAGATGAGAAAAAGACAGGGAAGTATCTTTCCTAGGGGAAGGGGGTAGAGAACAAACAGGTATTTGGGAAAGACCATTGTCCGTCTCCAGTCTTCCCCAGGGAGCTGGCGGTTGCTTTGCTGCTCTCTGCCCACCAGAGGGCAGCAATGTCTCAGCCACCTAGCTGGGCCAGAGGTGTCTGTGACCTGGTTGACAGCTGGGGCCTGAGCTGAGGCTTCCATCTAGTTGGCTTGTTCTAGTCCTCACCTGGGAGTGACAGCTCACACCTTCCTGAAGCTAAAGGCTTAGTTGCACACTAGCTAGGCCAGATTGGAACTGTTCCTCGGGTGCTTTGGCATCATTTGAAGTTCCTTATTCCTTTCCCATTCCAGTTTCCTAGAATATGGACCAGAGCCTCCAACCCCATCCTTCACCCAGTGACCAGGTGGCTCCATCCATTGGCATTCCATCTCACCCCTGCACCCCTCTTCCATCTCTCTGCTTGTTCCAGGGCCAGATTAGCCAAGGAGAAGCAGCTCTCTCCCCTTGACCTTTTGAACATCTTACTTCATCTCTGAGGGCCCTGGGGGTGGGTGGGGGTTATAGGAAGTGGTGGGAGTCATTCCCCCTAGCTCCAGCATTAACCTCCTGTCATTCACTCAGCTCAGCCAAGTTCTACTTAGCCCCCTGGCCCTCCCTATCCCACCTCAATGTCTCCCACCTCTCTCCCCTGCCAACCAAGACAGATTGGTTTTCTCCAAGACAAAGTAATTACTTGGGCCTGAGGGCCCTGGCTAGGCTGGGTCCTGGCACTGTAGCCCAGCTCTCCCAGTTCCACTCCTGATATTGATTTTTACTTTTATTTATTACAATGATTTGTGTGTGCGTGTGCATGAGAGAGAGAGAGAGAGTGTGTGTGTGTGCGTGTGTGTGTGTGTGTGTGAGAGAGAGAGAGAGAAATTTAGCATGGTCTTGGGATGAGGGGAGGGGTAGATAAACAAATTTCTTCATATTTCTTATATTCAACCCAAGTCAGCCTTCTGACAACTACCCCTCTCTTCTCCCTGTCCTCATTCCTCCTCCCAGATTTTAAGGAATCTCTTTTACCCTTATCCCTAGTCCCTAGCACTATGCCTTGAATTTAATAAATGCTTATTGGATTAAACTGGATCCTTTCCCTTTCCCCAAGCCCCCTCTCCCCCTCTCCCCCGCAAGAATCCTTTTCTATCTTCACTCTTCTCTCCTTTTCCCAAAGCTTCTACAAGTAATCTCCTTCCATCATGAAAAGAGAAACGAGTCTAATCTATCAGGGTTGGTTAGGGATAGTACTTCACAATGATAAAGTAATAAACAAAATGACCCTTGACTTCTCCCTCTCCCCTTTCCCCCAGCCTGGTTAGGGGAGCTGGCTGAATAAAGAGCAATGACATTTGCGGTCATTTCCCAGTCTGAGGCATGAGGCTGAGTCCAAGCATCTTCCCTGTGTTGTCCCTTCTGCCAAATCTGGGACCTGGGGATAGGTTGTGAGTGTCAAGGGTGTGGGTGTCAGGGGCACAGTCTTTGGGAGTTTGTCACTACCTCTCTTCCCCAGCTTCCTGGGGAGGGCAATCTCTCTTCATTCAGACTTAGGGCCAGTCCTGGGACTAGTTCAATTTAATTCAGCATTTTGGAAGCAACTCCTGGATACTGTGCTAGGTGCTAGTGATACAGATAAAAACTAAGCCAGACTCTGCCCTCAAGGACATTATGCTCTATTAGAGAAAAGCAATATGAACACAGGTGGGTATGTTCCAAATATTTAGAGAGTAAATGCACAGTGATTTTTTTTTTGCTTTGAAGGGAGGGAATTTAAGAGACAGAGAAGGAGAGCATGTGCTATGATTCATCTGCTGCCTCATTTGATTCATCTGTGAAATGGGCCTAGGTGGAAATTTTCAATGTCTGGTTGACCACTTATAACACCATAGAGGAAATAATTGCCCAGGTATGAGTTAGACTAGAGAAGGCGTTCTTAATTTTTTTTGGTGTCATGGACCCCTTGGGCAGCCTAATGAAGCCATTATTTTTCTCAGAATAATATTTTTAAATACATAAAATACATAAATTTCAAAGGAAACTATACTGATATTGAGATGTAATTCTTTTCCCACCTAAGTTCAAAGGCCCCTGAAATCTATCCACAAACCCTTTGAGGTTCTGTGGACTTCAGGTTAATAAACCTTGGACTAGAGGGTATCTGAGGTCTCTTACAACTCCTGAATTATGGGAAATTGAGGAATGGGAGCAATTTGTTCAGAGACCTGCCCTGAGCTGTGGGTAACCAGAGACTCCTAAAATCTACTCCTAGGTATCTAGGCACAAAGTAGTACATGTTATCCTGAGGGAAACATGTTTTAGAACAAAGATTTTTGTATTAGAGGATGTGTTGGAGGCAGGGGGATGGACAAGAAAACACCCCCTGGGGCAAGGGAATGAGAAATTATGTTCCCCTCACTGCTATCTTAACAGATCCCCAAGAGCCAAGGCGCTTTCTGCAGGAATAGCTCAGTTCAATGGTCCCTGCTCCCTCTGCCCATCTCTAGGCCCCTCTTGGGTCCATAGGGATGAATAAATCATTGCTTAATAAAAACCAAGAGGCAGCTGCCTGGTTAGTGACACCCCATCCTGGTCCCTACAGCCCGCCTCCTCTCCGCCCCAGGCACATGCCCTGACTATAGAAGGCTGGTGAAGCAAAGCAATTGATACACCCAGCTCCCGAGACCCATTGAGAGCAAGCCCCTTCGCACGAGCCGCTGCTCTGGGCCCATTCATTTGGCCCTTTGTGCTGGGGGTTAAGTGGCTACACGTGGGGGGCCTGAAAGGGTCCATCAGCCTTTGAAAAGATGTTTGACACTGAGCCCTTCTCTTCCTCCTCCTCCTGCTGCTGGTTCATGAGGAGGAGGTAGGAGAGGTGGGCGGCTCCCGGGAGGGCCCACGGATTAGGGAGTCTGACTAGACAGCTGCTGGGAAGGGGGATGTGTACAGGATCCCCTTTGCTTTTACCCCCTCCTGCCCTGCTAGCGTCACAGAGCTGGAGAGGGACTCCAGAGATGGACTCCTTCAGCTCTGTCTGACTGTTAATTATTGGTCTCTATCTCACCACCAGGCACATATACATAACACACATATACACTTGGAGATATTTAGAGTGTTTTTTACTGTCTTCTGTCTCTTGACACAGGGGGCAGGGGTTAGAGGAGTGTATCTATAGAAGGTGTTGAATTAGATCATTGTTTTCTAGGTCAAATGAGGCAGTGTGGAGTAATGGGCATGACAAAATATCTAGCTTAAATTCTCTACTGATGGAGGGACTGCTATCTCATTCTTAATGCTCTTTGAGTGGGAGGGAGAAAATGAGCATTAAGTGCCTACGATTTATAGGCACATAGTGAATACTTTACAGATAATATCTGTGAAAAAGATACCAAGAATCATAAGATCCTTATTTTGTAGTTGGGGAAATTGAGGCAGACAGAAGCTAAGTAACTTGACCAAGATCACACAGCTAGTGACTGAGGCAGGATTCAAACTCAGATTTTCCTGCTCCAGGCCCACTGCTCTGTCTGATACACCACCTAGCTGTCTCTAGGCAGCAACACTGTGAGTCTCAGCGTGGTGGCCCCTCCATGACTTAGTCATGATCTATGAATGAATAAAATGTGCCCTGAACTAAGAATGCTTTTGGGGTCATGAAAACTGGCCATGCACTGGTGCTAGAAACCACTGAGTCTCCTTGTGACCTCAGATGGTCTAAGATTCATGACTGAAGCTGGTAAGAAAGAGATGAGTCATTTCCTCTTAATGAATTTCTAAGTTCTTCTTCCGTAACTAAGAGCTTACAGCTATAGAATTTTAGAGGTAAAAGGAGCCTCAGTATCATAGAATTTAAAAGTGGCAGAGACCTAAATGGCCTTTTCCTAGAGCCCATACCTGTAATGGAATTCCTTCTACAGTATATCCGTCAAGTTATTATCCAGCCTCTACCTGAAAAACTCCAGGGATGGAGAACCCTGCTTCCTTTGGAGGCAGTCTATTCTATTTGGGGACAACTTCTAAATGTTACCAAAGTTTTCCTGACCTTTCATCTAATTTTGTCTCTGCAACTTCTACTCCATCAATCCTGGTTCTGTTTTCAAACAAATCTAATGCAAATGCTTCAAATGAAAATACTTTAAAATAACTATCACTAGTCTACTTCTGAGTATACTCTTCTGCAATGACCCCAACTGATCATATATCATGATCTCAGACCCCTTTACTAGTCTAAACTGTATCATGTAGTTGTATTGACAACCTATAGAGCTGGTTCATCAGTACATGCATTTTGGATAGACACTATAATCAATTAATTAATCATCAAGTATTTATTAAGCACTTACTATATGTCCAGCCCTATGCTAAGTGCTGGGAAAATAAAGAAAAGATTGTCCATCCTTCCTTTTCAAAGAGGATCAATGGCATGATGGGTGATGTGTTGACTTGTGCAAGAGTTGTATTTAAGTGAGGCAGAGTTGTGAAAGTTGTCAGTTTCACTCTCCCTGAGTTTTCAAAGTTCAGTGGCAGGACAGAAGTCAAGACAATTGGTGATGGCCCAGGATTCAGTGGATTACCTTGGTGTCTTTGATATCTGACCAAGTGCTCAGCGCTCCATCACGTCTGCTTCATGACTCTTGGAACACATTGTTCTCATCCTATTCTACTGGGGAAGTGTTCCCATGCTCGGGGTAGACATCCCCATAACACACTAACAGGTTTCAGGCCTATCGGTTATCCTCAACCTGATTTATCATCTTCGGAGATGGTTCTATAGCTTCTTGGAGCCACATCTCTTCTGTGGGTGACTAGCACCTCTGGTGTGAAGGCTTGCTGAGCCCTTTTCCTAGGCTACTCATCCACCTGTCACCCAACCCTCACCTGTGGCTCCAAGAACCTGGGGGAAGCTTACAATCAAGAGGAAGGGAGAGTAGGGATGAGACAGGAGCAGGTTGATTTATTTGTTTCTTGGGGTTTTTTGGCAGGGTGGGGGTGAAAGTAATCGAGGTTAAGTGACTTGCTCAAGGTCACACAGCCAGTAAGTATCTGAGGTCATATTTGAACTCAGGTCCTGCTGACTTGGTGCTCCATCCACTGCTCTGCCTAACTGCCTCAGGCTGATTCATTTGTTCAACAAATATTAATTAAGCATGGATGCTTAAGGCACTGCTCCAAGTTCTGGGGAAACAAAGATAGTTCCTGTCTTCAAAGGGCTTATATTCTATGGGGAGATAGGGAACATTGTAGGGTGAGATGTGTGTGTGGGTAAAATGGAGGGCCCGCAACATTTGTAATAGAGAAGAATATGCAAGGTAGTTTTAGGAGAGAGAGAAAGAGGAGAGAGAGAGAGAGAGAGAGAGAGAGAGAGAGAGAGAGAGAGAGAGAGAGAGAGAGAGAAAGGACAATTAGGATGATCAAGAAAGACTTCCCTAGGAGTTAATAGGTGAACTGCCTCATGAAGAAAGCTAAAGTTTCCAAGAGATAGTGGTAAAGGGCAAACTCATTCTCAGCACGAGGAGGCAGCCTATACAAATTCATTGAGTTGAAAGATGAACCTCTGAATTCAGGAAAGTAGGCCAGTTTGCTTGGACTGTAGTATATGAATGGAAGTAATGTGCAATAAACCTTGAAAGGTTGTCTGGTGCCAAATTGTGAAAGGCTTCAAACACTAAGCTGAGAAATTTATATTTTAGACCAGAGGCAATAAAAGAGCCACCAATCAGATCTAGGAATTGGGAAGATTATTTTGGCAGCTGTGGAAGATGGATTGGGAAGGAGAGAGAGTGGAAGAAGAGAACATTGAAGTTTCTGTTGCCATAGTCCAGGCAAAGGGCCATAAGGCTCACCTTGTCTGACCACTTCATCACTAGATTGGCAACCATCAACATAGTTCTACCTGTGGGCATTCCATAAAACTTTCTCCTGAGTGTTTTTCTTTTCTTTATACTTTCTCATTTGATGATCTCATCATCTTCTAGGAAATCAACTATTTCTCTCTCTCTCTCTCTCTCTCTCTCTCTCTCTCTCTCTCTCTCTCTCGGTAATGGGGGTTAAGTGATTTGCCCAGGGTCACACAGCTAGTAAGTGTCAACTGTTTGAAACTGGATTTGAACTCAAGTCCCTCTGACTCCAGGGCCAGCACTCTATCCATTGCACTATCTATCTGCCTTTTAAACTATTCATCTCTAAAGAGATGACAGTTCTCTGTGTTCAGTCCTAGCTTTCTCCTCAGTTTCGGTCCCTTCCTAGACAATTCCACCTGGATCTCTTATAGGCATTCCAAACTCAGCACGTCCAGTATGGAATTCATTCTCTTTCTCCTGCAAACCATCCTGCCTCTAAACTTACCCTATGTTTATTGACAGTACTACAATCCTTCCGACCACACAGGTTTGCAGTTTAGGAGTAGACCTTAACTCAGTCTTCATCCTCACCCTCCATGGCAAGACAGCATAGTACCAGTGGCAAGAATGTTGCCTCTGGAGTCAGAGGTTGTTGTTGTTCAGTTAGTCTAACTCTTCAAGACCCTATTTGGGGTTTTCTTGGCAAAGATAGTGGCATGGTTTGCCATTTCCTTCTCCAGCTTGTTTTAGTTGGCTGTTGTCTGTGTTCAAAGAAGACCAAAATGTCATCACTATGTGGGGCGGTGCAGGGGGAGAGGTCAAGGTAGAGTGTGTCAGACTGTGCCCGATCAAGTCAATACAAGCTTAGAAGGCTTTACCCCAGGTTGGGCACAAATAGTCCACATGACCATTTGGAGAAAAGATGTCTTGAAATTTGCATGTCACATGTTTTCTTTAGAGCTACTGCAGTTTTGTTTTGCTCATAGGGCACAGTGACTTCTTTGATGAGGGCACTCCATGCTGGGTGGTCCTGTGCCATTGTCTACCATATCTCACAATCAGTTCCACAGTTCTTCAGAAAGACTTTGAGAGAGTGCCTGTACTGCTTCTTCTGATCTCTGTGTGAGCACTTGCCTTGTGTGAGTTCTCCATATAATAGTATTTTAGGCATCCGAGTTTGGCATTTGAACAACGTGGCCAACCCATCAGAATTGCACTCACCATGACAGAGTTCAAATGCTTGCTGGTTCGGCTCAACCAAGGATCTCATTGTCTAGTACCTTACCATGCCAGGTGATCTTCAGAATCTTCCTAAGACAATTCAAATGGAAGCGATTCAGTTTCTTGGCATGGGACTGGTAGACTGTCCAGGTTTCGCAGGCATACAACAATGAGGTCAGCACAACAGCTCTATAGACCTTCAGATGCATGCATTGCTAGAGCTAGCTCAGTATTTGGGAGGCTCCACAGCTCATTTTACAGATGAGGAAACTGAAGCAAACAGTTAAGTGACTTGCGCTGGATCACACAGCTGGTAGGTGTCTGAAGCCAGTTATGAACTCAGAAAGTTGAGTCTTCCTGACTCCAGGCCTGGTGCTCCATCTACTCCACCACCTAGCTAGCCAGAGTCAGAGGACATGAGTTCAAATCCCATCTACCTGTGTAGACCTTGGGCAAAATGCTTAAATTTATTGAGTTTCTGTCTCTTCGTAAGTAAAATGAAGGGATCAGACTAAGCAGTTTCTATAAATCCTATATATAGATATAGATAGCTAGATGATAGAGATATGTGTATGCATGTGTGTGTATACGCACATAAGCACACACACATATATACATATGTGCGTATATGTATGTGTATATATATATAATCCTATGATATCCTAACGGTCACCCACTTCTGTCACTTTCTACTTACATGCCCCTACCCTAGAGCTGACTTTTCTCAGTCTCTCATCTAGATTATCACAAAAAGCCTCTTAATTAGATTCCCAGCTTGCCACCTCTTCCCTTTCTAAACTAATTGGATCTAATCCAATTCGCAGAGCTGCCAATAATCTTCTGAAAGGATATCTAACCACATCACTCCTCTTCTATAGAAACGTCAGTGGTTCCCTATTGCCTTTAGAATAGTACTCGAACTCCCGTCATTTGAAGACTTTCACAATCTGGGACCAGCCTGCTTCTCCAGGCGTATTACATATCTCCCCTCTTAATATTTCAGCCAAACTGGTCTGTTGGCTTTCCCCCAAAGTGGGCCTTTCAGCTTCGGGTCTTGTGGACCTTTGAATAGACTGTTCCCTCCATCTGGAATGCATTTCCTTCTGGCCTTCTGCCTCTCCCTAGCTTCCTTTAGAGGATCAGGGCCATCTCCTACAGGAAGCCTTTCCAGATCAATCAAAAAGACTCCCTTTAGTTCTTTGTTTTCTCTCCCTCCTGCTCAAATTATAATGTCTGTACTTATCTTTTCTATGTGCATACTTTATAACTTCCTAGTAGAATATAACCTCCTTGAAGACAAGGACAAGTGCTTTGCTTTTTAGCTTTGAGAGCCTAGCACAGTGCCTGGGATATTCCTTAATAAAATACCTGCTTGTGGGAACTTTGCTGGAGTTCTGAGTTGAGAAAATGCACCTCCTTCCTTTCTTTGCAGAGGTGGGGGATTATGGAAATGAAAAAGTGCATACAGGGTGTATCCAGAATCCTGCTGATTTGCCCCTCACTGTTTGTGACATTAGTATTCCTAATATAATCTTAGGTTGTATTAAGAGGAACATAGTGCCTGGATGGAAAAGATTAGTCCCACTGCCCTGATCTGACCACATCTGGTCATTTCTTTGTGCCACATTTTAGAAGGGATACTGACAAGTCTTATCAATTTATCAGTGACTTAGGGAAGTCCTAGGTGATGCTGCAGGTCACTGGAAGTTTTAAGTAGCTTAAGGTCACTCAGATGATAAGTCTGAGAGTCGAGATTTGAACCCAGGACTTCTTGATCCTAAATCCAGCCATCTTTGCACTAGGCCATGATGCTTCTGGTGTCAGAGTCCAGGCTGGTGTCCAGAGGAGGATGGTCAGAATGATGAGAGAGGATGCCACATTAGGAACTTACTTGGTTTATTTAACCTAGAGGAGAGAAGTTTAGGGGTCAGGAAATCGTAGATCTGCTGTTTTATTGGCAGTATGACCTTGGACAAGTTACTTCCTATAAGATGAAGGGGGATTGGACTGGATGACCTCTAAGGTTCCTTCTAGCTCTAAATTCTAGGCTCTTATGCTTCCTGATTCAGGGGAGTGGGAGGGAAGGAAGAGGAAGGAAGGAGAGGGGAAAGCAGGCAAGAAGGAAAAAAGATAAAGAGACAAAGGAAGGAAGGACAGCTCTTTCTGGTGTGGGTTCCCTGGTGCTCAAGTTTATGTTCTGAGGTTAATGAAAAGGGAGAAAGTTAACCCAGATCATTTGAATTCATCAGCACCAGAGCATTTGGATTCTAAGTTCTCCAGTCGCCAAGGAAGGTGATTTCTTTCCCTCACCACCTCAGGGAAGGACTCTATAGTCCTTCTTGGTTCCCTGTCTGCCTCAGTTCCCCCTCTCTCCACTCTGCCACGCACATCCCCTCCCACAGAGCCTCCCATCATTATCATCAATGCACCAAACCAACGTGACCTTATTCAACTTGTATGTGAACTACCAAAATCCTCTGAGGAAGCCCACTCTTTGAGGGGAGGGAGGGCACTCCCAGTGGCCGTAATTGAAGGAGTCTGTGAGCCTGGACTAGAATTGATTCCTCCATCTTCGCCTCCAGGGGTTTCTGGAGTCCCCATCTCCTTCTCTGGGGCGAGGGTGGGGTGGGGTGGAGAGGGTGGCATAGCCAACCTCTACTGACTAGAAACTCAGGAATCCCTCTGAGGAAGGCACAGGGGAGAACAGCTTCTGTGGAAGGCTTCTGACTACATTGTCTAATAGTCTTCACATTTCAAGGAGAGGTCATTTCATCAGTGTGGTGACTCTGCTCCATGGATACAGAGCATCTCATTCCCTAGAGGCTTTAGGATATGACTTTATAGACTGGTTATGGTGGAAAAATTCCTCTTTTTGTGGGCACCCTGAAGGAGAAAGTGAGGCTGATGACTTTGCGCAACCTTCTCTCTCTTAAACCCAAATCACTTGGATGTCACAGCATCACCTCCCTGACATCATGGTCTTCTTCGAGAATGAAGGACAAACAAGGAGTCTTTTCAAACTTCTCTAGGCTAGTCCTCAGAGCAAGGCCATGCTGTCTGTCACATACAGGTAATGGAAGCCCATGGAACCTAGTAGGGCCTGCCAGAGCTTGACCCTGAGGGCGTGGCTTTTGAGCACCCAGAATTAACTCCATGCCACGATGAGGCATCAGCTAGGGCTTCCCGTGGAGGGAGTATGGCACAGTGGCAAGAGCACTAACTCTGCCATCAGAAGACCTGGGTTCAAATCTTCCCTCTGACGCTTAAAACCTTTGTGACTTTGGACAGGTCACTGGGACTCACTTTCTTTATCTGTAAAATGAGACGGTTAGCTTAGATATCCTCTGAGGTCCCTTCCTATCTTTAAGTCTATCCCTGTTGTTGTTTTCAGTGTTCCTTATGTGTGTTCCAGCTCTGTGTCTCCCTCTATACCAGAGACTTCATATAGACAGGACTACCTTTCCCCATTAGACTGTGTGGTCCTTGAGGGCAGAGGCTCAGGCTGACAGTCTCTTCTTTCTGCCCAACCCAGTTTGGGCTGGGTTGCTGCTAAAATCAGAGATTAGGAGGAGGAGAAATTTCTTGGAAAACAAATAGCCTGAAGCTGTCTCCTCTTAAGGGAAATTTATGCAAGTAGAAAAGAGAATGGGGGAGGGTGACTGACTGCCTGAGGGTAGACACTGAGCTGAAGACTTAAGAAACACCTCTGTCTCTAACCATTTTCCTTTCTTTGCCTTTTCTTACCCTTCCCCTGACATCTGTCTCCCAAGGATGGCGAGCTTGGCTAACTAGTAGCTTCTACCATCTCAAACCCACACCTAAAAGCTGTATGAGGCCTTAGAGTCTCCTATCCAACCTCATCATCTTACAGAGGGGGAAACAGAGGCCCCAAAGCAATTTCAATCATCATCACAAACCTATCTGGATGTTCAGATGCCCTTATTCATAGGGTCATAGAATCTGAACTAGAGGGGACCTCAGAGCACGTCTAGTGAGATCACAGGGTTTAAAACAGAATATGGGAGCTCAATCCCCACTGCTCTCATAATTTGTCTGACCATGGACAAGTCACATGATCTCTTGGGTCCTCAGTTTCTTCATCTATAAAACGGTGGGGCAGAACTAGATGACTACCCAGTTCTAAAGGGGCAGTTAGGTGGCGCAGTGGAGAGAGTGAGTCTGGAGTCAGGAAGACTCTTCTTCCTCAGTTCAAATTCAGCCTCAGACACTTACTAATTCTGTGACCCTGGTCTAGTCACATAACTCTGCTTCAGCTTCCTCATCTGTAAAATGAGCTGGAGAAGGAAATATCAAACTACTCCAGTACCTTTGCAAAGAAAACCCTATACGGGGTCACCAAGAGTTGGAACACGACTGAAAACAATTGAACAAAAATCCAGCTCTAAATGTATTATTCTCTCATGCAACCCATAACTGTACATGACTATTCTCTACAACATCCCTGAGAAGTAATCTAACTTCTATCTGAATGCCTCCTTGATGTTCATTCTTTTCAGTCCTGCCGACTCTTCATGTCCTCATTGGGTTTTGTTTTTTGGTTTTGTTTTTTGGCAAAGATACTGGAGTGGTTTGACATTTCCTCCTCCAGCTCATTTTAAGAGATGAGGAAACGGAGGCAAACAGGATTAAGTGACTTGCCCAGAGTCATACAGCTAATCAATCAGTCAGAGGCTGGATTGGAACTGAGGAAGACGAGTCATCCTAACTCCAGGTCAAATGCTCTATCCAACGTGCCACCCAGCTGTGTTTGAATACCTCCAAAGACCTGTAATTCACTTCCTTCTCAGTTCCCAATAACTGATCAGGTGGTCGTTCCTGGAATCAGGATCTCAGTTTCTCCAGAGGCCAGGGACCCTCCTTAGAAGAATCATCCATCCATCCATCCATCCATCCATCCATCCATCCATTCGTCCTGGCACTCTTCCTTGCAAGACTGGGCTTCGGCATCCCTATCACTTGACAGGCTGCTTTAAAGAAATTTATCAGATAAATTCAGGGTCCAAAATTCTTTGAGCTTAGCACAGAAGACTCAGAGACAGAATTTCCCCCCAACATTTCAAACATCTCATTCATTATATTCTAAATTATAAGTGTACATTCCTTTTTATTGAGATAAGTCATAAATAAATACTATTGATAACCTTTTTCTCAGGAGGCTTTGGGGTCAGAACTCAGATAAAGAATCTGGTTGAGGAAGCCGAGCTCTAAGTCAAGCCCAGTCACCAGGAGACCTGGTTTCCAATTTCAATTCTGCTACCAAGTCTCTAATGAGACTTTGAGCAGGTTCCTTCCCCTTTCTGGAAGGAGTCTTCCTAACTGCCCATTGAGGAATTTGAATTAGAAGGTGTCTAAGGGCCTTCCCAGTTCTGACCTTCTATTATTCTAGGCAGGGTGACTATAGTTGATTCATCTCTTTACTGTGGAGGTGATGGAACAGACAACCTAGATTACTCAAATCCTGAATAATCTGAAAATACGTGCTACCATCTTCCATAAACCTCACAACAGGGAGCATGGGGTGTCTGTGGAGGGCAATGGTGGTACTGGGACCCTTTCTAAAAAGCAGTTGGAGAAATGGAAGGGAGAAGTGAGAAGCAAGGCTGGGAGAACTCCCAAAGGGTATTATCAGCCCTTGGATAGCTGAGCCCCAGGGTGAGTCTGGGTCATAGAGGGGGGAGGCAGGGAAGGGGGATGGGAGGGGGTCAGCATTCAGCCTCTGTCTTGAGGTCGTGGTGGCAGCCCTTGCTGGAGGCCTCGGATGAGCTCCTTCCGGTTGTCCAGGATTGTGTCAAAGCTCTCTTGCAGCCGGGCCTGCTGACCAGCCAGTCGGCACTGGAGACCTCGGATCCACTGCAGCAAAGCCAGACGACGGTACATAACCAGGTGAATGTGGTGTTTTTCCTTCTCTTGCTCTTTGTAGCGCTCCCGAGCCAGCAGCTGCTGCACTGCCTGGGTCACAGTGGGTAGGAAGGCATTGGGGGCTGGACCAGGCTCTGGGGGGGCAGGGCAGGGGCTGGAAGTGTCCCAGGAGGGAGCAGGGCTGCTCTCAGGACTTTCCACACTCAAGGAGCTGCTGGCATAGCCGATGTCTTCCAAGGGGGAGCCAGCAGCAGCTGCGGCCCCCACCCCATCTCCCTTGTCTGGCTCGGGCCCTGTACCTATGGGAAGTTCAGCCCCCTCTGGTGGGCTGCGCATCTCCCCTACTGTAGGGAGGAAGAAGCCATCAGACTGGGGACCTGGGAGTCCATGGGCAGAGGGCTGTCTCTTGCCCAGGAGAGCCTGGTTGTCAGAGGAGACTGAAGGCAGGTTCTGCATGAGGGTCAGCTCCCCCCCATCTAGGCCAGGACCCCTGGCTCCACCAAGTCCCTGGCTCCAGTTCTCATTGGCATCATAGGTGCTGGTCACAAAGTTGGAGTTACTGTCAGGTTCATAGTCACGTTGAGACACAGAGGCAGGCGGGCCCCCCAGGAATGAGGGTTCGGGAGGCCCAGGTTGCACTGCAAACATCCTGACTACCATAGGGAAAAAAGAAAGAGAAAACATTTTATCTGTTATACTTATAGTGCTGAACATAGGGCCTTATTAATAGTAGGTGTTTACTCAGTGTTTGTTGAATTTAATGGGTCATAACAGGAGTGAAATAGATCATCCAGGAGTACTAAGTAAGGATGCTATAAAGTAAAGAGGAGGAAAAGACATGAAGTTTCCCAGTATGCCATCTCCCTCCATGCACCCAAAGGCACCTCAGTGCCTTTGCATAAGCAATTTCCTATACCTCCCATGCAATCTCTCTTCACCACTTCCCAAAACTCAGCTGAAACACCATCTGCTACATAGGCCTATCCTGTTCCCTGTGGCTACTAATGCCCCTCCTCCTATCTCTACCTCTTCGGTTAGACAATGAGCTCTTTGAGAGAGGAGATGATCTTTTACCTTTCTTTGGATCCCTAGGCTTGGCAGACTGCCTGGCACACAGAAAGTGTTCAATAAATGCTTATTGACTTGAATTGTCTTGTGTATAAGTTAGTCAGTAGGCATTGATTAAATGTCTTTTATGTGCCAGGCACCGTGTTAAGTGCTGGGGAATCAAATACAGACAGAAACAGATAGTGCCTGCCCTCAAAGAACTTACAAATCTAATGGGAGAAGTCAAAACACAAGAAAAGAATGGAAAAGGAGTGAGGTGTCCCTAGAGATCTCAGGTGGCCCTTTATGGGGGGAAAGAACTATTAAACTTTAGAGAATAACAGCAAGAACCAAAAAATCCCCTCAGACATAGGGGTAAAAGGAGTAAAAAAAAGGAGTAAAAAAAGGAGGAAAAGGGGTAAAATAGAGATCATCTTACCCACCCTTAAGTCAAACTCCTAGGTTAAAAGCACTTAACAATTGTCACCTCCTCTTCCTTCTGCAATATGGCTTTTGACCTCATAATACAACTGAAACTGCCTTCTCCAAGGTTAGGAATGATCTCTTAGTTGCTAAACCTAACGGTCTCTTCTCAGTCCTCACCCTTCTTGACCTGTCTCCAACATTTGAAACCAATCACCTCTCTCCTCTGGGAAACTCTCTCCTTCCTGGATTATTATTATAGGCAACTGGAGTTAAGTGATTTGCCTAGGGTCACACAGCTAGTAATTGTCTGAGGCAGGATCTGAACTCATTCTTTTGACTCCAGGGCTGGTGAGCTATACACTGCACCACCTATTTGCCCCTCCTGCCTGGATTTTTGTGATACTGCTCTCCCGTTTGGCTGCTCCCCTGCTGGATCATCGTAAGTGTCTAGTCTCCCTACTCACTATTTGTAGGGGTGTCCAAGGACTTTGAGCCCTTTTTCTCTAATTTCTCAAAGTGATATCAACTTTCATGGAGTCATCATCTCTATGTAAATGACTTTCAGACTGAAATCTCCAACCCTGGTCTCTCTCCTGAGTTCTAACTTCACATTACTAATTGCCGACTGGACATTTTCAAATGGATGTGCTGCAGGCATCTCATTTCAAAAGTAAACAGCTAGTTAAAAAGGTGATGACTGAAAAGTGGATTTGGATCTGGATTACAGAGGCAACTCATCCAGCAACTTAGACTTTAACCAGAAATGTACAGAAAATGAAAGCAAGACCAGGTAACAGAGAATGAATATAACAGCACAGCATGGTCCTGTAAAAATAGCATCCTGAATGCTGAAGCTCAGAATGAGCCAAGGCTGGGAAAGGGAGCTAAGTACACACAGAAAAGGTTTCTTTCTTCCTTCCTTTTTTTAAAAACTATATTCAGAGAAAAAGGAAGATCAAAGAAGGGATAGAATCTTTTCTTGAGGTAGAAAGAATGATAATCGATAAGAGAGATAATCCATTCCCATTTTGCTTCCATTTTCTCTGTCAAGGAGAATGATTTTTTCAGTGGAAAGAACAGAACAGACAGGGATGAGGAGGGAGCTGACAGCCAAGAGAAGTAAAGAGATGGTAAGGTATTCTTGATGGATACAAGATACCTGGACCAGATGAACTACAGCCTTTGGTCCTGAAAGAGCCAGTAGATGTGATTACTGAGCTACTATAGGTAATATCTGAAAGATGTAGGAAATGAAGGCGGGATCTCAAGAATGGAGAAGGGGAAGTGTTGTCCCAATTTTTCCATAAGGTTGGTGACTTTGACTTCAGTTCTAGGGATCATTAAGTAGGATCATTTTAGGAGATGGTGAAGGAACAGGCAGAAAAAGAACGAGAGTTTGCAAAGAGATAGCTAGAGTGTTTTCATCCAGAATTGGTGCTACTAGCACCATCTTATACTTTTTTTGATAGAGAAACTAATTGCAGATAATAAGATAAGGGAACATGCTAAATTTACAGTGAACCTAGATTCTAAAACATTTTATAAAGTATAATAGTTAGAATTACAATAACATTTATATAGAATATTAATATTTTCAAAGTGCTTTAGAAATATTATTTCATTTGATCACAAAAATCCTGAGAGGGAGGTAGTATTATTCCCATTTTACAAATAAGGAAATTGAAGCATGTAGAGGGTAAATGACTTCATCGGGGTCATACAATTCCCAAGTGTCTGAGGTTGGATTTGAATTCAAGTCTTTGTGGCTCCAGGCCCAGGGCTCTATTCATTACACTACACAGCTGCACCTAAAGGCATCTTGTAGTATTCTTATGGAGAAGAAAAGTCACATACAGACTAGATGATATAATTAAAAGACTTTAGAACTTATTAATTAACCAAACTGGAAGGATAACAGTCTGTGTTTCAATTTCAACATGGCAGGAATTCTCTAATGGAGTTTCCAAGAAAACTGTAATAATAGCTATTATTGTGACTATAACATTTTGATAGCATCTACCATGCCAGTCACTGTGCTAGGCACTTTACAAATATAATTTCACTTGTTCCTCACAAAAACCCTAAAAGTTAAGTGCTAATATTAACCCCATTTTACAGATGGGGAAATTAGAACAAGTTAAGTGAATTGCCCAGAGTTATACAGCTAAGCATGTGTCTGAGTAGGCACTCCATTCACCAACAGGCAAAAACACTGGGTTGGATCTAATAAGGTAAAATTCCAAAGAGATAAAGTGTTATACTTGGGTTAAAAAAAATTAGCTTTACAAGTACAGGATAGTTAGACAGTAGTTTGAAAAAGATAGTGCGATGTTAGTGGATGAGAAACTCAATAATCAAACTCAATATGTGTTAGCAATGTGATGCAACATCTGAGAAAGCTGTCATCTTGGGTTGCATTATTAAAAGAGGTATAGCTTCCAGTAATAAGGTGTACCTTGCCCCAGTTAGACTACTCCTAGAGTATTGTGTTCAGTTCTAGGTGCCACTGTTGAAAAAGGACATCCAGGTGAGGGCACCAGAGATGACAAAGGATCTTCAGTCCAAGTCAAATGAGTTTAGGTTAAGGAAGTTGGGATGTTTAGTTCAGAGAAAAGAAGATTCAATGGGGACATGATAACTGCTTCAAGTATTTGAAGATCAAGTGAAAGAGAGGCTTGATTTCCTCTGTTTGGCCCAAGAGGGTACAACCAGAATCAATGGGTAGAAATGGCTAAGAATTCCTTTGGGTTTTAGTATCAGGGAAAACTTCCTAATAATAATGGAGATGGTGGCGGCAAAGAATGGGAAATTGAGGTGATGCCCATCAGTTGGGAAGTGGATAAACAAGTTGTGGTATCTGACTATGATGGAATACTACTGCTCTGTAAGAAATGATGAGCTACTTTTCGTGGGGGCTTAAGAATTAGATATTAAAGGGATGCCCATCAACTGGGGAATGGCTAAACAAGCTGTGATATATGATTGTGATGGAAAATTATTGTGCTATAAGAAATGACAAGCAGGATGATTTCAGAAAAACCTTGAAAGCTTTACATGAACTGAAATATAGGTAAGTGAACAAAACCAGGAGAACATCGTACACAGTAACAGCAATATCATTCTCAGCAATGCAATGATCCAAGACAATCTCAAAGAGCTAATGATGAAACATGCTATCTACCTCCAGAGAAAGAACTGATATTGTCTGAATACAGACTGAACCATACTATTTTTCACTTTCTTTTTTTTCTTTTATTCTAGGCTTCTTGTACAAAATGACTAATATGGAAATGTTTTACATAATTGCATATGTATAACCTATATCTGATGGCTTACCATCTCAAGGAATGGGGAAGGGAAGGAGGAAGGGATAGGATTTGGAACTTAAAACTTTAGAAAAATGTTTAAAATTATTTAACATATAATTGGGGGAATAAGATATATATATATATTTAAAAAAAGAAATGATGAGCTGGTTGATTTTAGGGAAAAAAAACATGGAAAGACTTGTATGAAATAATGAAGTGCACAGAACCAAGAGATTATATGCAGTAACAGCAATATTGTTTGAAGAATAATTGTGAACAACTAAGTTACTCTGAGTACTATAAATACTCAGATTAGCTATAAAGGATCTATGAAAGAAAATGGTATCCACCTCCAGAGAAAGAACTGATAAACAGAGGGAAGCATAGTATGGAAATCTGTGTCAAATGGTGGCATTCTCTAGTGCAGGATGCGGAGGAAGACAATTTGGAACTTAGAATGTGAGGGGGGAGGGGGAGGAGGAGGAGTAGAAGAAGAAGAGGAGGAGGAGGAGGAGGAGAAGGAGGAGAAGGACGAGAAGAAGAAGAAGAAGAAGAAGAAGAAGAAGAAGAAGAAGAAGAAGAAGAAGAAGAAGAAGAAGAAGAAGAAGAAGAAGGAGAAGGAGAAGGAGAAGGAGAAGGAGAAGGAGAAGGAGAAGGAAGAGGAGGAGGAGGAGAAGAAGAAGCAGGAGGAGGAGGAGGAGAAGAAGAAGCAGGAGAAGGAGGAGGAGGAGAAGAAGAAGGAGGAGGAGAAGGAGGAGGAGGAGAAGAAGAAGGAGGAGGAGGAGGAGAAGAAGAAGGAGGAGGAGAAGAAGAAGAAGAAGCAGGAGGAGGAGAAGAAGAAGCAGGAGAAGGAGAAGAGGAGAAGAAGAAGCAGGAGGAGGAGGAGGAGGAGGAGGAGAAGAAGAAGAAGAAGAAGAAGAAGAAGAAGAAGAAGAAGAAGAAGAAGAAGAAGAAGAAGGAGAAGGAGAAGGAGAAGGAGAAGGAGGAGAAGGAGAAGAAGGAAGAGGAAGAGGAGGAGGAGAAGAAGAAGCAGGAGAAGGAGAAGGAGGAGAAAGAGGAGAAGGAGAAGGAGGAGGAGAAGAAGAAGCAGGAAGAGGAGAAGAAAGAGGAGAAGGAGGAGGAGGAGAAGAAGCAAGAGGAGGAGGAGAAGAAGAAGAAGGAGGAGGAAAAGAAGAAGAAGCAGGAGGAGGAGGAGGAGAAGAGGAGAAGAAGCAGGAGAAGGAGGAGGAGGAGAAAGAAGAGGAGAAGGAGAAGGAGAAGGAGGAGGAGAAGGAAGAGGAGAAGGAGAAGGAGGAGGAGGAGAAGAAGAAGCAGGAGAAGGAGGAGAAGAAGAAGCAGGAGAAGGAGGAGGAGAAGAGGAGGAGGAGGAGAAG
>CM053771.1:68044246-68076796 GCA_028658325.1 Potorous gilbertii
CCCCTACAATTGACCTTGTCCCTTCTCAAAAGTGTTTATTTCTAGTGACTCCCTTCTCCCATTTGCCCTCCCTTCTAACATTCCTTTCACTGAAGCAATTATTTTTCAACCTGACAATACTATTTTAAAGGTTTGCTGCCTTTCTGGGGGCACATGGAGAAGATATGAAGAACCTGCCACAATTCACCAGATAACTATTATTTACCTCTGATGACTTATGTGGACACAAATGGTGTGTCAAAAGGAATCTGGAGAACATCGCAATGAAGTTTATGACAAGAAACTAATGGCCTTAGGAGATGTTTTCATCACTGCTAATGGCCAAAGAAAAGTCTTCAGAAGAGAAAAGTAGATTTGAGAAGTGAGAAACTGGTATCTGATCACAATATTTGGATTTCTAGACCTAACAGAAATGATAGGAACCGACAGACTCCTGGCTTGGGATACGTGTCCCCAACACAGGCTGGCAGGAATGTATTTGCTTGGAGTCTTGTAAAACTAATCAAAAGAGCTTTAAATTGGGGGAGTGAAGAAGAAGGGGAGAAACAAGGAAGCTCTATCTATATAATATATATTTATTACATATTACGTATTATAATATACATACATAGACACAAAAATTTCTCTCTGCTTTATATATATATATATATATATATATATGTCAATGTATGTACCCATTCATCTATGTATTTCATATTATATACTTTAGAAAATGACTACAATATAATCAGAAGAATAGGGATAGAGATGTCTAGAAACAAAAACCACAAGAGAAGTCAACAATAAAACACATGGTCTCAGATACCTATACACAGATGGACAAAGTACAGGTAACAAGCTAATTGAATTAGAGATTCTATTCTGAGGAGGCAAATTGGATATTATCGGTGTCACTGATTGATATTTGGTGAAATAATTCACATACTTTGAATATGGCTCTAAAAGGACACAATTCAAAAGGAAGAATAGATTTTTAAAAAGTTGGCATTGAGGTAGAAGAGCATTATATATTAAAAAGTAAATCCAGGAACCTGATGAGAGGAATAATAGTAATTTTAAAAAAGACATTTGTCTGTATTAGGTGCCTTTCTCCTCACCCTTCTTAGATATTCTCAGTCACCATTCTTGGGGACCAGACAGTCCTGATGACTGCTTGGAAATGTGAGTATGTGTAGATATTGTCCACTGGCTATGTTTAACTCATGGCTGAATTGAATCCTCCCTTATTCGTTGCCTCAACGCCATGTGTGTATATGGATGTATGTACATGTATACACGTGTATGCGTACACATGTGTGTATGTGTGTATATATGTCTATATGCATACATGCATATGACAAAGAAGCACAGAATTGCCAAACTATTATTCCTTGATGGCACTTAGCTTCTCTTCCTTCCACCCCTGGAAGATTGTAACCTGGCTATTTTGAGCTTCTAAACTGTTGAAATCATTCTTTTAATGCACACACTATTTCTATTATGTTTAGCATTGCTTTCTGTGTAGAAATAAAATGATCTGCTTAGATTCAATTTATATTTAATTGGGTGCCTTTTTTTTTTTTTTAGCTTTTACCTCATCTTTGGGGAAACCTTAGATGAAAGCCAAAAGCAACATTACTGTAATTGGTGATTTTTCTCTGGAAGCTGAGGTGAGGGTGAGGAACCGACAAATGTGACTGGGAAAACTTCTCATATTGAGAGATCAGGAAACCCTAAAGCAATGAACTCTAGAAAACTGAAAGTAGGTAGGGGACAAGAATAGACAGAAGTCACCAGTCTTTCTAGTGTCAGTCAAGTGGTATTCAGCTATGAATTGTGCTAGTTTGGTAACAATAAACAGAGGCAGAAACAGAAGTGACATTAATATATTTTACCAAATTTTATTTGGAGATTGGGCATGTCTGGAAATGATCATGATATAAAAACAAACAATATGAACAAAGTTTTAAAACAAAACATGTACAGGCATGGAAACAAGGGATATTAATGTAAAATGAATGTAAAATTATGGTAGATTCCTGTAATAAGAGCATCAGTGATGTTAAAGCTCAGAATGAGCTGAGTTGGTAAGAAATCTAAAGACAACAAGAATAGTGCTTTTTAGGTCTTATTCAGGAAGAAAAAGACAAGAAACAGCATGGTGTAGTAGCTAGAGAGTAGCCCTTAGAATCAGGATGATCTGGGTTCAGGTCCTACCTCTGATTCATACTATGTGTCCCTGTATCAGTCATTTCCTAGTGCTCTTAGAAAGTTGACCAGGAAGTCAAAGAACATAATTTGCAAAGAAGATTCCCCACCTGCATTGCTAAAAGACTTTCCTCTCCCGGGAGTTCCCTATGCTAATGAAATCACAGGTCTGGTTCTTATACCTGCTTGGAAAATGAGAGGATCAAAAAAGGAATAGGGCTGCTGTTCTAGTGGATGGGACAATTACTGATCTTAGAGGGAAAGTAAAGTTGCTTAATTCTTATTTTTTTACTTCTGTTTTCTCTACCAAAGAAAATATTCTTTAAACTGTAAAAGACACAATACATATGATACAATGCAATATAACACAACACTATACAACACAACGCAGCAAAGCATTTGTAATGACTAGTAACAAATTCGATTAAATGACAAAATTTTTGTAAAGCACTTAACACAATGCCTAGCACATAATAGGTGCTATATGAATGCCTTTTCCTTCTCCCCTTCCCTTACTACATTCCAAGCAGTAACAGTCCCTGGAGATAGAAAGACAAAATAAGAGCAACGAATAACAGTTCCCATCTTTAAGGAATTTATATTCTTTTGGCATGTGGAAACGTATAAAAAAGACAAATATATACATGAGGGGCTTAGAAAGGAGACGGCACTAAAGGAACCAAAAAAGATCTCTCTCTCTCTCTCTCTCTCTCTCACACACACACACACACACACACACACTCACACACACACACATTTCTCTTCATAGTTTCAATAAGGCATATTCCCTTGCCTTCTCAGACCTTCTAGGCCAGGAGAACAGACATGCTCATAAATAACTAAGATGCAAGGAGGAACATAAGTTCAGTAAGAGAGATGCCAACAAAATGCAATGGGAATTTGGAGAATGGAGTGATTATTTCTAATTGGTAGAGATTAAAAATGTTTCACCAAAGTGATGGCATTTGACTTGGATCTTAAAGAACTAATAGGAATGAAGAAGATGGAACTGGGGGGAGAGGGGAATTACATGTGGAAGGAAGAAAATGAAAAGGTTCAAAAGGACAAAAAAAAAATCACCATAAAAAGCTATTATGAAGTTAGGGTTATCCAAGACACAAACTCAGAAGAAGAGAATAATTCCAAAAAACATTTATCAACAAAACTTCAAAGAAAATCACAGTCTGAGCATAAATTCAAGTAGAATTCCTTAAAAGAGATAAAGCAAGAGGTTAAGAACTTTTAAAGTTTTTATCAATAAAATGAGATCTCTAGAGGAAAAAAACTGAGTAAGAAATGAGAGCTATGGGAGAAAAATTGGAAAGGAAATTAGCAGTGTGGCACAAGAGGAACAAAGATTTTCCCAAGCAGCAAACTCACTGGAAATTAGAATAGAGCAAATAGAAGTCAATGACTCCATTATACAACAAGAGATATTAAAAACATAATCATCTGAAGAAAATGTAAGGTATCTTACGGCTCAATGAACTAACTTGGAAAACAGATTGAGCAGAAACAATGTAAGAATTGGTTGGTTGTCCTTCATTCTCGAAGAGGACCAAAATGAGATCACCATGATAAAGTGAAATTTCAATTGTGTCTGAATGTGGCTGATCAGAGCAATACAAGCTTGGAATGCTCTACCACAGATTAAGCACAGATAGTTCATGTGAATATTTGGGGTGGATACTCTAAATCTGTGCAACCTACTTTTACTTTGTGCGACCTCGATTCTGCTTTGCTCATAGATCATAGCACCCTTTCTCATGTGGGCACGTCATGCTGAGCGGTCCTTTGCCAGTGTCTCCCATGTTGCACAGCCAAATTCAAAGTTCTTGAGAAAGACCTTGAGAGTGTCCTTGTATCACTTCTTCTGGCCACCATTGATCGCCTGCCTCATGTGAGTTCTACGTAAAATAGTCTTTTTGGCAAATGTACATTTTGCGTTCCAACAACGTGGCCAGCCCATCGGAGTTGCTCTCTCTGAAGTACAGTTTGAATGCTTGACAGTTCAGCTCGAGTAAGGACTTCAGTGTCTGGTACCTTATTCTGCCAGGTGATCCTCAGAATCTTTCTAAGACAGTTCAAATGGAAGCGATTCAGTTTATTGGCATGGTGCTGGTAGATTGTCCATGTTTCACAACAGCAATGAGGTCAGCGCAACAGCTCTGTAGACCTTCAGTTTGGCAGTCAATCTAATACCTCTTCTCTCCCAAACTTTTCTTTGAAATCTCCCAAACACTGAGCTACTCTGGCAATGGGTGCATCAACTTCATTGTCAATGTGTATATCCTTGAAAAGTACTGGTAAGTGAACTTATCCACAGCATTCAAAACTTCTTGAATGCCATGACCAAAAAAAAGGCGACATATTTTTTTTTTTAAATCTTAAGAGAAAACTGCCCAGATCTCAGAACCAGAAAGCAAAGAGGAGTTAGAAAGAATCTACTGTTTATTTCCTGAAAGAAACCACAAAATGAAAATACTTTAGCCAAAAACTAGAACTTCCAGGTTAAAGGGAAAAAAATGGTGCCAACATCCAAAAAGATAGAATTCAAGTAATCCACAATAAGGCTTTATTTGTTTGTATTTTCATCCAACACATTTAATAAATACTGGTGGGAATTAGTTTATTGAATTTAAAACAAAGTTATTCTTTCCAATAACAGAAAATGATCCTTCTGACTGATGTTGATGTTGTCAGATGCAGCTGATTTTGTACATTTGTAAATTTGAGATATATAGATGTTCCATTTGCTTTTTTAAAAAAATATTTATTTTAAACTTTAAAAAACTGAGCTCAGAATTCTTGTTCTACTGCCTACCCCTCCCCCACTCATTTAAAGGGCAAGGAATATGGCATAAATTATGCATATGAAGTCATGCTAAATATATTTCCATATTAGCCACATTGGAAAAAAAAGCAAGAAAAATAAGGCAAGTGAAAAAACTATGATTTATTCTTTATTCAGACTCCATCAGTTCTTTCTCTGGATGTGGGTAGCATTTTTCCTCCTAGGTCCTTTGGAATTGTCTTGGATTATTGCATTGATCAGAATAACTGTCACTCGCAACTGATTATTGTACAAAATTGTTATTACCGTGCACACTATTCTCTTGGTTCTGCTTACTTTACTTTGCATCAATTCTTATGTCTTCCTAGTTTTTTCTGAAACTACCCCACACATCATATTTCTTATAGAGCAATAAAATTCCATCACAATCATATACTACAACTTGTTCAGTCATTCTTCAAATGATGGGCATTCCCTCAGTTTCCAGTTCTTTGCCACCACAAAAAGAGCTGCTATAAATATTTTTGTATATATAGATCTTTTTCCTTTTTCTTTGATTTCTTATGATATCTACCTAATGGGGGTAATGCTGTGTCCAAGGGTATGCATAATTTTATAGCACTTTGAGCATAGTTCCAAATTGTTCTACAGAATGATTGGACCAGTTCACAACTCTACCAAGAGTGCATTAGTGTCACAATTTTTCCACATCCCTCCGACATCTATCATTTTCCTTTTCTGTCATCTTACCCAGTCTGATAAGTATGAGATGGTCCCTCAGAGTTGCTTCAGTTTGCATTTCTCTAATCAATAATGTTTTAGAGCATTTTTTCATATGACTCTAGTTTTGATTTCTTCTGAAAACTGCCTATTTATATCCTTTGACTTTATCAATTGGGGAATGACTCATTCTTATAAATTTGACTCAGTTCCCTATGTATTAATCATACATAATTTAACAGCCACTGTGGTAAAGTAGTGGAGAGTTTTCAAGATGACATTTCAAAAAGCAAAGGATATAGGCTTATAGCCAAGAATAACTTATCCAGTAAAACTGAATATAATCCTACAGGGAAGTTTAATAACATAGAGGACTTTCAAGCATTCTGGATGATGATGGTGTGTAGAAACTTTGAAGCTCAAACACAAGAATTAAGAGAAACACGGTAAGGTAAACATGAATGAACAATGATAAGGGACTGAACAAGGATTAACTACTTATGTTCAAATATGGAAGATAATACATATATCTCCACTGAATCTTACTATCATCAAGGGTCATGGAGGAAATCTAATTAGATAGAAGATTTAGGAATGGTTCTCTGAAGTTTTGATGATCTCAGGAGAAGGGAAGAAGTATACACTGGGAAGAGGGAAGGAAAAGCAATCATAGGGAACATTATCTCACATAATCAGGACAAGCATGTAGATATCTATAGAAACAAGGAGGATAGAGGTGCGGGAGAGTAGCTGTCGCTCAAATCTCATTAGAACTACTCCAAGAAGTGAAGAATACACACATATACACATAGTGTACAGAAATACATTTTACTCAACAGGGAAATAGAAGGGAAGGGGAGAAATGGAAATTAGAGAGAAGGCAGTTTAAGGGAGGGATGAGTCCTAAGCAAAAACAAACTACTAAATATCTAACTAAGGATGTACAAGAATATTTATAACTCTTTTTGAGGTGGAAAAGAATGGGAATCTGAGGAGGTGCCTATAAATGTGATGAAATACCACAGTTTTGTAAGAAATGATGAAGGGGATTGTTTCAGAGAAACCTGGGAAGATTTTTATGAACTGATGCAAAGTGAAGTGAGGAGTTACAACAATATGGTAAAGACAAATAACTTCTGAAAGAATTAGAAACACTGATTGGAGCAATAACCAACTAGGTTTCTAGAGGACAAATGGTGAAACATGCTACCTACCTCCTGGTAGAGAAGTGAAGAATTATGAGAGAAGAATGAGATGTTTTATACACACACACACACACACACACACACACACACACACACACACACATGGCCATTGTGGAAATTTGTTTCACTTGTTTGTAACAGGATTTTGTTTCTCTTTCATTCTCAATGAGGGCAGAGAAGGGGAGGCTGAGAGAAAAGTTAGATTTTTGCTGATTATTGAAAGAAGAAAAGGAGCAAATGTGAGGAATCATGGGGACTGGTTAGAGAGTACCAAATTGTTCAGTTTGGTTGGAACATAGAATGTATAAAGGGGAGTAGCAGGGATTGTTGTTGTTGTTCATCATTCTAGTTCTTGAAGAGGACCAATGACATCACAAGGGTGATATCTTCACTTGTACATGAATTGGACTTAAGTGAAGCAGAGCTGTGAACAGTCATTAGCCTTCTTCTCTCTTCCAATCATCTGAGTCCAATGACAAGAAAAAAGTCAAGATGATTGGCAATAGCCCTAGAGTAGGGGGAGATAAGGATAGAAAGGTGGTTTTAAGTGAAGATCATAGAGGGTCTTACCTGCCAAAATTATGAATAGGTATTTTATCCAAATCATCAAATGCTTATTTTTGATCAGGGAAAGGGCATGATCAGAATTGTGAGTTAGGAAGATTTTCTAGTAGCATAGCATGTGTAAGAATTGAGAAGTTTGTAGGAGAACAAGACTGGAGGCAGGACTCTTAATCTGGGTTATTAAAATAAATAGTCTGGCTGAGCTGTAAGGACAATATAAACTATGGGATTAGGTAGAAGAAGGCAGATATGAGAGATACTGGAGATAGAATCAGCAATACTTGGTGCCTGGTTGTGGTGGATGAGAAAGAGGGCAAAATCACAGATGACATGAACCTAGATTACTACAAGAATGGAAGTGCCATTGTTAGAAACAAGGAAAACTGTGATGACATTTCAAGGGAAAGATGAAGGCTTCAGCTTTAGACACACTAAGGTTCAGGAACATTTGGTGGAAATACCTTTCACACAGATCTGGAGTTTGTGAGAGAAGTCAGGACTGGAAGTATAGATCTAGAAGTCCTCTTTACAGAGGTAATAACTGTAGCTCTGGGAGTCCGTGAGATTCTTTTTCTTTTCTTTTCTTTTTTAAGTCAGTGAGATTCTTGAGAGAGGGAGTATAAAGAGAAGAGAAAAGAGGATAGAGTGTTGGGAGAATGTCTGCATTTAGGAGATTGGAGGAAAAAGAGGAGGCAGAGAAGGAGTGGTTAGGGAGTAGGAGAAGTGGGAATGTCTCAGAACCTGGAGAAGAGTATCCAAAAGGAAGCTATGATCAATAGTATTGAATGCCACAGAAAAATCAAGAAGGATGAAGACTGAGAAGAGGCAGTGGGATATGGAACCTGTTCTTGAAGAGAATCACAACATCAGGAAGGTGATGATATGACATGCTAATGAATCGAATTTAAGTGAGGGAGGCCTGTGCAAAGTCACCAGTCTCACTTTCTCCTCCAGAGCTCTCTGGGTCCAGTGGCAAGATATAGAACCTAGAAAGTAATTGATTGGTGACCCTTGAGAGAAATGTTTCCAGGATGGAGTGGCGGCAATGATAGTGGCTAGCATTTATGGAGCACTTTGAGAGTTTGCAAAGCACTTTACAAATATTTGTCTTGTTTGAGTCTTACAACAACTCTGGGAGATAGGTGCTGTTATTAGCTTCATTTTAAAAATTAGGAAACTGAGGCTTATAGAGGTTAAGTGGCTTGCCCAGAGTCCCACAAATAGTAAGTGTCTGAGGTGAGATTTGAATTTAGTTCTTCCTGACTCCAGACCCAGAATTCTATCCATCGTGCCAATTAACTGCCAGATTTCAGATTCATCTACATTTGGATGGTAGATTAGAGCTGAGAAGTTCCTTAGAGAATAGGGACATAGTCTTATTTGGGAGAAAGAAAGAGGGAAGAGACAATAGTTTCAGGATATAACAGGATCTTCTCAGTAAAACAGGAGATGAGTCACCTCGTAGGGTACAGTAGGTAGACTCTAAGAACTTGAGGAGGAAGGTTTGAAACAACCATTATGTTGTGACAATGCTGTACCCTTCAATTTCTCCGATCCCAACTCCAAGATCAATTGCTTAGCAATGAGGGGACTTGTGTGCTTCTGGCCACACGTATGAAGAGCTGGGGTTTCTAATGAATCATGAAGTGAATTATTGCTTATTGGGTTATGGACAACTTTATGAGTATTGCTATGAATAACAGAGGATAGATTGGAGAATTTAGGTCAATGATATAATAAGAACCATTTAAAAAATTAACCTTTTATTTATAGGGGCAGAGAATTCTTGATGCCCTTTTATGCATCCAAAAAAACTCTTCACTTAGGCAAATCAGTAACTTTTCAGTAACTTATTACCCTAGAGAACTGTGTGAGACTCTGAGGAGTTAAATGACTTGTCCAAGATCACACCACCAGTGCATTTCAGAGACAGGACTTAAACCCATATCTCTTTGACTCCAAAGTCAGTTCTATTTCCATTCATAATGTTGTTGAAGATCATCACCCCTATTGGTTGTGCTGTGGTAGGTGAGAGACTATGCGGAATATAGCTTGAACATGGGTGTGTTAAACCGGAGGAGGGAGTCATCCATCCCCTAGAATCCAGCCCGTACTCACAAAGTGGTTGGGGATGGGTTAGGTAGGCCCAAGAGAGAGGTGCCTAAGGTGGGCACAAAGGTAAAAGAGGATGCTGAGGATTAGGAGGGAAGTGTGAAGCTGGTGATGCAGCCGAGAAGAAGCTCTCTGTGATGGCAGTCAGATTAGGATCTTTTGCTGCTTTTGTTTTTGGTTATACCAAGAAGTATAATGCCTCTCTTTGAATGCGATTAAGGAGGATCTTTCCCCCTCACTGTTAACCTGGGAAGATTTGTAGGCAAGTCCACACCTTTTGTCAATGAGGCACTGGTTCTCCAAGGATGTGATGCCTTCTTGCTCTAAAAAGTGTATAAAGACTCTGAGATGCAGGTTTTATTTTGGGGCTTACTGGAAGTGTTTGTTTGGCCAGACCAGGACTCTGGGAAGCCACGGCTAAGGAGTACCCCAGCTTGACCCAGATTTCGGTACTTCCCTCTCGGGTAACTATGGTCAGACAGGTACAACTGTCTATTGATGATCAGATCAAGGAAGTCATGTCTTTTGGCTTTTGATTTCTCTGTATTTTCTTTGGAGTTCAGGGTGCTGACTCCCCCGAGCTAGGTGAATCATATATATGCTTGACTAAAGGAATGACACATGTACTTGATTAAAATGATTGTTAACCCCTCAAAAGCTGCCTTTCCTTTTATGAATGCAGATCTAACAACCTGTAATAGCAAGCCCCCCTTGTGTATGCTAGGGGGCTTACTGATACACTCTCCTTCCCTCCAACCCCTGATGTCAGTGCCCTGGGGCAAAGCCCTAGTTACCCCAAGCTAGTTCAGACTCTAATAATAATAACTCCCATTTTTTTAGTACTTTCAGGTTTATAAAGCACTTTTCCTTGTAATCATACATGGTAAGAAGTTCAAGTACTATAATTACCATTTTACAGTCAAAGTAGGGAGTCCCCCATCTTCTGGATTGGAGCACCTCTCAACATCTCTTATTTATCTCTTCTCCACTCACAAGACTATTGGCCTAATTCAGGCTCTCATTACCCTTCACTTGGATTATAATGGCAAGTGGCTTCCCCACCTCCACTCTCTCCCCATTTCAATCCATCCTCCATACAGGGGCCAAAGTGATTTTCCTAAAGTGTATGTTTGACCATGTCACCTCTGCCTTCAATAAACTCCAGCAGCTCCCTCATTACTTTCAGGATAAAATAGAAAATTCTCCATTTGGCATTAAAATTTTTTTCCCAACCTGACTTCTTCCTACTTTTCCAGTCTTCTTAAACTTTACTGCTCTCTGTACACCCTATGATGGAGCCATATTGACCTATTTACTGTTTCTCACCCATAACCCTGCCTCCCACCTCTGGACCTTTGCACTGGCTGTCACTCATGCCTGTAATCTTTCCCTTTTCATGCCAATCCCTCTCCTTTGCCTCTTGGGCTTCATTCAAGAATCATCTCAAATCCTACCTCCTACAAGAAACGTTTCCCAGTCCCCTCCCTCCCCCCCACACCTCTTCTGCTATGCCTTCTCCTTTGAGATCTCCATTCATTTATACTGTATTTATCTTAAATTTACTTAGTCACATACCTTTGGTCTCCCTTATTAGTGTATGAGCTCTCTGAGGGCAAGAATAGTCTTCCTTTAAATGCTCAGTGCTTCACACAGTGCCTTGCATCCAGTGTTTAATAAATGCTTGTTGACTGATAGACCTCTCAGGGAGCTAACTGGGCAGGCCCAGTCAGGCTCTGAGAGGACTGACATGTGCCCTAGATCATTGTTGAAATATTTGCACTTCTGAATGATGGAGCAATCTTTTATTACTCCCCATGTCTGAAGGCTGTGTCAACGATGATTGGTGACTGAGCCAGGAAGAGCAGTAGGCTATAAAAGAAAGGGCAAGATCCTGCCTCTTTTGAGTGTGTTGATGAGATTCAGATAGCTTCTACCTTGGGCTTTCAGAAGAAGGGAAGTGGGGGATGGATAGAGATCTCTTTCCCCTTCCCTCCCCTTCCCCATCAGTAATGGTTATGAGCACATAGAAGTGAGAGCAAGCCTGAGAATAGACCTTGATTCCCTGGCTGCTTCTTCTGTTTTGTGTTTCTTTCCTTGAGCCCAAGTTACCAAATAATGACACGAGACTGGGGCTTTTCCAGCCCCATAAAGAGGTTTGGGGATGTTTGTTCAGTGGGAGGTGCTTCTTGAAACTAAACTCTACTTGGACTAGAAGATGATCATCATGAGGAGTATACTACAGATGAGAAAGGTTAGGTGACTAACCAAGGGTCAGACAGGAACAGGGATTTAAATCCAGAGAAATACCAGTTCCAAGCCCTAGACTCTTCCCATAATAGCATATTGAGAAAGAGAGTATCAGTACAAACCAGGGAGAGATGACTTTGTCTCATTGTCTGAGGTTTGGACCTGATTTTAAAATCCTATCCATGATTTAAACGTTGGAAACTGGAATATGGGTAAGGGTGCTAACCCAGCACCGAGGCTTTAGGAAAGGGTACTGGACCTCTGTGTGCCTACATTGATCAGACCATATATGAAGTAGTATGCTAAGCTAGGGAGTCACATTTTAGGAAGTCCACTGATGAACTGTGGAACATCTAGAAAAGGGAGATGATGCCATATAAGGATGAGTTGAAGGAACTGGGAATATTTAACCTGGAATAGTCAATCAGTAAGCATTTTTAAATACCTACAAGGAGCTGGTCATTGTGCTAAGCATTGGAGATACAAAGAAACGTAAAACACAATCCTTACTCTCAAGGAAGTTCCAGTCTGTTGTTTAATACGACATGCAAACTGCCATGTACAATATATATAAATATATATATATATATATATATATATATGTATATATTGTGAAATAATTGAGAGAGGGGAGGCACTAGAATTAAAGGCAGATAAGCAGGGGTCCGGAAGAGATCCTGTAGAAGGTGGGATTTTAACTGGGACTTGAAAGAAGTGAAGAAAGCCAGGAGGTAGAGAAGAGCAGAGAGAACATTCTAGGTAGGAGGGGTAGCCAATGAGAATGTCTAGTGTCAGGAAGATAGGCACACTAACACACTGTTGGTAGAGCTGTGAACTAGAACAGCAATTTTGGAAAGAAATTTGAAATTATGCAGCAACAACAAAGTGACTAAAACGTTCATACCATTTGAACCAGACTTCATTAAAAGGTTTATGCCCCAAGGAAGCCATGGATAAGAAGAAAGTCCCCATATATTCCAAAATATTTATAGCAGCACTTTTTGTGATAGCTAAGAATTGGAAACAAAGTAGATGTCCATCAACTTGGGGGTGGCTCAACAAATGGTGACATATGAAAGTAATGGAATATTATTGTAAATGTAAATGTAAAATGTAAAAAATTATTTAAGTCCAATGCACTGTTGGTGGAGTTTTGAACTGATCTGACCATTCTGGAGAACAATTTGGAACCATGCTCTAAGGGCTATAAAACTTGTACAGCCTTTGACCCAACAATACCATTATTAGGTACATATCCAAAAGAGATCAAAGGAAAAGGAAAAACGCCTATGTGTACAAAAATGTGTATATATTGTGGTGGCAAAGAATTGAAAATTGAAGGGATTCCCATCAATTAGGGAAAAACTGAACAAGTTGTGGTATATAATTATGATGGAATACTATTGTGCTATAAGAAATGATGAGCAGGATGGCTTTAGAAAACCTGAGAAGACTTATATGAACTGATGCAAAATGAAATGAGTAGAACCAGAAGAACATTGTACACAGTAATAGGAATATTGTAATGATGACCAGCTGTGAAAGATTTAGCTACTTTGATCAATACAATGATCCAAGATAATTCTGAAGGACTCATGATAAAAATTCTATTTACCTCCAAAGAGAGAACTGATGAAATCTTTATTTTTCTTGCTTTTTTTCTTTTTGGAACATGGTCAATATATTTTGCATGATTTCACATATATAATCAAATATTATATCAATGTTATATCATAACATTGCTTATTTCTTAATCGGGGTGAGTAAGGAGTAAAAGGGAGGGAGAGAATTTGAAACAACATTTAAAACAAACTGTTAAAAATGAATAAATAATAAATTGTTTAGTGCATAAAAAAGAAATTATGTGTGTGATGATTTGAACTGATGCAAAGTGAAGTAAACAGAGTCAACAAAACAACATACAAAGCAACTACAACAATGCAAATAAAAAGAACAATACAAAATCAAAAGTAAATGTGACAAAATTATGAATATCAAGTGGGACTCAAATGAAAAGATATGAGAAGACACCCCCAACCTATCCCACCATGGAAGTGGGAGGTCCATTGGTGTTACACATTGCTTATGTTTTTGGACTTTTAAAGTGTATTGATCATTTGTACTGACTTTTCTTTTCCCTCTCTAAAAAATGTACTATTTGTCATAAGTGAGGAGTCTTGGGTAGGGGTAAGGAAAATGATAACGTTAGAAATAGAAAACATCAATAAAGTTTAAAAAAAAAAACAAGAAAATGTTTGGAGTCAGGACATACAATGTTTTATTTGAGGAACAGCTTGGAGGCTAGTATTGAGGCAGTGTAAGATGCAAGGAGACTGGAAGAGAAGACTTGGGGTACGTGATGATACTTGAAGAGCTTTATGTGGAGGACTTTAGATTTGTTCTGCTTGGCCCCAGAGGGCAAAACAAGGAGCACCAGATGGAAGTAACAGAGACAGATTTTTAGGTACAGAGAGGGAAGAGGAATGGATTGGCAGGGGGGACTTTTGGAGAGGTGTGTGAATTGAGATTGGGAGTGTGGGAAGAGCGGATGGAAGGACTCTTGGAGGGATGGGTAAAGTGGGGGGGGGGAAGATAAGGTAACAGGGATAAGGCAAAAAGAGAGGCTGAGAAAGAAAATAGTAAGTAAAAATGAGATGGAAGGAAATTCACAAGTCATAATTATAACTTTGAATGTGAATGAGATGTTTATAGCAGCTCTCTTGGTGGTAGAAAAGTGGATCATCATTTCAGAACTGGAATGGATTTCAGAGGTCATCTAGTCCAACCCTTTCATTTTATAGATGAAGAAATGAAGACCCTGAAAGGTTAAAAATGACTTGCCTGAAGTCTCACAGGTACTCCGTAATTAAAATTGCTCTATACTTTCTACTGTAGATACATGCAAGGAGGACATCATGCATTAGTTACTCTTTGGCCAGTTCTTTTTTCCTAAGAGAATATAAGCTTCTTAAGGGCAGGGACTTTTATATTCTTTTGTATTTGTAGCTACAGAGCCTCACTCAGTATGGCTATTATAGATTGACTGAGCTGAAAAGGGAAACGGGTATCTAAAAGGTAGCTTGGTGGGTGATCTAGTAGCTAGAGCACTGGTCCTTGAGTCAGGGAGATCTGAGTTCAAATTCAGCCTCAGACACTTACTCTCCCTCAAGAATAATAATAGCACCTACTTTTCAGGGTTATTGGAAATTAAGATGAGATAATATTTGTAAAGAATTTCTAAAGTGCTTGCTACCTAGTAAATATTTAATAAATGTTTATTCTCCTTCCTTCCTCCTCTCTCAAAACCCTTCTCTCTCTCTTCATCTTTCCCAAACTGGAGCCTCATCCATATCCTGAGGAATTGGTGGATAGTTCTTCAGATAATATGTAGGCCTGAAGGATTGAGTGGGGAGGTAATTCACAATTTTAGGAGAATAGGCAGCCCTGGTTCATTTAGCAGCAAGAGAAGAGGTCTTCAGAGTCAGAAAAATCTGCATTTCAATCTTGCCTATGATATTTTATGATGGAATAGCTAGATAGACAGACAGACAGACAGATAGATAGATAGACAGATAGCTAGATAGATCTGAGTCCTAAAGTCCATTGGTATGGATTTCTCTTCTCATTGGTGGAGATCAATATCCCATATCATTGTGAGGGGCAAGAAGGGGTTAGCTAGATGGAGAGAGGTGAGCTCCAATCTCTTTGAATCTCTTCAGTCTCTTCTTGGAGCTCAGTTGCTTCCATCACATCTAGTTTCTAACTTTCATATTACTAAATCCACTGTTCTAAGCTAACAGGGAAAGGAAGGTTACAGAAGGAAAAGATTCTAGGAAGAAGCTAGCATGAAAGGAGCTGGCAGTTTCCATCATGTCCCTATCCCCAGCTTGCTACACTAGAAACTTTGGGAAACTTCCTCTTGGGCGAGACCCTGAACTCTCTATCTGTCTCTTTCTCTCTCTCTGTCCCTGTCTCTATCTCTGTCTCTCTGTCTCTGTCTCTCTGTCTCTGTCTCTGTGTCTCTCTCTCTGTCCCTGTCTCTCTCTCTGTCTCTCTGTCTCTGTCTCTCTGTCTCTCTCTCTCTTACCTTGTTCCCAATGGAAGAGTCCCTTCACTTTGTGATATATTTTCCTCTGTATACTTTCTCTGATTTCTGTTTTGCTGTTGATTTGAATGAATGAGTTTCTTTGTCATTCATGACGTGTGTTCATTGTGGAACTGCTATTTGGTGGGAACGGAGTCAAGAGTTGGATATATAAAGCTTGGGGTCCTGCTTCTCTAAATGAATGAAACAGTTATCACAAGTTAGCTTGAACCTAAAATCACATCCCTTGGACTGATAATATTTAAGGGATCAACAGATAGATAAAATTCTAGCCTGCTACTTCTTTCTCTTTGGGGAGAGCACAGTAACCAAACTTCTGGCCCCAAGCTCTTGCTTCCCTCCAGGCAGGAAATAAAGTCTCCCTTGAATAAACAAGGTGGGGTGGAGGGAGAAGAGACTAGAGATATCTATTCTACCTCCCTTCAGCCCACACGATAACATCACCATGCTACATGTGGGGGGCAGCCCTCACTTGATATAGTTAGCATTTATTAAGGGCTTACTACCTGCCTAGAATTGTGCTAAGTGCTGGGATACAAATATAAACAAAGAAAACATAAAGGAGCTTACATTCTAATGGGAAGATAATACATAAAAGGGGCAGAGAAAGGTATTTTCAAGGGGGAGGTAGGGATGAAGCCCAAACTTCCAGTAGAGTGAAGGTGGTTGGATAGAAAGACTATGGTGAGGAGATCGCTGGAGGGAGGTCTGGATGTTCACTTATCAGAGTAGGACTGATATTCAAGTTTCTTTGGAAACATTTACACAAGTGTCTTTAAATTTCAGTTTCTGCATCTGTAAAATGGGGGTAATAGCAACTCTGCTATCTATTTAGAACTAAAAGCAAGAGCAAATTCAAGTTACTCATTTTACAGAGGAGAGAACTGAGCCCCAGAGAAGGGAGTAATATTCCACTATACCACTCTCAAGCCTTGTCCTAAGGAAGGTATTTTCAATAAGGAATTGTGAGCTATCACCATCATTCTTGAGAGTCAACGAAGTGCAGTGGATAGAAAGCCAGGAGGACCTAGGTTCACAAACTGGCTGTGTGACCTTGGGTCAATCACAGCCTCTTAGTGAAATCTCTAAGACAACAATAGATCGTGTTAGTCTGCATTGTTAGAAGGAGGTTCTTCACCTAGGAGGAGCCTTTATGAAGTCATAGGTCCAATTCTTTTCCATAGACTATTATTACTACAGCCCGTCCTTCCATATACTAAGCCTATGCTTATCTTCTTGGACAATTGCTAAGTGAGGAGAGGATGACCCTTTCCTAGACCTGATTTGGTCAGGGAGGCTTGCAGGAAGACCTGGTTTTGAGAAGAAGCCAATGGAACCTAATTCCCTTTAGAGCAATGCCTATTATGCAAGGAGAACTGAGGGAGACTGAGAATATACGTATAATAAAGGGATTTGCTAATGAAGGCTGAATTCTCAGAGTATACATGGTGTACCCTGCCTCATGTCAATTCACGTGGCATCCTGGTGGGCCTGCTTCAGGTGGAGGTGGAGGGACTGTTCCCTCCACTTTAGGGAATTTACAGGCATCTTTTGACTGTTTCCTGTCAACTTACTGTGTGGTGATGAAATGCCTTTTAATTGGCAGCTGAACTGGAACTGAGTGTGCATACAAAAAGTTTGAGTGGGTGGTCTCTGTCTCTCTTCTCTGGCAGCTTTCAAGTGAGGAGGAAGAGCTGCTGCAGGCCTCCTGTTGGGAGGGTGGCGTTGGGCCCCATCTCCCACCCAGCTGCATATGGCTGTGAACACATGGTGTCTGTTTCTTTTGTCTCATGTTTCTTCTCTCCTCATCTTAGGTAACTCAGTTTCTGGAGATGAAACAGACCAGGTTACAGCTATGTGCACTTCAGAAGGTTGGAAAAGCCATTGGAAGTCTAGTGATTGGAGTTGGTAATGGAGCCAGCAGTCAGCCAAGGCAGTCAAGTCCAGTAAGGAGACCTCCAAAGAGCTGAATGACCTACTTGACCCAGGCTAGTTGAGCAGTGGAGTAACTTGCTCTTAAGCTATTCCACACTGAGAGGTGACCTTGTTAGAGTTTCCTGAAGACACAAAGAACTCTTAGGACCAAGATGTAGACCCCCAGGAGGACTGTGTGTAGCAGTCACTTTAAGTATGAGTCCATTTTCCTAGAGGACTAAATGGGTATGTAGAAGGGAGACTATGCCTCTTGATTTGATGGGAATATTGCACTTTGTTCCTTGCCCTTGCTCTACTTTCTTAATAAATATCCTTTCATAAAAACTAATTGATGGGCAGGTAGGAAGTGCAGGGGAGAGGGTATAGGGCCTGAAGTCAGGAAGACTCATCTTCTCTGAGTTGAAATCTGTCCTTAGACACTTACTAGTAGTGTGACCCTGGGCTAGTCACTTCGCCCTGTTTGCTTCAGTTCCTCATCTGGAAAATAAGCTGGAGAAGGAAATGGCAACCCCCTCCAGTATTCTTGCCAATAAAACTCCAAATAGGGTCATAAAGAGTCGGATATGATGACTAAAGCAACTGACCAACAACAGTTGATATTAATTTATATTAGGGAACACACTCAGTATTATCCTTAGATGTAGTAATTGCCCTCTGGAAGAGTGAACCTAGAGTTTGTGTTACACATACACTACAGTTTTGTGCTAAACATGGGTTTTTATGTGTCTGTGCATGAGTGTGTATATGTGTGCAGGTGTGACACCATGTAATAGTTCCCCTTTCCACTCCTATGATGGGTAGAAACAGATCAAAAGAATTTCTCCCCAATGCATCAGACTGGTGTCTGCATTCTGCTTTCCTCTGCCCCAGAGGTTGCTTTCTCAGAGCCAATATTTGATGACAGATAGAGGTAGGGGAGAATAAGTTTCCAAGAGCTGGCAGAGTTATCCCTAAGACATCTGACCCCAGAACCAGGCATTCAAGCCATCATGGCCCTGGTACTCCCTCCCTTCCTATAAAGCAGGGGTTCTTAACTTGCAGATCCATGGAGACATTTCAAAGGCTGGTGACCCTGGAAAGGGAAAAAATGATATCTTTATTTTCACTAACCTTTGGTTTTCTATATAATCCTATGTATTTTATGCATTTAAAAACCTTATTCTGAGAAGACTGCCAAAGGTCTGTGAGACAAAAAAAAAAAAAAGATGGAGGGGAGGAGTTAGGAATTCCTGCTATAAAGAAAGGGAAGAGGGAAGGAAGAAAGGGGAAAACCCAGGCTGTGTTCTCACCCTTGATGACCTGGATTGTTGGGATTTTAAGGGGGGTATAATGGAGGTGGGGGGAAGACTGAAAAATGGGACTTCTCTCTTCCCTGTCCTTCCCCCAGAGCTGGTGGATTGGAGCTGTGGGGGAGCCAAGCCATAGCTTTATTAAAAGTGCTTCCTCTGATGCTGGAAAAAGCAGAGCAGATAAACATCAGCCTTCAGTGGGATGTGGTTCTGATTAGGACAGAACAAGATATCCATGGGAAATGGTTATAAAGGGCCAGCCTGGGGCGAATAGGCCCCACAGTCCCTGCACGGGCTGTAGTTGCCTTGGAAAGAATGTAAGAGCTGGGGTTTCTGGGAGGGTCTGTCTATATTTGCATAGTTATTTACATATCATTCATTAAAACCCTGCTCCTTTCCCCCTCCCCTCCAACTTCCACCATTAGCCTCTCTAGTGGCCCAGAAAAGGGGGATGGATTGCTCCAGGTCTCACAGTGACCTTTTTTCTATGAAAAGCAACCCATTCAGGCCAGAACCCATAGATATTAGTGGGCAGACCTTTTTTTGGGTGATTGACATGGTGGATTTGGAATAATATAGTAGAAATAGCCTGCACCTAGAGTCAAAAGACCTGGGTTTGAATCCACCTCACAGCTATGTACTACATGTGCGACAACCTTGGGTAAGTAACTTGACCTCTCTAGACCAAAGTTTTCTTCTCTAGAAAATGAGAGGGATGAATTAAGTGATTCTTTCCAGCCCTAAATCCTGTGGCCCGAAGACAAGGATGAGGTATTCCCCAGGGGACTAAGGTGTTTATCTGAATACCCTAATCAACAAATAGCCTAGACCTGTCACTTACCTAAATGTCATCATTCTCCTCCAGGATCTCCCTCCTTCCAGTGGTTTCCTAGGGGTATTAGGAGCCTAATAGAATTTCCTTTCACTAACCCAGAAGGCTCAGACCAAGCCTAGGAAGGAGCTGGGGGGAGAAAAAGTGAGGGAAGCAGCCTCTGGCCCTTTAACAGCCTCCCACCTCCTCGTCTCTTTCAGAGAGAAGGAGGAGGGAGAGTTGGTCTGAAAAATGAGTATGTCCCTTTTCCAATTTCTCCACAGCTCCTTCCTTCCAGCCCCGCTCATCTGTTCAGGTGAACCTCAGGCTTGTCATTAAGTTTCTTTCTTTGACACCTCAGCTGCTTCCATGCCTGGGGCACTGCTCCTTTTTTCCTCCCTCCTCCCTCCCTCCCTTCTTAAGCTTGCCTGAGCAACCAGCAGCAGGGAGGAGGGAGTGGGGGAGCAACCAGCATGAAATGGTGATGCAGAACTTTAATTTGAACTCCTTTCTGCTTCCTGGCTCCTTCCATCTAGGGAAGTAGAGGTGAGAAGAGAAAGAACTGAGGAGGAAATAACAAACTGAGACATCCAAGAAAGCTGGTCAAGACTGGTCACTCTGTACTTGGGACTTTCCTCAGGCCAGAAGGAACAGGTGGGATGCCTGGGAAGAGAGTCCTGAGCTGGGGAAAAGCAAGAACCTGTGTGTAAGCTCCTTGAAAACAGGGACGGGGTTTTATTTTTTGTTTTTTGCCTTTCTTTGTATCTCCAACACTTAGCACAATGCTTGGCACATAGGAGATGATTAATTAAGTCTAGTGGCTCCACTCACTCTATGTCTATATATCTAACAAAGTTCCTCACAATGATACCTGTAGACTGATCAACTAATTTTCATTCCCATCTATTTGAAAAGAATAGCTCCCATTTTTTTTTTAGCACTTTAATGTTTACAAGCTTTTTTAGGTTTATTTAGCATCTCTAGGCTGATGACTCTCAGATAGATCTATCTATGTATCTATCTCTATTCCTTTCCATATCTTTATCTCTCTCTCTCTCTCTCTCTCTCTCTCTCTCTCTCTATATATATATATATATATATATATATATATATATATGTATGTATGTATGTATGTATGTATGTATCCAGCCCTAATCTTTTTCTTGAGGTCCGGTCACATGCCTATTGGACATTTTATACTGGATATCCTGTTCCCAGTTCAGGTGTCTCTTGAGATGCCTGTGGACATAGCAAATTCAATGTATCCAAAAATAGAACTCTTTATCTCCCCCTCCCACCCCAACCACCTTTCTTCTGAGTTTCCCTAATACTATTGAGGATACCACCATGTTTCTGTCACCTTGGTTTGCCACCTCTGTGTTATGCTTGATTCCTCTTTTCCATGCCCCTTCCCCCCATGTCCAGTTAGTTGCCCTATCTTGCAGTTTCTATCTCCATAGCATCTCTCTCATTCATCCTCTCTCTGTTCACACAGTCACCACCCTAGTTCAGGCCCTCTTTTCCTCTTGATTGATAAAGTATAATATAAAATGGAACATGACAAGTATAGATAGTAGAGGTACAAATTTCTGTGAAACATCTGAGGAAGGAAAGATCAATTCCAGCTTCTGGTGTCCAAGAAGACTTCATGAAGAAGGTGGCATTTGAGTCAAACCTTGGAAGATGAGTCAACTCTCAGCAGATAGAAATTGTTGGGTTGAGGGAGGTAGGAAAGGGCAGGGCAGGTCTAGAGAATGAGAGTAGTCTGGTTTGAAGTCTATAAGAAGGAATAGTGAAACAATAAAAACCTGGAAAGGTAGGTTTGATCCAAATCAGAGAGGGCCGCAGATATTTGACTGAAGAGTTTGGACTTTTTCAGTAAGCAATGGGGAACAATTGAAGGTTCTTAGACAAAGGAGTGACCAGGGGAACCACTTTGGAGTCTATTGCAGTAGTGGAGATGAGGAGAGATGAAGTCTAAACTACGAGAGTAGTGATGGACCTAAAAAGAAGGAGTCAGCAGCCAGAGATGTTGTGGGGATAAAATGAATAGGACTTGACTGAATGTGGGAATAAGGGAGAAGAAAGAGTAAAAAATGATTCTAAAATTTACAACCTTTTTCTCATCACCTCTTTTAACTATATCTATCACTCAAACATTAATTATTCAAACTCCTATCTCTAATTCTTTCTCTTATTTCCCTTTCTTCTGTCTCTAAATTCTTCCCCTTACCCACTCCTCATCTTCTCTAGCTTCTTCCTAGAGGAACCAACAAGAAATTCTATTTTGAATCTGACTCTCAATAACAGGGAGGAATTTTTTTGGGTGGAAATGAAGGGAATATTGAGAATAATTGACCATTTTGATAGAGAAAGCGAGGAAGTCTGGGTAGAGGCTGACATGAATCCTAAATATTAGGAAAGCAGATAGTAGAACCACATGGAATAAAATGCTTCAGGAGAAATCAACCCAGGGAACATAAGAGATGCTCAAGAATGAAATTCTCAAGACACAAAGGGAAACAATTCCAATGGAAGAAAAATGGACATTTTTCCCATGTCCCATTCATAGTTCTTGCCCCAAAGTACCCCTGTAGTGAGGGGGTGGCAGAGAAAAGAATAGAGTCTGATGTTATGTACCATTAATAAAGTCATCATTCAGTACAAGAAAAAAAGGTTATGCCAGAGTAACTTCATTCCTCCTCCCCATTTTATAGTATTACTAAATTATAGATGAGGGGAATATCATGGATATAGCTTACTTAGATTTTTGCATACATTTTGGTAAAATTTCTCTTATTATTCTTATGGAGGAGATATGGAATAGGCAATAATACAGTCAGAGGAATTCAGAACTGGTTGGATGACTGAACTCAAAGAATAGTTGTTGATGGTTCAATGTCAACATGGCAGGAGGTCTTCAGTAAAGTACTCTAGTGAACTGTGCTTGGCCTTGTGCTATTTAGCATTTTGTGTGCCCAATAAATATCTGGTTGATTAACTTGAACAAATACATAGAAGGCATACTCATTAAATTTGGAAATGACACAAAGCTGGGACGGGGAAGGTGAAGATAGTAAACATGTTGGATATCAGAGTCAGGATCCAAAAGGATCTTGATATGCTAGAGAATCAGACTGGCTTGTAAGATGAAACCCAATAGAAATAAATGTAATAAAGTCTTATATCTGAGTATGAAAAATCAATATCACTAAAATAAGATGGAAGAAACATGGATAGACCTCTCTTGTCCTAAACAAAATTGGAAGTGTGGGGGGGACAGGTACTTATGGACTGCAAGTTCAATACAAGTCAGTAGTGTGATGGAGCAGCCAAAAAATCCTAAAGAAGTCTTGGGCTGTAACCAGGAAGACAGGGATGTGACGGTCCCACTGTGCCCCTTGTCAGACATCTTCTGCAATGTTGTTTCCAAGTCCAAGCATCACAGTTGAAGAAGTTGGTAAGATGGAGAATGTCCAGAGGGAGGTAACCAGAATAGTGAAGGGAATGAATTCCATGCAAATGTGAGAATTGGGTGAAGGAGTTGCACATGTTTAACCTGGAGGAAGACAGGCACGGTGGGACATGATAGTTGTCTTCAGGTATTCACAAAGCTGTTTGGTAAAGAGGGATAGTTTTATTCTGTTTGGCTGGCTTCAGAAGGCAGAACTAAGAGTAATTGATGGAAATTTCAAAGAGGTAAATCTAAACTTAATATCAGGAAAAATACTCTAATATAATAACTGTTCAAAAGTAGACTGGGCTGCCTGAGAGGTGGTGTTTCTCCCCCTGTTTGCATGTCTTCAAGCGGAGTCCACTTGTTGGGAATGTGGGGATTCCTTTCATGTATGGATGGACTAGGTAGTCACTGACCTCCCTTCCAACCCTTAATTCTGTGATTTTGTGGTTCTATTATTCTGATTGGCCCCTAACAACAGCCTCCAATCTAGTCAATAATCTGGTAGGCAGTGGAGATACAAGGACAAAATGAAAATTTGCCCGTTCTCTTGAGGAGCTAACATTCCATTAGGGGAGATGCAACATGTAAGTAGATGAGTATATACATGATCATTTAAAGAAAAGAGAGGATACCTTAACAACAAGGAGGATCAGAAAAAGCTTTCTGTAGGAGATGGCCCATGACTGGAACCTTGAAGGAAGCTAGAGATTTTAATAGGCAGAATGGAGAAGGGCATGTAAGTCATGGAAGCAAGAGGTAGAATGTCACATGTTGGGAGCAACAAATAGGCCAATGTGACTGGAATGATGTCAATGAATAATAAGTCTGGGAAAGATAGAATGGAACCAAAATCTGAAGGATTTTAAATATCAAGTCCAATGGGTTTTTTTGGTTGCGGCTGTTTGTTTGACTGAGTTCAAGTTTTTCAGAACAAATCCTTTTATTGAGGGAATTTGTTCTGTGAAGTTTGGATTCAGTCAAAAGGCCACACTTAAGGACCCAGAGGACCACATGTGACCTGAAGACTGCAGGATCCCCATTCCTGTCCTAGAGGTAATGGGGAGCCATTAAAACTTCTTGAGCAAGGGAGTTATGGTCAGATCTTTAGGTGCTTTAGAAAGATTATTTTGATAGCTATGACAGAATGGATGAGACAGGAGAAAGACAGGAAGCCAAAAGTTCAGTTGGGAGACTTTTACAAGGAACCAAGATATTGAAGACCCATATGAAGTCTGTGTAAATGGAGACAAGGAGATAGGATATAAGCTATGAAAATAGGAGTCAAGTCAACAAGCATGTATTAAATTTCTCTATGTGCTAGACTCTATGGAACAGATAGTACTTAACAATTGATGGGATGACCAAGAATGAAAAGTCAAGGATGACCCCAAAGTTGTGAACCTGAGTGACTGGAAAGATAGTGATGTCATCAACAGAAATAGAGAAGTTTGGAGGTGGGATATATTTAATGGAAAAGATAATGACTTCTCTTTTGGAAGGGAGAAAGGGAGAAAGGAAACATTTATCAAGGGCCAACTGTGTGCCAGGCACTGTGCTAACTAATTTACAAATATTTTCTAATTTGATCCTCACAATAACCCTGGTAGGTAGGTGCTAATGCTATCCTTATTTTACAGTTGAGGAAACTGAGACAGACAGAAGTTAAATGACTTGCCTGTAGTCATACAACTAGTAAGTATCTGAGACTGGATTTGAACTCCAAGCTTAGTGTACTATCTACCACACCACCTAAATGCCTCTAGTTAAGAGGATATGTTGAGCATGAAAACGCCTACAAGAAATTTAGTTGGTTATATCCAACCAGCATTTGGTGATTCAGAACTGTAGTTGAGAAAAGAGGCTAGATTTGGATACATGGATATGCAAGTCATGTGCTTAGAAAGAATTTCAAATCCATGAAACCTGATGTGGGTAATAGGGAAGATAAAAAGTCCCAGAATAGAGCCTCAGGCACACCTGTCATTAAGGAAGGAGACATAGATGATGCAAAGAGTGGGGAGCAGTCACATAGTTAGCAGGTGAATGAAGAGACAATGGTGTTATGAAAGCATAGAGTCAAGAGAGCTCAGGATAAGAGTGGAGGGAAGGGGGTTAGCTAGTTCATTTTTGCTTAAACATGAAATTGGTGAAGGGGAGTAATATGAACTAAGATTGGTCAAACAGGCTGATGCCACACTACAGAGCGCCTTGAATTCCAGGATCAAGATTCTATTCTTCTGGGGCAATATAGTCTTTCCCAATAGAAAGTAAGCTTCCTGACAGCCGGGACTGTTTAATTTTTGTCTTTGTATCCCTAGTGCCCAGCACATAGTAAGTGCTGAGTAAATGCTCATTAGGTAATTGATTGCTAATAGAGAGTCTGAAGAATTTTGAGCAGAGGAGTGACTCAGCTCAGAGTAGAGCATTAGAAAGATTTCTCTTGTCATTTATCGTATGTCTCTGTTTTAAATGAACTTTCTATAGTTTAATGTGATTACTGGCTCTCCCCTTTCATTCTATTTTAGTTCTTATACCTCTCTAAACAAATTGGATACCTTAGACATTGGGAAACTACCTTGAAAGTTTAGCAATAAAAGCTGACCAAGACCTCAAGTAATCTCTTTCTTGAGTGCTTCTGTCATTACCCCTGGTCATGAACGATGGTTTATAGAGACAGAAAATCAGGCTTAGAGGCAGCATGGTGTAGTAGACAGAGGGACAGCCATGGGATCATAAAGACTTAATTCCAGTCCTACCTCAAATACACAATGACTGTGCGACCCTGGGCAAGTTACTTAACCTCTCAGTGTCTCCAGACAACTCTCCCTAAGATTACATTACAGAGCAGGTGCCCAATTGCATTGGTAGAGGAGATTTTCTTGTATTAATGAAATCACAGAAGGAGGAAGAGAAGAGAAAGAGGAAGAAAAAGAACTTTGGATAATATGTAGTTCAATATATTAATTTCATAATTGAGATGGCAGAGGCTCAGAGGAAGAAAAGGTAAGGCAAGACAATACACATTTTTAAAGTGTTTATTATGTGCCATTGAGCTAACTTCTGAGGATACAAATACAACCAAAAAGAAAGATAGTCCCTGCCCTCAAGGAACTTATATCCATCTTTGGTAATTAAATTTTATTTTCTGATGAGCTCTTTTCCTCCCACCCCTGTCCCCCACACAGAGAAAGCAATACAAATAAAACCCTAGTTACAAATAAGTGTAGTCAAGCAAAACAACTTTTCTCATTGGTCATGTTTTTTAAAAAAGGGTCTCAATCTGCACTTTTTAACTGCATCATCTCTCTACTAGAAAAGGGGTAATGTTTCATCATGACTGTTCTGGACCATAGTGGTGGTCATTGTGTTAATCAGTTTCAAGTCTTTGAAAGTTATTTTTTTATTGCTACATGTTTGTTATATTGCTTGTTCTCCTGGTTCTGCTCATTCATTCTGCATCAGTTTATAAAAATCTTCCAGGTTTCTCTGAAGCCATCCCCTACACATTTTTTAAGCAATTGGAGCAAAATTTATTGAAATCAAGAAAATGGACAATAATCACCCTTCATTATTTATTTCAGCAAAATAGTATTCCATCACACACACATACACATACATACATACACATACCCCTCCCTCAGTTTCCAATTCTTTGCCTTAAAAAAAAGCTATCAATTTTTTTTACACCTGAGTCCTTTTCCTCTCTCTTTAATCTCTTTGGAGAAAGAAATGGCAAACCACTTTGCTAAATAGTATCTTTGTCAAGAAAACCCAAAATAGGATCACAAAGAGTTGGATGCTGTTGTTTGAATAGCGACAAAAATTATTAGTAAGTTAGAGCATTTTAAAAATATAGCTATTGATAGCTTGGTTTTCTTCCTTCTAAAAACTACTTATTCATATCTTTTGATTATTTATTAATTGATGTATTGCAAAGAACATACATTCCTTTGAATGAAGATAACACACAAAAGGGAGATGGAAAGGGGTGAGGGGAAGGAAGATGCTACAGTGCGGGGGAGGGGGATAGCATAGGAACCCCTCCCTCAAATGGAGGCCCTAGGAGAAGGATGCTAGCATGGCAGAAGGATGCTCCAGGGTAGGAAGGCAACTGAGTCACGGGGACTAAGTCAAGCATGTCAGAAGCATAGCCAGGAGGGGGAAAGAATCTGCCACAGTTTATACCTCATGTTAATCATTCGAATCAGATTCTCTGACCTGTGATTTGACAACAGGGGCTAAACTGAGGGATGGGAACATTCTCAGGGTACATGCTGGTGGGAGAGGAGGAGGAAAAGGAGAAGAAGAAAGGAGGAAGAATCTACCCTTTTTCCTAGACAAGTGACCTTAGACAACATCTTCATCTTACATACAAGAGGAAACTGAATCTCATTTAGGTTAAATAACTTGTCCAAGGTCACAAAGATAATAAATAGTAGAGCCAAAAATCAAATCCAAGTCCTTAAATTACCAGTTATCGTTTTTCCACAAATGTAACAAAATGTCAGTGCAGATGATCCTAAAATCCACGTCCTGATGTCCAATCCCCAACTTCCACCCTGGGGGGAAGGGAAATTGTAAAGGCATCCCATCCAGAATAAGGGACCTTTACTCTGGTGAGAGCTTCTATGTCTGTCATCTTGTGTTTTGGTACCATGTTTTAGGGAAAATGTCAATAAGATGGAGGACAGAGAGGTTAATCAGGATGGGGCAGAGCATTGCGATCATATCCTATAAGCATCTATCAAGGAAACTAGGCATGTTTAACTTAGAGAAGAGAAGAAGGGGGTGGTGTTATAACCATCTTCAAGTATTTCAAAGGCCATCTTATGGGGGAAGGATTAAGTTTTTGTGTTTGTTTTTCTACTAGGTCTCAGAAGGGAGAGATAGGAGTAGTGGATGAAAGTAGCAGCAAGGCAGAATTAGGCCTGGTGCCAGAAAAACATTCCTATTAGAAACCTCTCTAAGTGGAATGGCCTGCCTCAAGTGGTTGTGAGTTCCCATGATGAAACCTGCTACCCAATTCCTGACCTGACATGCTCCATCACCTCCTGGTGATGGACCCAGAGAGCAGATTGAGACATACATTTTTTGGACATGACCAAAGGGAGAATTTATTTTGCTTGACTAAGCATATTTATTACATATTTGTTCCTTTTTTCTTTTTTAATGGAGGGCAGAAAGAAGGTAGCAAGGAGAGATGATAGATTTTTATTAATTGAAAAAAAAAGACATAACACAAAAAGGAGAAGGTGAGATCTTCAAAATGTTACTGGATGTCCACTTGATAGAGTGTATTATTAAGGTAAAGAGGGGGTTCATTATTTGAGCACTAAGAGATTAGGTGGTCTAAGAAGGTGCTTTTGATGCTGTGCCTGTGACAAGGGGGAAAAGGAGTCTCTGTTTCCCCTGACAGGCTGTCCATTGTCCTTTCACCCAGGGTAGGATAGCTTAGAGAGCCAGGTCCAGGTTGCTTTCTACAGCCTGTGGTTTATGGGTGCTGTAAGCTCTATTGCCTGACTCTAGAGAGCAAGGGTCTTATTTCTTCTTCCACACCTCCCACTCCTCTCTCCCTCCTGCTCCTGATACTTTCCTGAGCTGACTATCTCCTCTGCCTATATGAATGACCTTGAGATGAGCTGAGGTCAATAAAATGATCTGCTAAGTGATGCATGCTCAGTGGCACATGGACTATGAATCAGCTCCAAAGGCCTCAAGCAGAACCATGTATGGATGAGAGAATGGATGACTAATATTGGAGCTACCACTTTATCTGTGTACATACACATGTCCATGCACATGCATGTCATTATGAATGCATGTGTGTATTACATGTGTGTCTATGTACATTCTGGTCATGTATGCCCATGTATGTAATGAAGATGTATACATATATCGTGTGTATGAGCCCATGTAAGTACATTTGAAAGATAGCATGATTTCCTGGACAGGAAGACCAGGACTCAAATCCCACTTGAGATGCTAACTAACTGTGCCATCCTGGGCAAGTCACTTAATCCTTTGAGCCCTAGGAAGTGGGTAGGGGTGGGGGTGGGAGATGAGAGGGGAGGACAAAGGGAACATGTGTTTATTGACTTCCTATAATGTGCCTGTCACTGTTAAATACTTTATGGATATTCTCTCATTTTGATCCTCACCTGGGAGGTAGGTGCTATTATCCTTATTTTACAGCTGAGGAAACTAAGGTAGAGGTTAAGTGATTTGCCCAGGGTCATGCAGCTAGTACGTATCTGAGCTTGGGGGAACTCAGGCTCTTTGGACTGCAGGTTCAAGATACTGCCACAGATGAGGAAACTTCAGATTAAGTTTCTTCATCTGTCAAATGAGTGGGGTGCAATCAGTCCCCAAAGTTCCTTCTAGCTCTAAAGTGATAATCCTATGATATATGAATGTGCACATAGGTGTGTGCATGTGTGTGTACATGTATATATATACATATATATCATTCTGTATATTCATATATATATATATGTAACTGAGGATGCAGATACACAATGATACCTCCATAAATTTCTGTGGTACTCTATGCATCTTTACCACACCATCATTATCTCATCTGATCTTTATAACAGCTCTTTAAGATACTATGTTTATACTGTGTCTGGGGAGGGGAGAGGAACCCTATGACTTGAAGGTTGGCATTATCGAGTATGGGTTACAAACAATCTCAACATCAGTTAGGCTTGTTCAAAGAGTTTTTGGAAACTTGTTAGTTCTATACATGGATGGATAATGTTAGCATCAACTCATTAATATTTCCCCATATCTTTTAAGATATTACATATTTATTTTGATTAATGTCCAGATTAGCCAAGTAACATCACCAATAGCTAACATCAGACTGTTACCATATCATATGGCAAATATAGCATGCCTACCCACTGCCAACTCCAGAATGTATATGTATGTATACATACACATTTATACCTCTGCATAAATACACACATAAAATGCATATATGTGTGTACAATGGTATATGAATGTGTATATATATGTATATATACACACACATAAACAGTATACATAGCCCATACATACCTTCCTTATATGCCATGTACACATCTTTGCAAACACTAGCAACATGTATAGCATATACATATGCAACGTGTATAAAGAATGGAGAATATACAAATTTCTATGGCACTTTTATTATTAAATTTATTTATTTCATTTTAGTTTTCAACAATCACTTCCATTAGATTTTGAGTTCCAAATTTTCTCCCCATCTCTCCCTTCCTGCTACCTCAAGACAGTGTGTAATTTGATATAGGCTCTACATATACATTCACATTAATTAATTTTCACATTAGTCATATTGCAAGAATTAGAACCAATGGGGGAAACCACAAGAAAGAAGAAACAAACAAAAAGAGAGATAGAGCAAATAATATGCTTCGATCTGCATTCAGATTCCATAGTTCTTACACTTTTCTTATATGGTGTGCACACCTACATATACACCCAAAGTATATACTTTTGGTTAAGGAATCTCTCACACACACACACACTCCTCAATTAACTCTATATCATGATGCTTTTATCAGGTGAGAACTCATCTTTGAATAAGTCACTGTATCAATGTAGATCTGATATGTAAACAAGAAAGCCTCCACCCCGAGGTGTGAATCTTTTAAAATGGATGAATAAGGTAAAAGGTATGATGACTCACCAAGCAAGCTAATCAGCCTCAAAGAGCTTTAAATAGCAGAGAAATTTTATCAGTTTCCCAAGCCCAAAATGATCCAGTCTAGCAGTGGATTTCAGTTCAGGAATTCATGATTCAAATCTCAGTCAAGACCCTGAAAGAGAACCACTCTTCTGGAGAGGAGACAGTCTTTTGTCTCCTAACTCTCCACTCTATTGCCATTGACCATGCCATTAGAGAAAAGGGCCTACAGTACACAATAAACCTAGAGGAGTCAAAAGAGCAATGTGGAGGCCAACACAGATACACAAAGAAATATGAATACATTGAGAAGCAGCTTCAGAGGGTGTGACCCCCTCCATGGTGGAGAGGATGATGACTACTCCTGGAGCCCAGGAGACAGCTACAGTTTTTTTTAATTTATTGATTTATTTTAAATTTTCAACATTCATTCCACAAAACTTTGATTTCCAAATTTTCTCCCCATCTCTTCCCTCCCCCACCCCAAAATGTTGAGCATTCTAATTACCCCTACCACCAATCTGCCCTTCCTTCTATCATCCCTCCCTTCCCTTATCCTCATCTTCTCTTTTGTCCTGGAGGGCAAGATAAATTTCTATACCCCATTACCTGTATTTCTTATTTCCCAGTTGTATGTAAGAACAATACTCAACAGTTGTTCCTAAAACTTTGAATTTCAACTTCTCTTCCTTGCTCTGTCCCCATCCATTCCCATTGGAAAGGCAAGCAATTCAACATAGGCTATATATGTGTAGTTTTGCAAATGACTTCTGTGATAGTCATGTTGTGTATGACTAACTATATATCCCTCCTTCCTCTCCTGCCCCCCATTTCTTCTATTCTCTCTTTTCACCTTATCCCTCCCCAAGAGTTTTGACTTCTAATTGCTCCTTCCTCCCATTGCCCTCCCTTCCATCATCCCCCCCACCCTGCTTATCCCCTTTCTCCCCACTTTCCTGTATTGTAAGATAGGTTTTCATACCAAAATGAGTGTGCATTTTATTCCTTTCTTGAGTCAAATGTGATGAGAGTAAGCTTCATGTTTTCCCTCTCACTTCCCTCTTTTTTCCTCCATTGAAAAGTCTTTTTCTTGCCTCTTTTATGAGAGATAATTTGCCCCATTTCATTTCTCTCTTTCTCCTCCCAATATATTCCTCCTTACCCCTGTGCTCTGTGTGTGTGTGTGTGTGTGTGTGTGTGTGTGTGTGTAATCCCACCAACTACCCAGATACTGAAAAAAGTTTCAAGAGTTACAAATATTGTCTTTCCATGTAAGAATGTAAACAGTTCAACTTTAGGAAGTCCCTTATGATTTCTCTTTCCTGTTCACCTTTTCATGCTTCTCTTGATTCTTGTGTTTGAAAGTCAAATTTTCTTTTCAGCTCTGGTCTTTTCATCAAGAATGCTTGAAAGTCCTTTATTTCATTGAAAGAC
>CM053771.1:68077296-68114560 GCA_028658325.1 Potorous gilbertii
CATTCTTCTCCTCCTTGGCTTTTTGAACCTCTTTTGCCAATTGAGTTAGCCTAATTTTAAAGGTGTTGTTTTCTTCAGCATCTTTTTGATCTCTTTCAGGAGGTGATTGGTGGATTCTTTCAATATTTATTTTGCCCTCTGGTTCTAGAATATCAGGGCAGTTTTCCTTGATAATTTCATAAAAGATGATATCTAGGCTCTTTTTTTTGGTCATGGCTTTCAGGTAGTCCCATAATTTTTGAATTGTCTCTCCTGGATCTATTTTCCAGGTCAGTTGTTTTTCCAATGAGATATTTCACATTATCTTCCATTTTTTCATTCCTTTGGTTTTGTTTTGTGATTTCTTGTTTCTCATAAAATCATTAGCCTCCATCTCTTCCATTCTAATTTTTAAAGAACTATTTTCTTCAGTGAGCTTTTGAACCTTCTTTTCCATTTGGCTAATTCTGCTTTTGAAAGCATTCTTCTCCTCCTTGGCTTTTTGAACCTCTTTTGCCAATTGAGTTAGCCTAATTTTAAAGGTGTTGTTTTCTTCAGCATCTTTTTGAGTCTCCTTTAGCAAGTTGTTGACTCACTTTTCATGATTTTCTTGCATCTCTTTTAATTTTTCCTCCACCTCTCTTACTTGATTTTCAAAATCCTTTTTGAGTTCTTCCATGGCCTAAGACCATTGAATATTTATTTTGGATGTTTGAGATACAGAAACCTTGACTTTTTTGTCTTTCCCTGATGGTAAGCATTGTTTTTCCTCATCCAAAAGGTTGGGAGAAGATATCTGTTCACAAAGAAAGTAACTTTCTATAATCTTATTTTTCCCATTTTTTCCTCCTTTTTATTTTTTTCCCAACCAGTTACTTGACTTTTGGGTCCTTTGTCAAGAGTAGGATATATTCTGGGGATCTGTTAGAACTCAGTTCCTCCAAGGTGGCACAATCAAGCATGTACACTGGTCTGGGAGCAACAAGAAATTTTTGTGCCCAGATTCTGTGAGTAGTAGTTTCCTCTCCATAACCACCTGGCCCCCAGTTCCACCCAGCCAGCACTGGGGGCTGAGATTCAGATAAGCTGCTCAATTCCCCCAGGAGCATTAGGTGGGGCAGGGCCACCACACAGAGCGGAGGTATGGATCAGATGCTCAGTTCCCCCAGGGGTTTTACGATTCAACAATGGATGCAGGTTGCTGTGGGAGCTGCTGCTGCCTGAGCTATGGGAAGACGCAGATTCCTTCCTGACCAGCTGAAAAAACCCTCTCACTGACCTTTGGCACCTGTGGGTTGAGGGATCTGCAAACCCCTGCTACTGCCACTGGGGATTCCACCCCAGAGGCCTGCTCGTGACCTCTTCCCAGCACTGTGCCGCAAGGCCAATGCTGGACTGGGCTCCACTCCGTGTCCAGTGTAACACACCTTTCCTGTTGGCCTTTCAGGTCACCCTGGGCTGGAAATCTCCTCCACTATGTTGTTCTATGACTTTTGCTACTCTAGAATTTGTTGAGAGTCTTTCTTTACAGGTATTTTATGGGCTGTAGGGGAAGAGCTAGTGTATGTGCATCTTTCTACTCCTCCATCTTGGCTCTGCCCCTGACAGCTACAATTTTATAAGGAGCCTGGAAAGAAAGGACAGGACTTCCAGAAATCAGAAATAGTGAGTTACAATATTGCCACAAGTACTTCTCTGTGGGACCTTGGGTGTGCAAGGGGAATGTGAGCTCCATAAAAACAAGGACTAGCTAGATTTTCTCATTTTATCCCCAGCACTTAGCACAATGCTTGACACATTGTAAGTCCTTAATAAAATTTTCCCATATGCATTCATCTATTCCAGCCCTGCCAAAAAGATCTAGCAATCTTGGTTACATACAGGCCTGGTTCAAGGTAATGAAACTCAGTCTCAGAGCTTGCTCTGTCTCCAGTGAGCTCCTATCCTTTCTCAGTGGGGCTGGTCCAGTCCAGTTCCATCAAGACCCAGGGCTTGAGAGGGAAGGATTAGGAACTGAAGAGGAGAACTTTCTGGGCATCTTAACATACATGAATAACATGAAAAAGATGCAAAATAGTATGCTGAAGATGAAGCTACAAGGAAGGGATAGATTTTACTCTGTGGGAGCACATCTGTAGATGATGCCATTTGGGAGTAGAATAGTTAGAGTATGTGTGTAGTGTACATATGTGGGTTTTGGACAAGATGGCATATGTATTTTCATATCAGCAGGCCTCAGGGGAAGGAGAGACAACACTATTTTCATCTAATGGCTTCATCAGTCTTTCTCGATACTCTGGAGCCATCACAGCTGTGGAAGGATGCTCTGTGATCAATCCCCATCACCTCCAGGTTCACGGGATCATAGATTTAGAGTCATAAGTGACCTTAGAGTTCAATTAGTCCAACCCCCTCATTTTATAGGTGAAAAAAAAGCTGAGGTCCATAAGTGTAAAGTAACTTGTATTCAATGGTCACCGAGATGATAATTGGCACAAAAAGATTTGAACTTACTTAGGGCCTCAGAATCCAAATCCAGTGGTCTATTTATACCCTGGTCAGACCTAGCAAATGGCCAACTCTCATCCAATTTTACCCTGTTAGGTCAAGTCTTTTGGCTGTCTTCTCTCAGCTGGCTGTAGCCATTGCCTTCTTCCAGACCAGTCAGTGAAGCAAATTTTAATGCAAGAAGGCGCCTAATTAATGGGATTTCCAAGTTAATTAAGATGATCTTTCTCCTCTTGTTTAAATCTCTCAGTGAGAGCTGAGGGGAGATTTGGCCAAGCAGGTCCTGCAGCTGGGGTTTAACCTTCACCATGCCTTGTGTAGACAGAGGAGAGCATTTCCCCCATGGGACAATAGTGGAGTTCAGCATGGACTCAGGCAAAATGACAAAACAACAAAACAAAACAAAACACTCACTGTTGCTACTAGAGCCCTGGAAGGTCTAGGGGGGAACTCTTCTGCAACTTGGCACATCAGATCTGAGAATCATCATGCCATTAGTATCTACAGCAAGAAAGAGATGGGGGTAATCTGAGGAATAACTTCCTTATAGAGAAAGGTAGGAGACATAAATGAGTGAAGGGACAGGAAAAAGGGAAAAGGCTTAGAACCAAATTGGCTCATATTAACAAAAATTTGCATACTATTTGCATATGAGAACCACCTTCCTTTTTCTCTTCTACCACGTGATTATATCTTAGTTTCAATCATTGTTTCTCTTTCTGGACTTTCTCTTGTCTAGCATTCAAGGCCCTTCAGAGTCTGGCTCAACCCACTTCCCAAGGGTTATGTTGGTAACACTGATCTTACTCCAGGCCTTTTCTCTGGTTTTCTCCCATCCTTCTTCCTCTTCAGCTCTTCTTCCTCACTTCTACCTACCACCTTTCCTGGCTTCCTTCAAGATGCACCTTAAATCCTAACTTCTTCAAGAATTCTTTCCTGGTCTCCCCACTCCTATACTCCCTCCCAATGACGAGTGCTTTCTCTCTGATATTACCTTATTACCTTTTATCTTCTCTCTCTCTCTCTCTCTCTCTCTCTCTGTATATATTTTACACATACATCTTCTATGTATGTAGCTGCTTGTGTGTTGTCTCCTCCATTAGGATGTGAGCAAGGACCACATTTTTTACTTTCTTTGTATTCCCCAGCACTTCATGATCACGACGATGGTAGCTAGCATTTATATAGAATCTGCTATGTGCCAGGCATTTTTAAAAAATTATCTCATTTGATTGTCGCAACAACCCTGGTAGGTAGGTACTATTATTATTCTGATATTACAGTTGAAGAAACTGATGCAGACAACAATTAAGTGATTTGCCCAAAGTCACAAAACTACTAACTGTCTGAAGCAGGATTTGAACTTGAGTTCAAATCCCCAGTGCTCTATCCTCTGTACCACCTACCTGCTGCATGTAGCACAGTATCCAAAAATATAGTAATAGTAAGTGCTCAGATTCCTTCTAACTATAATGTTTTGAGATTCTATCATCATCAACTGGTAAGAATTCCAAATAGTTAACATTCAGCCTCACCAAGTTCCAAATTTCTTTCCACTTTAATGTTGTTTCCTTTGATCCCTCCCATCAAATCTAAGGGTTAATGCTCTTTGACACCACAAATCTCTCACACTGTCAAGCCACAACCACCAGGTATGAGGAGGAGGATCATCTATTCACTCACAGAATATAGTAGGCTGCTTTCAGCCCTTGGGCACTTGCTACAAGTCAAAGGATTTTGGGCAGCCCAAGAAAAATATAGAGGAAAAGAACCTATGTATGTAGAGGAAATCCTTTGGCATGCACAAGAGGCCCAAAGTCCATAAGTGGCCAGTAGGCCACAGGTTGTACAGGTCTGAAATATAAGATCATAGATCATAACTTTAGAAATAGAAGAGACACGCAGGTCATTCAGTCTAAACCCTTCACTTCCCAGATGAGAAAATGGAGTCTCAGGGAGATAAAGTTGTTTCCCATTGTCACAAAAGCAGGAAGTTCAATTCAATAAATATTTATTAAGTACCTACTGTGTGCCAGGCACTGTGTTAAGCTCTGGATTGCATGACTAAGATTTGAAGTGAGACCTTCAGACTTCAAATATACTGGATATTTGCTTTTGGTATTGCATACATAGTAGGGTCAACTCTACGGTTTAAACACTTTATAGGAAGACAGTGGAGTCCTTCATGACATCCACTGAGAAACCATTCATTTAGAACTGACACAAACTGTAATGTGCTTTTTAGGTAGGAAGTGAGCTCTTTGTTACTGACATTATTCAAGTGAAGGCTGAATGGGACTATTAGGGAGATTGAGGATGAGAGTCCTGCTCAGGTAGCCTGGACTAGGTATCTACCATGCTCTCTTCTAGCTCTGAGATTTAATGAAAAGGAGAGAAATAGAACCCAGACAACCCTAATTTGTATTCACAACCCCCATATGCCTTCTTTGAAGTCTTTCTTGGATGCCTCATAGTAGCAGAGAGATGACCCCGAGTTCTCATCTCAAAGGCTACATCAGGGAGAGCACAAGCTCTGGCAGGTTGTACCAAGCTCCCAGCAGAGGTAGTAATAGCACTTACCTCATAGAGTTGTTGTAATCAAATGATTTCACATAGGTAAAGTGCTTTGCAAACCTTAAAGGCCTAGGGTCTGGTGAGAGATGGACTGAGTCTTTCATCTGAGGACCAGGCTGCCCTAAATTCAGAGAGGCTCATCACAAAGTTGCCTGTAGGGGGGATTCAATTTTCAGGTAAATGACTCATGAAGACCACCTACCAAGACGTGGAGGGGCTGTGATCTGCCTTGGTGGAGGAGTGCACACATCAGAAAATCATTCATTCTTGTCTCCTCCTCCAAGAGATTTTTTTCAATCCCCTACTTGTTGGAAATTTCTCTCTCTTTAAATTATTTTGAATGTATTTTGCATTTACTCACATATATTTGCTAAAAGTGCTCTATCCAAGGTTGTCAAAGATCTTTTAATTGCCCAATACAATGGTCTTTCTCAATCCTCATTCTTCTAGACTTTTCTGCAATGTGTGACACTGTTGACCAGGCATTTAGGTGGCACAGAGGATAGAACATAAGACCTGGCATCATGAAGACTTGAGTTCAAATCCTATTTCAAAACCCTAATTAGCAGTGTGACCCTGGGTAAGTCACTTAACCTCTTCCATTTTTGTTTAGTCGCTTTGCAGCTATGTCTGACTCTTTGTGATTCCATTTGGGTTTTTCTTGGCAAAGATGCTGGAGTGGTTTGCTATCTCTTTCTCCAGCTCATTTTACAGATGAGGGAACTAAGGTAAACAGGGTAAAGGTACTTGCCTAGGGTCATACAGCTAGGAAGTATCTGAGACTAGATTTGAACTCAGGAAGATGAGTCTCTTCCTGACTCCAGGCCAAACACTCTGTCCACTGTGCCACCTTCCTTTTTTTTTTTTTAAATCTCTTCTATAAATTGGGTATAATACTAGTACCTTCTTAATAAAGTTACTGTGAGGATCAAATAAGTTAATATGTATAAGGTGCTTTCCAAACCTGAAAGCACTATATAAATTGCTAACTATTTGTATTACTAGCTATGGTGACCACCCCTTCCTGGATATTCTCTCCTCCCTGGATTTTCATGACACTTTTCTTTCTTAGTTTTACTCCTATTTGTGTGATTTTCCTCAGTCTCTTTTGCTGGATCATCTTCCATACACTATTCCTAAAGAGCAGATTCCCCTTAGGCCACCAAGCTCATCAATCTCATCAGCAAAAAAAAGGTAGAATTCAAGTTACATCTCAGTGCAGATGACTCCCAGGTCTAAATTCCAATCCTACTTTTTTCTCCTCAGCTACAACACTGCATGACCAACTCTCTGTTGGGAATTTCAAACTGGAAGTCTCATGGGTGTCTCAAACTCAGTATGTTTATGACTGAAATAATTTTCTCTTCCTCTAAACCCATCTTTCTTCTGAACTTTCTTTCTTCTGTTGAGGGGATCACCATCCTTCTGGTCTCCTGGATTTGAACCAGGGAATCATCACCTACATACACTTACTCATTTTACATATCCAATAAATTCCCGCATCTTCTTGTTTTCCCAACATTTCTTGCATCGTTTCCCTTCATTCTATTCACATGCCTACTGCCCGGGTTCAGGGCCTCATTACCTCTCCCTTGGACTATTGGTCTCCCTGCCTTAAGTCTCTCTCCACTCCAATCCACACTTACACAGCTGCCAAAGTGACAACCCTAAAACACAGGTCTGACCTTGGTCACTGGCCTGCTGTAAGAGCTCCCTATTGTCTCCAGGATCGAATAAAGACCTCTCTCTCCGGTACTTGAAGTCCTTCACAATTTGGTTCTTGTCTACCTTTCCAGGTTGATGATGATGATGATGACAGAGCAGCTAACTTTTATATAGCTCTTGCTATGTGCCACTCACTGTGTAAGTGCATTACTTCCCTTTACACACTCTTCATTTCAACCAAACCAGCCCATTCCCTGTTCCCCAGATGGAACATTACCTTTTCCATTGCCATGACTTTGCATAAGTACTCCCCGCCCCAAACCTTGAATGTACTCTGGTTTTATTTTAACCTCTTGGAATCCCTGGCTTCCTTCAAGGACCAGTTCAAGCACCACCTGCTTTATATGACCTTTCCTTTCTTTTCCTTCTTTTTCTTCTTTCTTCCTTCCTTCTTCCATCCCTCCCCCTCTCTTTTTTCCCTGTCTCTGCCTCTATCTCTCTTTTAATCAAATACGTTTCAGTCTGTACATAGCGTCCATTAGTTCTCTCTCTGGAATTGGATAGCATTTTTTATATCATGAACCCTTTGGAACTGTCACAGATCATTGTATTGATCAGAAAAACTGCGCCATTTACAGTTGATCATCCTTACAATATTACTGTTGCTGTGCAGAGTGTTCTGGTTCTTTCACTTCATTTTGCATCAGTTCATATAGTCTCCCCAGGTTTTTCTAAAACTACCTATTCATTGTTTCTTACAGCACAATAACCAGGTGACTTTTCTTGATCCTCCCTACCCTTTTTACCACCCTCTCCCACATTGATTTTCATTTACTTTGTTACACATACATTTACTTCCATGTGTACACATTGTTTCTCATCGGTAGAATGTTTCATTTTTGTATCCCTAGTACTTACTGTGTGTCTTGTCCGTAATAAATACTTCCTAGATTGAATTGTAACCCTCCAATTTTTAAGGCCCTATCTCACATTACTTTGTATACCTATATATCATTATCTACATATAAATGTTTAGATACATTTTAAAATATACTTATCTATGTATACATTGTTTCTCTGTGGCATGTTTTTTGGTTTTTTTTAACATCCCTAGCACCTAGCATAGCGCCATGTTTGTAATAATTGCTTAATAAATACCTACTGGATTAAATTAAATTTAAGTCTGAATACAATACAAATATATCTGTTTTTCCTTAATGTTTTTGAGGCCTTTTGGAACTTATTTACAACAGAGAGAAACACATTCTACAGACATCAAATGCATTTCTAATATCAGTCAATTCATTTGTGCCTTTGCTCACAAGGACTGGGCAACAGGATGTGAATTCCTCATTAAGACCCTAGAACTGAGAAAGAATTCAGAGCCCCTGGCAGCAGGTCAGGAGCAGAGCTAGAACTGGATATTTTTGAACCCTGAGCAATGTGTCTTGTGCATGTCCCCTCTGGGTGATTTCTATTCATGGGATTCTCTGTACTTTTGTGGCAATATGCTTTATCCTCAAACAGATTCCTTCTGGACATGGAGAGTGAGGTTTTCTCTGTCATTAAAAATACGTGAATTTATCAAAAAGTCATTGAAAAGTGTCACTCTTTCTCCACTCTCTCTCCCTCCCCTGGCACTCCTCTTCCCCTTTTCCCTTCCTCTGCCCTAGGGAACTGCCTGCCTTACCTTCCAAAGTCCTACGTGGGAGTGTCCAAAGATTCTCCAAATATTTGAAATTGAGAGTCTCTATAGTGGGCGTAAGCTGATTGCAGCACATTCCAAACAAGGAATTTCACTTGAAAATTAGTGTAATAATAACATTAGCTAGCACTTAGGTAGCATTTTTAAGTTTTGCAAAACACCTCAAAAATGTAATCTCATTTGATTCTTACAACAACCCTGGGAGATAGGTGCTATTATTATAAATCATCCTCATTTTGCAGATGAGGAAACAGAGGCATACAGAGGTTAAGTGATTTACATAAGGTCATAATTATAGTAAATGTCTGAGGCCAGATTTGAACTCAGGTCTTCCTGACTCCAGGAGCCTGTATACACACACACACACACACACACACACACACACACACACACACACACACACACCATGCTTAATCCTGGAGTGGGGCAGTCAGAAGGGAGGCCCTGGGACTGAGGAAACCTATTCTACCCATCCTTCTTGGTGCTTTCTACCCCTAGAAAAGCCCATCCTGGGAGGTTGTCAAGACTTTGAGATGCAGGCCTCAGTAGAAATAGTTAAAGGGAAAAAACACCAACCCTGTTCTTCCCTTTTCCCTAGGAACAAAAAACAACACACACACACACACACACACACACACACACACACACACACACACGAATAATAATTAAAAGATGCCTGGAAACTCTCTTGGAAGAGCATCAATTCTGAAGATGAAAGTAAATGATTAAAATAATTAAATACTTCAAGTTGACAAGCTGAAGCCAAATCTTGCCAGCAGACATTCGTCAGTAATTAGTTAATTAATCCTAACACAAATTATAAGCCATAACAAACCAGTCAGGCTGAACATAGCCGGCTGTTCAGAATTAAGCTTAAAAAAAAGCAGAGGAAGACAGAGGAGGAGGAGGAAGGAGAGAAAGAAAAAAGAGGATGAAGAACATGAGGAATTAAGGAAGAAGGAGTAAGGAGTGAAATAAAGGGAGGAGGATAAGAAGGGAAAGAAGAAGGAGGAGGATGGGGAAAAAAAAGGAAGAGGAAGAAAAGGAGAAGAGGAGGAGAGAGAAGGGATGAGGCATATGAAGAAAACAATCACATTTGGCCAAAGAGAAGAGCTGTGGGTTGACATTGCAAGGTGGCAGTCATTGACTAGCAAATCTTGAAAGGGACCTACATGAGGGAAGGGAGAATGGGAGGTGTCTTATGGGCCCTTCATCAAAGTGAGGGTGCAGGAGAAGCAGAGATTTCTAGAGCAGAGGAGTGCTTGGCCTGGGCTAGGTCTGAATCTGGATATGAATGGATGAAGGAAGGATAGGATGCCATCTGAGGTAGCCCTGGAAAGTCCTCTAGACTTCCCCCATTCTGGGGGACACATTCTCAAATTAGCCTGCTTTGATTGGGGAGGGTGGGGAGAGAAAGTTGGGGATGTACCATTCAGTGTCCAGGAATTCCCATCCCTATGAATGTATGCAGGTTGCATGTATGTGAATTTGCTGTACATCAGTACATGCTGTGCATGAGTGTGCAAGACTCTAGGGAAGTGTAATGGCTTTGTTCTTTCACATGTTAGTGCTGGGCCTCTGTGCATGGCTTTGTGTGCCCCGAAGCCATGTTATGTATCTGTGTGCATGCATGTGTGTATGTGTGTGTGTGCGTGTTTTGCATTATGCGAGCTCTGACCTTCAGAGCAGAACAGAAGGAATACACCCAGGCCCTGAAGGCTTGAGTTGTCATCTCTATCCATGTGTGTCTGTCGTTGCTCATCATTTCTGGCTGCTGCCACTGCTAGGCAGGCACAGGGCATTTTGCTTTGAACTAACGTCCTATAAACAGTGTCAAGTGAAATTTGACTCAGGGAACGTTGTTTCTGTCAACTCAGGGTCAGAATTACCAGCATCCCAGACTAGAGGCAGGGTAGTTATGGAAAAGGATCTCTTAGCACCTAGGGTAAGCCTCTCAGCTTTTCTCATCAGAAGGAAAAGGATAATGTCTTTGAGACGACACAGATTCTTCAAGTGTTCTTTATTTTTTTAGTTGCTAGTGCTTTCTCCCTACTCATGTAACAGAGATGTTCTAGTTCCTTTGCTCCACTTTCCAATGTTTGGACTTAGCTTCTATGCTCAGCTCTGTAACTAAGTATTTCTGTGTAAGTTCCTTGAGAGAAAGGTGTATTAATTTGGGGGGAGGGGGGAATCTCTAACACCTAGCCCAGTGTTTTATACATAGACATTTAATAAGAACACTTAGTAAGTCCACAGAATTGATCTGAATTGGGATCCAGAATGAATTTATACCGAGTAGGGATATATAAACAGACATCCCAAAAGTAAAGCCCTGTTCTAAATTTTTGTTTCAAATGATCAAGGAATTTTGAGCAAGAGGGCAGCTTGGGAGTCATTTAATCAAATTAATTCATTTTTATTGAGACAGTCAACAGACATTATTTGACTTGCCCAATGTCTCATACATAGAACAAGATCATGATTTTAACCAGTAGAAGGTGTTCTTTTCACTATAATAGTGTAACTGCCTCAATTCAACTAAACTTTTATTAAGTGGCAACTACATATAGAGTTCTATGCTAGAATCTATGGGAGATAGAAAGTTTTGATGTGTCATAATCTCTTCTCTCCTAAAGATTATAGTCTAGTGGGGCAGTGGTTTATGATAGACACAAATAACTATAATTATGTAAGGGACCCAAGCAACTGGTGATGTAGCACCAGCATAGGCTCTGATTGGATAAATGTAGGTCTCAGGAAAGATATGCAAAAATCTCAAAAAGTGCACTCGGGGAGGAAAAAGAGAAGGCAAGAGAGAAGAAAAATGGCATGGCATACTGTGTCCTGCTGGAGGTTTGGGAACTGTGAGATTTCCTTTTCCCTCCCACAGAGGTCAGACTTTTGACATCAATGTGCCAACACTGATGCCAGGACAGAAGTTTCCAGTGCTCCTGGTGACATTTGTCTCTTGCCCAGGCTTTTCCTGACCCTGGGAAGATCTCATTCCTGCCTTGGAAACAACATTCCTGAGTCAAGCAGATCCCAAAGACCCAGTGTTCCTGTGGTGATGTGTAAATTGTTATTCCAACTTTAAGTTGACTTTGGGGCTGGGGCTGAAGCTGCCTAGGTCACCAAGTCAGGACTGTATAGGACTTATAACTCTCTAGAGTTAGGAAGAGACAAGATGGTTTGCTGGAGACCAGGTTCACTTTGAACTTTGTTTGGGAGGATGATATTTTCTTTATATCAAAGTACTCTTCCCAAACCTAATTAAACTGTATTACTTCATAATACAAGGTCATAGTGAATATAAATTGGCTGGATCTGAATTTTTGAGTGGGTTGGAGCTAAGCCATGAATATTGGACATTTGAACTTGATTCTTGAATAAACTATTAAGGAGTAAAGAGTAGCAGGATGACTGTGCTGGGGAGACAGCACATACACACACACATGAATGCACACATGCACATGCATGCAAGCACATGCATGTACATGTATGCACACACCCCCAACACTTTGAAAAGTGGGATAATGAAAGGAAAGAGAATAATAAATGTGATGGGAGCCAGAGAACATCCAAGTCAAATGAAGAGCATCCTTTTTTGTTTATTTGTTTTTTAGGAGGGACTTGTCTGAAGACAGAAGGGAAGAATCATTGTTTATGGAACCAAGTCTCCACTCTCATCCTAGCATTCAAGGTCCTCCATTGTTTAACCCCACTTTTCCTATCCAATCATATTTCCCAGTCTTGCCTAACACGGGTCCCCTGCTCCAACCAAGCCATTGTTTTTGTGTATCATATTCATTGTGTTATAGCATAATAGTATACTGGAACTGAACTCAGGGAGACTCAAGTTCAAAGCCTACTTCAGCTACTTTCTAACTGGTTGGCCTCTTTAAGCCCCAAATTTCCTCAGCTGTAAAATGGAAACAATAACACTGACCCCCATCAATCATGGGCCAGTTAAGTAAATGGTAGTACATGAAAATAATGGAATATTTGTGCCATAAAATGACAAATATGAAGAGTTCAGAGAAACATGGGAAAGACATACAAAGTGATAGAGAGACTAGCAAGTAGAACCAAGAAAATCACTACAACAGGATAAAAAAGAACAACAAAATAAATGCTGTATCATTATAATGACCAAACTTGGACTCAGGAAGAGTTAAGAAAATGCACCCTCCTTACAGACGTAGGGCATATAAGGTGGAAGAGAGTCAATGTGTTGATTGTTTTTGCTGACTTATTTTTCCTTATTTTCAATCTTTGCTGTAAGGGATGACTTAGAGGATAGGGGAGCAAAAAAGGAATATATAGAAAACAAATGTGATGTAAAAACAGGAGGCATCAATAAACATATAAAAAGAAAAAAGAGGAATGTGTTTTAAAGTAGCACTATCACCCTGAATTGCTGGGTGATAAGATTAAATCAGATAATGTATTTAAAGCTCTTTGTGAACCTATGAATGCATTACTATTGCTATTAGAGTTGTTATTACCAAAAAAAATATCATTATTCTAATCTTGTTTAATGTAATTTAAATAGAAATGGTCTTGGAGCAAATGCTATCCTGTCATTACTGTTTTACATAATAATAATGCCTGGGTAATAACAGGTGGCACAGTGGACAGAGCGCTGGGCTAGGATTTTTCTGAGTCCAAAACTAGCTTCAGACACTATCTGTGTGACCCTGGACAAGTGTTTGCTTCAGTTCCTTATCTGTAATATGAGCTAGAAAAGGAAAGGGTAAACCACTCCAGTATCTCTTCCAAGAAAACCTGAAACAGGGTCACAAAAAATTGGACATGACTGAAATAGCAGCAGAATAACTAAAATTTCCATAGAACTATAAAGTTTGCAATGCACTTAACATTTATTATTTCACATCTTGTATACATGCTATTATCCTAATCTTGCTAATGTAGAAACTGAGGCTAAGAGAGATGAACTACTTTACCAGGGTCATATAGCTAATTAAGTATCTGAGGCAGATTTTTAAGCTCAGGACTTTCTGACTCCAAGTCTAGCACTCTAGCCCTGACACTACTTACCTGTGTGGAATACAACATACATTGATGTATACAAATAATTGCTTTTTATAGTTGAATAAAAATAAACTCATCTTCTGTAGGCTCATTGAAAGCATCAATGAGCATCCTCTGTACAATTCCAGTGGTAAACAGGAGGGCAAGGATGATATTGACCTCATCCTTTTCCCATGCAATTTTAATTTCTGTTAGGTCTGTATGTTTCAGGAGCTTTTCATTTATTACAGCTTGGAGTGCTTGAAGGTATGACAACATCTATTAAAAACATTGTTCTTAAGTTCTTATGTCTCACCTATTGTGGTTTACAGTTCAATTTGTGATAATTCACCAGTTTCAGTACAATTTTTTGGTTGAGTTCTCAAGTATATTTTGAGATCCGTATTTATAAAATGGAGAATTTTAAAGACAACGCATTTCTAATGTATATAATTTTAGTCTCCAAGTCATGTCTTGCTAGGTATTCAGTATATGCTAAATCTTTGCACCCTAATGCAGTGTATTTGCAATACTCCTTCTATAAATGCCCCTCCCCAACTCACAGGATGGCTCCCCGAGATGATGGTTACTGAATGTTCCAGTTGTTCTGTGAATCCACCCCTAAAACCATGGCTCATGAGTCACCATTGGTTTATTTACTTTTGTTCTAGTCATCCATCTGATTCAATTAGCTCAAAGCAAAGGCATTTGTTGAAGTGGTTTAGCATGAACAGTTGTAACAAAACATTCTCTTTATAAACTGGATGTGACTTTCCTACAAACACATTAAGCATTGGTTGGAAGAGGGAGGACACATGTAGAGTATATTAGCAGAGAGGTACATAGTTAGTGTATATATCTGGTCAATGCAATTCATACCCCAATTTTGTAGGGCCCATGTCCTTTTTCTTGCCCATGTTGTTTTTTTTTAATATCTGTGGTATCCTCATGCTGCTTCCCATGAGGCATAGCACCTCTGCTGTCCAGGTTTCTCAGCTAGACTCTGTGGACCCACTTCTGTATGTAGCTAAACTCCTAACTCCCAGGGCTAACTTTATCTCTGCTCTACATTGAGAATCTCTGGACCTGTTCTCTGATATGAACTGTGTCTCCTACTGGATGAGTTGTGCCCAACTCCTTGTGAATTGTAAAAGGAATCATTGCCAATGGCATGATGTCAGGATTTGAATCTCAGCCCTCTGATCATGAATCCAAGGCTCTTTTCAATGTAACACATGGTCTCTATAGTCAGTGATCCCTGCCTGTTGAGATAATTATTACATGACCTATTGACAGAGGCTCAGCCAAATGGGCACTTGTTTGTGGACAGCTGACCTAATGCCTTTGATAGTCTTTTCTCTTATTCTCTGATTAGGGCCCTTACTTTTCTTTAAGTCTCTGTCCTAGGTCTTCTTCTCTTCTCCCTCTATACTACTTTACTTCATGATCTCCTAAGCTCCCATCAGTTCAATTATCATCTCCATACTAATGATTCTCAAAGCTACCTACCTAGCCCTAACTTCTCTGTAGACCTCCAGTCTCACATCACTATCAGTTTTACTCTTTCTTATAGAGTCATTGGAGCCCAGTGGCAACATGGAAGTCAAGATAATTGATGATGACTTGAGATGACTTGAGATGCAGTGGGTGACATTGGCATCTTCGATGTCTAACCAAACTCTAAGTGCTCCACAGCATCTGCTTCCGCTTTTGTCTTGCCACCAATGACTTTAAAGAGTAAGACTGACAGCCTTGTGCAACTCTGCCTCAAGTAAATGCAATTTATGTGAGAATCACCTATATCATTTTATCATTTTTACCTACCTCAAAGTCCTGCGGTAACAGTCCAGTGATGAAACAGCAGGTATGGATACACTGGGAGCTGTAGTCACAACCCTGCCCACAGGTGACCCAGGCCATAGAATCATCTTCTCACTAGTTTGAAGCAGCAGTGGGATTCAATAGCCTCCTGGGTGTCTGAGCAGCCTTTTTTAAGGACTGTGCTGCTTACCTCCTAGAGTGAAGAAAGGACTAGAAAAGGCACCTTAAAATCATCTGCTTCACCAGACCTAAGCCTGATCTGCTTACTATGGCAGGTAGGGATCCTACCCTGTGGTCAAAAAACACAAAAAAATGTGCAAAAATTTTTGCGAAGATGATTTCATTGGTAGATGGAATGTGTGCACATTTATGGGCAACAAGAAATTCAGTAGACCTGAAACATAAACAACCTTTGTTGCAAGAAAGCTCATCAGGGATTGTTTCCAAATAGCAGCCCTGTGTGAAGCAAGGTTGGCAAAGAAAGCCCAGCTTACCAAAATCAGGGTTGGATATACATTTTTCTGGAGTGATGAGGAGCACCATGAATCTAGTGTAGGTTTTGCGATCAAAAATGCTCTAGTCAAAAAACTTATTTGCCTCCCCAAAAGAGTGAAATACAAACTCATGACAATGCCATTGCCACTTGCAAGAAGTACCATGCCCCCATCATCAGTGGCCTCATCCTGCTAAACTGTTCTAGCAGATGGACTAAACCAGATGAAGAGTAACTGACAGTCCTCATATCCATCAGTGAGTTAGGAAGGTATGCACTTGAAAAAAAATTGAAGACCTAGTGTTCCTCACCATCAATGTGTTGAATGAGCTTATAATTCTGGGTGACTTTAACACCAGAATTGACACAGACTATCACACAGACATGCATGGCACAGACATGGCAGAAAGTCCTTGGGAAGAATGGAGTTGAAAATAGCAACATCACCAACACTTTCTTCCATTTACCTAAATGAAATAAAATTTCATGGATGCAACCTCACAGCAAACATTGGCATTTAATACATTATGCCATTGTAAGGAGGAGAGACAGACAGGATATGAGAATGAGAAAGGTGATATGTGGTACAGAGTGCCAGACTGATCATAGATCTATCTTCTCCAAGCTAAATATTCACATTCAACAAAAGTGGTGGCCCCAAGGCAAGATGCCTACCAGAAGACTTAATATCAATATATTAGAGCACTTCTCTGAGTGTGAACATTTTGAGGGAAAACTGAGCCAACACACAGTTGGCAACAGTGGAGCAGAAAAGGAGTGGGCAGCTTTTAGAGATTTGGTGTACAGCACTGCATTTACTTATCTAGGACAGAACAGTTGCAAACATCAAGATTAGTTTGACAAAAATGATGGAGAAATTTACAAGCCACTAAATGAAAAACAAGCAACTCCACAGGGTTTACCAGCAGGATAGTTCATCCATCTCTAAGAGGGCAATATTTAATCAAAAGTAAAGTATAAGTGAAACTTGGAGAGATACAGGATTCTTGGCTCAGTAAGAAGGCAGATGAAATTCAGTTTTACACTGATAGAAACAACCCAAAGGGCATTTAGGATGCCCTGAAGACTATTTATGGTTCAAAGATCTGTGGTGTATCTCAAGTACTCAGTGCTGATGGAGCCACATTGATTAGGGATAAGGACATGATCTTGGAGAGATGGGCTGGACACTTCCATTCTCAATAGACTGTCATCAACCAATGGTGAAGGCAATGACCATCTACCTCAGGTTGAAGTCAATCTCTCTTTAGCCAAATTTCCAACTAAAGAAGGAAAAGGAAATCGGTTGTTGTATGACAACCATGGTGTGTGTGCATGTGGAGGGGGAGGGTGATGTCCTCTCTCTCATAGTCACTGTTGGCAAGATTCTTTCCAGAGTCCTGCTTAAGACTTATCCTTCACACAGAAGATGGTCATCTACTTGAGAGCCAGTGGGCTTCACAAAGCATTAAATGATGGTCAACATAGTGTTTGCTGCTCAGGAACTCCAAGAGAAATGCCAAGAGCAAAACAGCAATCTATATAGAATGTTAGCCGATCTGACCAAGGCCTTCAATACTGTCAGTTGTGAGGGCTTTGGTTGCCTAGAGAATTTCATCAGTATTGTATGTCAATTTCATGATGACATATTTACATGGATTCTGGATAACAGATGATGCTCTCATGATTTCCCAGTCACCAGTGGAGTGAAGCAGGGCTGTGTGCATGTTCATATGCTTTTTAGTATGATAATAGTCACTAATGTAGTTGTTGGAAACCTTCAAGGTCAAAATGAGGACAAAATGGCTTCAAGATCAACTACCGCACTAATGACAAATTATTTAACTTGGAAAGGCTACAAGTCAAGACTAAAGTAGAAGGAGAGTTGGCACGGGACTTTTTATTCACAGAAGATTGTACACTCAATGCAGCCACTGAGGCTGAGATGCAAGAGTATGAATCAATTCTCTACTGCTTGTGCTAATTTTGACCTGACAATTAACCCCAAGAAAATAGAGGTTCTTTACCAGTTAGCACCACACCATCCATATATGGAATCATTGATTACAGCAGATGGAGAAATTTTGAATACTGTGAATAAGTTCACTTATCTTGGCAGTATCCTTTCCAGGGATGTCCACATAGATGATGAAGTTTATACATGCACTACCAGAGCTACCTTAGTGTTTGGGAGGCTCTGAAGGAAAGTTTGGGAAAGAAGAGTTATTAGGCTTCCTACCAAACTGAAGGTCTACAGAGCTGCTGTGCTGACCTCATTGTTGTATGCCTGTGAAACCTGGACAATATACCAGCACCATGCCAGGAAACTGAATCACTTCCATTTAAATTGTCTTAGGAAGATTCTGAAGATCACCTGGCAACATAAGGTACCAGACAATGAGATCCTTTCTTGAGCTGAATTGCTAAACATTCAAATTCTGCTGCACAGAATGCAACTCTGACGGGCTAGCCACATTGTTAGAATGATAAACATGATTGCTTAAAAGGCTATTTTACAGAGAAGTCACATAAGGCAAACACTCCCATCAAGGTAAGAAGAAGCAATACAAGGATGCTTTCAAGGTCTCTCTGAAGACTTCTGAAATTGATTGGGCGACATGGGAAACACTTATGTAGCACAGCCTAGCATGGCATGTCTGCATCAAAGAAGGCACTGTGCTCTATGAGCAAATCAGAATTGCAGTAGCTCAAAAGAAACATAAGATACATAAATTAGACATGTCTACTCCAAAGATTTATGTGGACTATTTGTGCCCTACCTAGGATAGAAACTTCTGAGCTTGTATTGCTCTGATCAGCTACAGTCAGACACACTGAACCTTGACTCCAGCATACTGATGTCATTTTGGACTTCTCTGACCATGCAGGACAAGAACTAACCCCACACCTATGCTTTGATCCAGTGACATTGGCCTCCTTGATGTTCTTTGAACAAAACACTCCACTTGTTAGCTCTGGGCATTTTCATTGGATGGCCCAAATGGTTGGAATTCTCTCCTTTCTCATCCCTAGCTCTGGACTTGCATCAAGTCCCAGCTAAAATCTCATCTTTAAAGGAAGCCCTTCCCAATTTCTCTTAATTCACATGCCTATCCTCTGTAGTTTACAATTTATCCTATCTATAGCTTGTTTGTACATTGTTGTTTTATGTTGCTTCCTCCATTAGAATGGGAGCTCCTTGAGGGCAGGAACTGTCTTTTACCTTCCTTGGTATTACCAACACTTGGCACAGTGCCTGACACATATAATCCATGCTTATTAACTGACTTCCCCAAAACAATGACACCTTAATGTAGTAGCTTTTTAAGGTTTTAAGCCCCATATACATTATCTCATTTGATCCTCACAACAAACCTACAAGACAGGTGCTGTTGTTTACTGCCATTTTATAGATTAAGAACTGAGGCTAAAAGAAGTTGATTGAGTGACCTGTTCAGAATCACACAGTAAGTGTCTAAATCAGAATTTGAACTCAGATCTTCCTGACTTCAAGGCTAGACTCTAGTGTACCACCTAACTCCTTCTATATAACTCCTAGAGAGGTGATTTCTCAATATTAGACAGCAAATCAGTGGAATGGTCAGAATTGGGATTCAGAAATCCTCACTTCTTGCCCAGAGCTGTTTTCACTTCACCACTACTAAATTGTGGTCTAAATTGCAACTTGTAGATGAGTAAGGTTAGACCATTGTTTTCTAATCGACAGTAGACTTGTATCCCTGATTCAGAGGGAATCCCATGCCTAGAGCTTCACAGGCAGAAAAAAACAAGCATTTTTGATTCTTCATCAAGGTGTGGGATTTTTTTTTTGTTGGATACAAAAGTTCTTATTTCCATAAGAGCCATCCCTAATTGTTTTCTTTAATTAGGTCAATTAAATTAAGCTCTTGCTCCAATATCCCGCAGAAGTAGGAAAGTAGAGAGTTGGAGACCAAAAGCTCTAGCAATTGTTTTTCTTATAATAATATCATTGACTAAGAAGAGTTCTTTCAGATGCTTCCTGAGGTTGTCTCTATCTCTGTCAGAGCAATTTTCTGAGATCGTTATTTCAAAATTCAGGAATCATAGAGATGGATCATGTGTGCAGCCTACAGCCTACTCATGCAGTGAATCAGTTCAATTCAATTCATTTTGACAAGCATTTATTAAATCAATCACAGGTGTTCAAAAATTCTGGCGTGGGCTCCCTAAGATATTTAGCACTCTCTTGAACTTTAAAAACTCACAAGATTACAGACTAATCCAGTCCACTCTTTCACCAAAATCAGGAAAAAACATAGAAACAATAGAAGCAGAAGCAGTATCATTCTGACAAGCATTCACAAGTCATATTTCTGCCTACGTAGGGAGAGTAGGCCCCTTGCTCTCTGTTTTTGAGACTGTTTCACTAGCTCTCATCTTTCTCTTTCATCTCTCTGTCTCTGTCTGTTTCTGTCTCTGTCTCACTTGCTCTCTCCTCTCTTTGTCTCTCTCTACCTCTTTCTGTCAGTTTCTGTGTCTATCTCTGTGTCTATGTCTGTCTGTCTGTCTCTCACACACACACATACACATATCCACTCACACACATACATGGAGGTTTATAGCAGTCCTTGCTGTCTGACTCAGATGCATCCAATCAGGAGAGAGGGAAAGAGGTTCTCTTTGTCTGACTAGTGCCTTTTGGGGTGCACACCCAGCTTTGTTTCAACAGTCAATCAGAAATTCATTTTCCCCCATATGTCATCTGGCCTCAAACAGTCTCTAAAGTGGAGAGCAAGGACTCCATCATGCCCCACACACTTTCAGAGTCAGCATTGATAAGCCTCCTCACATGGTTTGACAGCAGGTAAAGTATAGGGGGCAAGTCTCCCCTATTACATTTGTGTCACTCACAGCATCCATCACAGTGCTCTGCATACAGTAGGTATTTAATAAACACAAGGTGGTCTAAAAATCTTAACACTATTTTAAGCTTATAATGCATAAAACTGTACTGAGACCTTTGAGAGATCTGCATTTGTTGAAAATTTGGATGATTGAATTAATCAAAGAGGCAACAGAGAAGAAAGAAAAGTGCACTGAACTTTAAGTAAGGAACATCTGGGTTCAAATCACTGCTCTGACTCTTCCTTGCTAGCTGTGTGACCCTGAACAAGTCATTTCACCTCTTTGAGACTCAATTTCTTTGTCTACAAAATGAGGATAATACTTGCTGAGAGTATTGCTTGCTGAGAGGATCAAAGGAGATAATGTATGGAAAGCACCTTGCAAACCTTAAAACAAGATATAAATATGAGCTATTATTATGAATAAAATAGATTATCATGGATGCAGAGGGGCTTGGACCAGATCAGTCGGGAGAGGTTTCCTGAAGGGATGAGTTCTAAGCATCCAATCTGAGATGGGAGGTACACAAGATAATGCAGAAGAAGGGAAAGCATTCCAAGCTCTATTCACTCTATGCTCATTAGCTTTCATCTCCAATGTGGCCCAATCTGTTCAACCCATAGCATCTCTAGACTCTCACTGCCTGGTATCCACAGATGGGAGAAGGAGGACCCATTGGCATGTCACTACCCAAACCAACTGGGTATAGGTTTCATCTATCCAGTGTGGGTGATAACCAAATTCCCCCTGGGCAACTGGGTAGGAGTGAGGCTTTATTGATGAAATTATTCCCTTTACGCCACCTCCCTCCCTTATTCCATCCCAGGAGGGCTGAGGGCCCTGCTGTTCCCAGAATGATTCTCACCTGCCAATCGATGGCCTGGACACTTGAACAAGTGCTAATCAGCACAATTGACACAACAGGCTGCCCCTTACAATCCATTTTCACATGGAAACCTGGATCGATTTCTCATTCTTACACTCTCTGACACCACCACCAGCTGTGGACATGTTTTCCTGAGGCTCAGGGTTTGGGAAAGGAGGCTGGTTAACTCTATGAACCCCTGATTCTATGGGGAACCAGAGGATCAGGTCTTCCAAATACATTTTCTTCCAAATACCAGGTTCTAGCACTGCACACATCAGTCTCAGGCTGAGCGGTGTCCTAGGAACAGGTAAGGTAGGTTCCTGCCCAGAATCAGCAGACAGAGGGCACCATAAGGGACACATTTTGACATTTCTTTTGGAAAATTCATCTACTTATATATGCCTATGTCATGGAGCTATGATTTCCCCAGATTGAAACCTTCTATAATTTATAACATGCAGTTCAGAGAGATTAATTGTCTTGCCCATAGATACACAAAAATCAGATTTTCCTTATTCCAAATCTAACATTCTATCTCCTTGGCCATGCTCTCTCTGACAAGGGGAGCTATAGTATGGTGTTGTGAAGAGTGCTGGGGGCAGCTAAGTGGCACAGTGGATAGAGCATTGGCCTTGGAATCAGGACCTGAGTTCAAATCTAGCCTCAAACGCTTCCTACCTATGTGACTCTGGGTAAGTCACTTAATCCTGTTTGCCTCCAAAAAGAAAGAAAAATGTTGTACATGGAGGCAGGAAAGCTCCAAGTTTGAATCCTACCTCCATTCTTAATGTGTCATCATGGCCAAGTGATTTAGCTTCAGAATATCAGTTCCCTCATCTATAAAACAGACACAATAATACCTGGAGATACTTTTATTACCACAAGAAAGCCATTCTCTAGGCCCCTTCAGGATTTATTTTGTAATTACACTTTCAACAATAGCAAATATTTGTATACACTTAAAAATGCTTTTTTATACATTTTCTTTGGACACAAAAGATAGTTCCCAATGAACACTTACAGAATATAAGCTCCTCAAGGGTTGGATCTATTAACTTTCTGTCTTTGTATCCCTAGTACCTAACCCAGAGCTGTGCACATAGTAGGCACTTCATAAAGGTTGAGTTGCTGGATTGAACAATCAAACAACCCTCCTATAAAATAAATTCCCTGAAAAACAGTTATTGTTAACAGAAAGGAGCAATGCCCTTTGGCTTTGACCGTCTACTATAATATTGACCGTCCTATGTGGCCAATTTTGTTGACTGTCTTTTGTCAGCTATTTACATCACATAAGTTAGTCAGTTAGCATTTATCAAGTACTTGTCTTATGCCAGGCACTGAGCTAGGCTTGGGACAAACATTGCTTCTGTACCTACCATAGGCAGAATGCTGTGCTCACTGCCCAAGGAGATGTAAATTTTAGGTAAATCATAATTTCTGGTTTCACAAAACTCCCACAGTGAGAGAGTCATAGATTTATATCTGAAAGGGACATTAGAGGGGATCTAGTCCATTTCCCAACCCCAATTTACAAATGAGAAAACTGAGGTTGAGAAGAGTTAAGTAGGTTATCCAGGTTGAAAATACCAGAGCTAGGATTTTGACCCAGGTCCTCTGATTCTCCCCTCCTAGATCACTGTTTTGTCATGGTAGAAAAGCTTGTAGCTCAATGATACTATGAACTATACTTTGCAGGGTTGCTGAAGATGGACAGCTCATAGTGAAAAGTTCTGACCAAAAATGAGCCACTGGGGAAGGAAATGGCAAATGACTCCAGGATCTTTGCCCAGAAAACCCCATGGATAGTATTAAAATGATAAAAGGGATGACACTGGAAGATGAGTCCTTCAGGTCTGAAGGGAAGGGTAGAAACAACTATAAGTTAGCTCCAGGACTAATGAAGGTCTGGGTCAAAGCCAAAAGGAAGCTCAGCTGAGGATACATCTAGTGATGAAAGGAAATTCTGATGCTGCAAAGATCAATATTGCATAGGTACCTGGACCATAAGATCTATGAACTAAGGCAAGCCAGATGTGGTCAAACAGGAGATGGAAATATTAAACATCAACAGCTTGAGTGTCAGTGAATTTAAATGGGTGGGAATGGACTAATTTAAATGATTATACATATACTACTGAGGGCAAGAATCCCTTAGAAGAAATGGGGTAGCCTTGACAGTCAATGAAAAGGTGAGAAAAGCAGTACTGGAGTATAATTTCGCAAATGAAAGAATGATATCTGTTTGAATCCAAGGAAAGCCATCCAACATCATAGTAATACAAAGCTATGCTCCAATCACTGATGCTAAAGAGTCCAAAGTTGATGTTTTATGAAGACCTACAATTTCTTCTAGAAATAATACCAAAAAAGATATCACATATATCATGGGGTTTAGAATGCCAGTAAATTTGAGAAACACTTCAGTGACTACTGGATTGGAAATAATCAGTTCATGTCCCAAATCTAAAGAAGGGCAGTGCCAAGTAATATTCAAATTACTGAACAATTGCCCTCATTTCACTTGCCAGCAAGGTTATGCTTAAGATTCTGTAAGGTATCATATGGAAAAAATGCTCTAAATCACTATTGATTAAATAAATGCAAATTAAAACAACTCTGAGGTACCACCCCACACCTATCAGATTGGCTAATATGACATAAAAAGGAAAATGAAACATGTTGGAGAGGGTATGGGAAAATTGAGCACTGATGTAGGAAAATTAATGCATTGTCAGTCGAGTTGGGAACTGATTCAACCATTTTGAGACCAATTTGGAACTATGCCCAAAGGGTTGTAAAACCATACTACTATGAAGTCTATATCCAAAAAGATAAAAAACAAAAATGAAAGACCTATATGGATAAAAATATTTATAGCAACTCTTCCTGTGGTGGCAAAGAATTGGAAACTAAAGGGATGCCCATCAACTGGGAAATGGCTAAACAAGTTGTAGTATATGATTGTAATGGAATAATACTATGCTATAAGAAATGATGAACAGGAAGCTCTCAGAAAAACCAGAAAGTATTTACATGAACTGATGAAAAGTGAAGTGAGCAGAACCAGGAGAAAAGTAACAGCAATATTGTATGATGATGAGCTGTGAATGATTTAACTATTCCCAGCAATGAAGCAATCCAAGTAATCCAAGGATTTATGATGAAAAAATGCTACCCATCTCCAAAGGAAGAACTGATGGAATCTGAATGCAGATCTATTTCTGTTTATCTCATTTATTTATTTATTTTTCTTGATTTTTTTTTTTAGTCTGTTTTCTTTCACAACATGACTAATATAAAATATGTTTTGTATGATTGCAAATGTATAACCTCTTAAAAAATGTTTGACTTCTCAATGAGGGGGGAGAGGGGAAATTTGGAACTCAAAGTTTTAAGAAATGAATTATAAAAATTATTTTTGCATGTAATTTGGGGGAAATAAAATATTATTTTTTTAAAATTGATAGCTCCTGGATTTGACAAATCCTTTTTGCATAAAGTTCATGTGGCTTTTGGGGGGGAGGGGGGAAAGATTATGTAAACTAAGCTTCAGCAACATGAGAACCAAGAATTACCAGAAGAGCAGGCTGGTTTTTGAAGAGACATAGGAACTAGAGACCAAATTGCCAATATTCTCTGGATTAAGAAGGAAATAGGGGAGCTCCATAAAACTATCTACTTCTACTTCATTGACTGCACTAAAGTCTTTGACTTCATGGGTCACAATAAAATGTGGCAAGTCCTCAAAGAGATGAGATGACGACCATCTTACTTGTCTTCTGAGGCACCTGCATGTAGGTCAAGAAGCAACAGTTAGAAACAAACATGGAAAAACTGATTGGTTTAAGATTGGGTAAGGAGTATGACAAGGCTATATATTGTCACCTTATTTTCTTATGAGCAGGATACATCACATGAAATGACAGGTTGGATGAAGTGAAAACTGGAATTAAGGTTGCTGGGAGAAATAGCAATAATATCAGTTATGCAGATGATATCACTTCTGATAGCAGAAAGTGAAGAGGAATTAAGAAACCTCTTGGTGAGGGTCAAAGAGGAGAGTTAGAAGCTGGCTTGAATTGTAACATAAAAAAACACCCAAGATTATGGCAATTGGTTCCACCACTTCCTAGCAAATAGAGGGAGAAGAAATGCAATCAGTGTCCAATTGTATATTCTTGGTCTCAGACATCACTGAGGGTAGTGACTTGAAGTCATGAAATGAAAAGACACTTGCTCTTTAGAAGGAAAGTGGTAGCAAATCTAAACAGCATACTAAACAGCAGACATTACCTTGCTAAGAAAAGGTCTATATAGTCAAAGGTATGGTTTTTCTAGTAGCAGTGTATGGCTGTGAGAGTTGGGCTATAAGGAGAGCTTAGTGCTGCAGAAGCAATGCTTTTGAATTGTGGTGCTACAAAAGACTTTTGAGAGTTCCTTAAACAGCAAGGAGACAAAATCAGTTAATAGTTTAAAAAAATTAATTCAGACCAGTCATTGAAAGATTAAATACTGAAGCTGAAGCTTAAATACTTTGGCCACATACATTTGAAAAGACCTCGATATTGGGAAGGATTGAAGGCAAAAAGAAAAGAGAATGACAGAGGATGAGATAGAAAGATAGTTCATGGAGACAATGAATATGATGTTGGACAGACTTCAGGAGATAGTGGAGGATAAAAGGGTCTACTTTTTATGGTTCATGGGATTGCAAAAAATCAGATATGACTGAACAATTGAACAAGAACAAACCATTGATTCTAGGTCCAGCACTTTCTACACTGCCAAACTAGCAAGTTAGGCCACAAACACTAAGAGTGACCACATATTGTGTATTATAACAAGTGCACCAGAGAGTATGAAGTCCTACATGACATTCTGAAGAGGAAGTTTCTTTCTGATCAAGGTGTAACAAGGACTATTTCCTATAGAAGGTGACATTTGAGCTGGAATTGAAAAGAAAGATTTGCTAGGCATGATGACCCATGACTGTGGTCTGCTGCTGCAGAAGCTGAGAAAGGTAGATCCCTTGCATTTGGGAGCTCTGGAGCTAAAGGTGATTGAGTATCTACACTAAGTTTGGTATCAATATGGTAAGACCCCTCAAGTGTGGGGCCATCTAGGACCCTAAGGAAGAACAAGTCAGTCCACGTCAGAAATAGAACAAGTTAAAGTTCCTGTGGCAATCAGCTGTGGGGAGACAGTCTCAGAAAGGAAAGAGTAGAATGGTAAGAATTTAAAAAGGAAAGAGGAGAGTAGGGTATTCTGGGCAATAGGGAAGTATGTGGGCAAAGGCTCATAGGCAGGAGAGTTTAGAGCACATTCTAACCATATGGCTAAAGTATAAACTGTGTGGAGGCAAGTAATAGAAGTTCCCAGTCTGAAAAACTTCTTTAAACTTTTGGCTTTTTATCTCCAGCACTTAGCAGAGTGCCTTGGCCATAAAAGGCTTATAATAAACGTTGAATTGAATTGATAAGGTTAGAAACATTAGATGGTGCCAGATTGGGGAAGGCCTTGAATGCCAGGCAAAATTGTTTGAGGGAGGGACTGAAGGATTTTGTGCAAGGAAATGACCTAGGTAGAATCTATGATCAGCCAAGTCACTTGTGTTACAGTGAAGTTCAGGGCCCTTAGTGGACAGTTTGAGTTTCCCAAGAGAGGAAAAATTCTCAAACCTTGTCCAGGATGCACAGATGTTTTGACCCACAGCTTCCAGCTCCTTCCCCTGGACTCTGAAGGGGAAGTGAAGCATTGCTATTGATGTGGTACCAGGTAACAGGTGCAGCCAGGAGGCCTCTGGGAGTGCCACACAGCACCAGCCTCCCTATTCTCCAGCAGGTTTTGTCCAGGGAGGATAGAGATTATGATTGAAGCATAAACTGACACAAATCCCTTTTCGTAGATAGTGTTTACTACTCATCTGTCCAAACACAATGGCTCAGCAGGGTAGGGAAGAAAAGAAGCAAGGGAGGGAGGAGGAGGAGTAGAGAAGGAAGTTGGGCAGCAACTCTTGACAGCTGATGCTCCTTATGGGTTTCCGGTCCCACAGGTGAGCTAAAGAGGTAGTGGTCTCCTGCCCCTAGGTGAAGATCTCCACTCTTCTCCTCCTCGTTCTCCTCTCCCAACTCAAGAACTCTTACTACCCTTCTAAAAAAGCAATTGCAACTAAAAACCAAGGACCAGTGAGGATGACAATCTCCAATGCTACCCTGAACTTTGGAGGGAGCTGTCCTAGGTGCCGGAACTGTTCTGCAAGAAGCTTCCACAATTTCACTCCCTTGCTTGAGAAGGTTCAATGACTCCCTATTGCCTCCAAAATAAAATTCCTCTGTTTAGCATTTAAAATCTTGCACAAACTGCCTCCAACTTATTCTTTCCCAGACTGGATTCCCATGACTGCCTCTCATTCAGTTGATATTCCAGTCAAACTGGACTACTCAATGTTCTCTGCATATATCATTCCATATCCTGCCTCTCTCTGGGTCTTTGCACAACCTGTCCATCATGCCTAGAATAAACCTCCTCCTCATAAACTTCTTTCTCACCTCTGCCTTTGGATATCACCCACTCCCTTCAAAACTCAGATTCCCCTAAATATTAGTCCTCTTTCCCATTCCTGCCCAACTGATATTACCTTGTACTCATTAAAATATAAGATTCTTGTGGGCATCTTACATTTTTCCTTTTTATTTATATTCCCTGAACAATAGCATAGTATGCCAGTACACAGCACACAAAATTAAAAATTTCTCATTGCATGACTGTTTGATATCTATTTTTGTACTAACTTAGCTGTTTTTTTCTCACACAAGTATAATGCTCTCTCCTTGAGAGCAAGGACTGTTTTGCTTTGTTTTTATATATTCTCAATGCCTAGCATCTAGTAGGTGCTTAATAAATGTCTGTAGAATTGAATTGTCATGGAATACATGCAAAATTGACCTCTGATTGTATGAAGAATATGGACCACTCCTCAACATCCTGAAGATTTCTCTGGGCAGCCTTTCCTTATCCTCCCAACTACCTTCCCGCCTTCTCTGCCTCCTTTGTATTGTCTTAGCATTCATTCTATATATATTTAAACAAATACTTCTTATCTCCCATGTTAGAATGTAAGTTCCCTGAGAGTAGAGATCGCTTCCTTCTTAGTATTTGTATCCATAGGGTCTAGCACAGTGCCTAGTGTATATTAGGAGTTAAATAAATGTTTATTGATTGATTGATTTGTACTCTATCCCCCACTTGGATGATGTAAAAGACTGTAGGAGAAATAAATCAATAAACACTATGGACTAACTCTGAATCTTCTAATCCCTACAACCTGACTAAAACCCAGTTTATCATTGTCCACATTTCCAGAGGTCTTTAAAGTTTAAGATGCACTTTTCTCACAACACTCTGAGGAAGGTATTATCCTTATTTCACCCTGCTGCTCTTCAGGCATCACAAGGACTTTCCTGACTCATTTAGTACTTTCCCCTTGAAGGTGAGCTTGTATCTATTTTATATGTATCTTGTATATATCTACATATCTATGTATTGTCTCCTCTGTTAGATTACAAACTCCTTTAGGGCAGTTACTTTTTCACTTTTGTTTCTCCAGAAATTAGCACAATGCCTGGCACACTGTAGGCACTTAATAAACATTTGTTGATTGATTAAAAGAAGTGTCAGCTAGTAGACTGAAGCATGATAAAAGCATGATTAAATGTGTTGTTCTTGTTCAATCATGTTTGACCCTTTGTGACTCCATGGATCATAGCATGACAGCCTCTTTTGGTCTCCACTATCTCCTGAAGTCTGTCCAAGATCATGTTCATTGTTTCTATGACAGTATCTATCCATCTCATACTCTGCCACCCCCCTTTTTTTGTCTTCAATCTTTCCCAACACAGAGTCTTTTTCAATGAATCCTGTCTTCTTATTATGAGGCCAAAGTATTAAAGCTTCAGCTTCAGCATTTGACCTTCCAATGAATTAATTTCTTTAACTATTGACTGATTTTGTCTCCTTGCAGTCCAAGGAATTCTCAAAAGTCTTCTGTAGCATCACAATTCAAAAGCATTGATTTTGCAGCACTCAACTCTCCTTATAGTTCAACTCTCATAGTCATATACTGCCACTGGAAAACCCATAGCTCTGACTATACAGACCTTTTGTAAGCAAGGTGATGTCCCTGTTTTTTAGTGTGCTGCCTGGATTTGCCAAGCTTTCCTTCCAAGGAACAAGTGCCTTTTCATTTCAGGACTGCAAGTCACCATCTCCAGTGATGTTTGAGAATATAAAATCTGACACTGAATTTTTTCTCCCTCTATTTGCCAGGCAGTGATAGGTCAGTATCTTAGCTTTTTTGATGTTATGCTTCCAGGCAGCTTTTGCCAAAAGAAGGTAAATTTTGATGGCCAGAAGCTGCCCAGTTAACTTGAGATTTACTGACTAGATTTCTTCCTTCCTTCCTTCCTTCCTTCCTTCCTTCCTTCCTTCCTTCCTTCCTCTCTCTCTTTCTTTCTTTCTTCCTTCCTTTCTTTCTTTCCTTCCCTAGAACCTTAGATCCAGTGCACTCTTAAAGCCCATAGATTGAACCACAATGGCTCCCTGCCCAACCTTCATTCAGTGGCTGTTTCTGGACACTACTCTTGGCTTATAATGAATGTCAATGGTAACTGTTTTTGGTCAAAACAACAACCGTGAGGCTTCTTCCCCTCCCAGCTTTATTTATTTATTTTCTATTTAAAGGAGCCATCCCTTGACTACTTTGTAAAGAGACCTAGTCACTGAATGGGCATTGCATTCTGGACCATCTCCAGCCATCCTGATGAGTGTCTAGTCACTGGATCCGGATGGCACAGGAAGAGAAAAAGAGGCTGGTGACCTTGCACAGCACTCCCTCACTCAAAATAAAGTCAAGTGCAAGTCATGTCATCATTTCTCTGATGTCATGATCCTCTTCGAAAAGGAAGGATGAACACAAACTTTTTTGATGATAAGCTTTAAGGCAGTTTTTAACCCTCTCCTCTTTGACCCTCACCAAGAGGCTTCTTAATTCCTTTTCACTTTCTGCCATATCATTTGCATATCTAAGATTGTTGATATTTCTCCCAGCAACGTTAATTCCAACTCTTGATTCATCTAGTCTGTCATTTTGCTTGATGTACTCCGCACATCATATAAATTAAGTAAATAAGGTGACAACTTATAGCCTTGTCATATTCCTTTTCCAATCTTAAACCAATCAGTTTTTCGTGTTTGGTTCTAAATGTTGCTTCTTGACCTACATGCAGGTTCCTCAGGAGACAAGTAAGATGATCAGGTTGTCCCATCTCTTTAAGAAATGACACCATTTTGTTGTGATCCACAAAGTTAAAGACTTTATTGTAGTCAGTGAAGCAGAAGTAAATATTTTTTTCCCTGGAACTCCTTTGTTTTCTCCATAATCCAGAGAATGTTGGCAATTTGGTCTCTAGTTCTTCTACCTCTTTAAAAACCGGCCTGTTCTGGTAATTCTTGGTTCTCATATTACTGAAGCCTAACTTATCTTTAGCATTGCCTTGCTGGCATGCAAAATGAGCACAATTGTGCAGTAATTTGAACATTTCTTGGCATTGCCCTTCTTTAGGTTTGGGATGTAAACTAATCTTTTCCAATCAATGACCACTGTTGAGTTTTCCAAATTTGCTGGCACATTGAGTGTAGCACTTTAGCAGCAGCACCTATTAGGCTTTTAATAATTCAGCTGGAATGCTGTCACCTCCACTAACCTTATTGTTAGTAATGCATCTTAAGACCCATTTGACTTCATTCACCAGCCTTTAGATCAATAACCATACCATCATGGTTAGCGGTGATGTTAAGATTCTTTCTTTTGTATATTCTTGCCACTTCTTAATCTCTTTTTTTTTCTAAGTTACTACCATTTTTTTCCTTTATCATGTTTATTTTTACATGAACCATTCCTTTATTATCTCTAATTTTCTTGAAGAGATCTGTTGTCTTTCTCATTCTATTGTTTTCTTCTATTTTTTGCATTGCTCATTAAAGAAAACCTTCTTTCTCCTTGCTATTCTCTGGAATTTTGCATTCAATTGGCTATATTTTTTACTTTCTCCTTTACCCTTCACTTTCCTTCTTTCCTTGGCTATTTGTAAAGCCTGATCAGACAGACATTTTGCTTTCTTACTCTTCTTTTTGTTTGGAACATTTTTTATTACTGCCTCCTGTAAAATATTGCAAACCTCTGGCCTCTTTAGGCACTCTATCTGCCAGATCTAATTCAATCAATTTATCACTTCCACTTCATATTCATAATAGATAATATTTAGTTCACACCTATGTGATCTGATGAAATGTGGTTCTTTGATGATATATTTTATTGGATATGTAGGAAGATTCCTTCCCTTGCTCCTCTCCTCTTCCCAATGTCTTGATAATGTTAACAGATTACCAAGCAAGTATTACATCCATTCTATGGGCCAGGAGCCATACTAAGCCCTAGGGATACAAAGGGAAAAACACCAGTGCCTACAGTCAAGGATCTTCTGTTCTATGAAGGGGAGAGACAACATGTACCTTAATAAATATATATAGAATTAATAAGAGACAGCTTGGGGTGGGGTTAGAAAAATTTTCATAGAGTAAGTGTTTGAATTGAGTCTTGAAGGAAGCAAGGGAATGTACTAGGCAGGGGTAAAATGGGAATGTATTCCAGGCATTGGGGATAATAGGGCAAAAGTACAGGAGATGGAGTATTATGTTTGAGCAACTGAAAGAAAGCCATTTTGGATAGACTGTCAGGTTCAGAAAGAGAAATAATGTCCAGTGAGGTTAGGAAGATTGTTTGGGACCAGGTCATGGATGTTTTTAAAGGCCAAACAGAGGAACCTATATTTGATCCTGGAAGCAATAGGGAGCCATTGGGATTTATTGAGAAGGGAAGTGCCTTGGACAGACCTGTACCTAAAGAAAATCACTTTAGTAATTGGGTGAAGGATAGATTGGAGTGGGAAGACACTTGAGGTAGGGATACCAATTAGCAGGTCATTGCAATAGTCTAGGATAAGAACTAAGGGTGTGGCTATGTGAGTAGTGAGAAGGGAATGGATTTGAAAGATGTTAGGTTTGTAGAAGATTTGGTGACTGGTTGGCTATATGGAGTGAGAGAGAGATGAATTGAGGATGTCACCAAGTAGTGAACCCAAGAGGCTGGAAGGTTGGTAGTGCCCTTCACAAAGACAGGGACATTTGAAATGCTTACTCTCCTTATTTCAGTCTCTAAATTATTCCTTCAAGTCTCAATTCAGATGCCCATAAGTATTCCTTGATCTACCTCTCCCTGCTGAAAGTGGTCTATCCCTCCTCCTCAGAAGAAAGAAAATTCAAGAATGGATGGTGAGAGGATTGGACTCCTCATGCTGGGACCAGTCACCAAATCCACTCCCTCTGCTCCCCAAATGATGAAATAGCCAAGGAGACATGTGATTGTAGATGCTCCCAATGACAAAAACAGAACAAAACAAAATAAAACTCCAGTTGTCAGTTATTTTGGATACTGAATCTAAGGCTCATGACAAAGGTCCTGAGATTTCACAGAATGTTCAGCTTTATGGATTTATGGGTCAAACTGTTGCAAACTGTGCTGTATGATCTACAATCCTTTACCCACTTAAGAGAAATATGAACAAGGGGCCCTAAGCAAAATAAACAATGTATTTCTTGGAACTCTTGCCTTTGGACTATCCTCCTTAAAAGCAGAAATTGGTTTTTTATCTTTCTTTGTTAATGCATTGCTAAGCGCAGTGCCTAGCACATAGTAGGCATTTAATAAATACAAGTTGAGTGACTGACAAATTGCTTGGGTCTGGCCAAGGGTTCAGCCTTAATGTATATTTTATTGTGCATTGTCTATTATTACCATTGATTCTCTAACAAATTACTGTATACAGAGAAACATATTTTGTATGTTCTTATGGGGAGGTGACTCCATTATACCAATGTGTCATTACCGGAGGTCAGCTCAATATAACAAGCTTGAGGAAGAGGCTAGGTTTGCAAGAGGTAGGAGAGTTGAGCTCATTCCTATTTAGTAAATACACGTGAATCCATGCTTACTAGATAGTGGGTGGTTGGCGTGGATGCCAAGAGAGAGAAACAGAGCTGGGAGATAGGTTGTCCACATTCCAAGAATCATAAAGAGGTTGGAACAAGGTAGCCATCAGGATACATGGAGGACTCCCCATTGAAAGATACTTTTTACCAAATAAGAGCATCTTAGTGGCTAGTAGTGCCACCTATTGGTTAAATTTGCATCCACAATGCCCAGCCCAGAGCCTTGCACATAGTAGGTATTTTATAAGTGTTTATCAAAATCAAGTATTAGTGGTGAGAACAGTTATAATAATAAAAACCCAGATTAACCTGACAGATTGTTCTGACAGAACGAGTCATTGGTCATGTATATTTCAACAGTTTAGCTTTGGGCAAGAAATCTCTAATGCTGACAGGTGTGCCGAATCATCACTCATCATAATTATTCTTTTCTGTTATTATTAACCTTATAGGCTCAGGAGCCTATATATCAGCCCCTATAGAGTTTCTGTGTAGATACAGTACACTCAGATCTATTTATATAACCAATAGAATTTAAGCTCCTTGAGGTTGAGATTATTTTGTTTTTGTCCTTGTATCCTCAGTACCCATTACAGGAACTGGCATATAGCAAATGTTTTAAAATGTTTGCGCTATTAAATGGGATTAAATTGAATGTAGCCCTATTCTCTTTCTTGAGTACTAGTCCTGTATCACCAACTATCAGCTAGATATTTCCATTTAGATGTCCTATCTATATCTTAACCCTGACATATCCAAAATAAGACCCCACACATGGAGACTTTCTCCAAACTTTTTCTGTTTTTTTCATCCTCCTAACCACCCAAATACATGATCTTAGAGTATTGCCTCACTCTTCCCTCTATTTCCCACCTTTCCATATCCAATCACTTGTCAATACTAACCTCTATAATCTCATGGGAGTGTTTTTAGAAATTGGAGTTAAGTGACTTGCCCAGGGTCACATAGTTAGTGATTGAGACCAGATTTGAACTCAGGAAAATGAATCTTCTAGATCTTACTCTATCCACTATGCTACCTAGTTGCTCCCCAAAACCAGTGTTCTTTGTACTACTCCATGCTTCCTCTACCTAGCCAGTAGCTTACAGTTACGAGACTATTAGGTAAACAAAAAAATTATTAGTCTAGGTCTCTTAACAAAAAAAAAAAAATCCCAAGCTACTGCTTCCTCAGCCCCAGCAACATGAGGAGTCCTGAGTACTCCCAAGTTGATCAGAGCCTTCATGACTTGTATTGGCTTCCAATTGCCTGTGTTTGCTGCTCATTTCTCCTGGGCTGAGAGCTCTAGGGGCCATCAGCACCTGCTAACTGAAATCTGATATGCTTCCCCTGCTCAGTACTTCTATTTCTCATCTCTCATCGAAGAGCCCAGCTGGGGTGAAGGAAGAGTGGCATAGCGTGCAGAGGGCAGAGACTGTTCCTGAGGATGGATGAAGCAAATAAAAGTTAGGGATTAAGGGATAGATAGTTTGTGTGTCAAAAGACCTGAGTTCACATCTACCTCTGATGCTTGCTCCCTATGTGACCTTGGGCATTTAACCTACTCTAGTCTCAATTTCCTCATTTTAAAATGAAGGGGTCAAATAGATGGTCTCTGAGGTCACTTCTAAATGTAGATATATGTTGTCTGCCTCATCTATCTATTAGTCATTTTGTGCAAACCCAAATTTCCCAATTTTAGTGAACATGAAAAGATGGAAGGAATTGGGGGGAGAGATCTAGGATGAAGTGGGGTTTGTTAATAATAGAGAGGAACTGGGCAGGGTGGGGTAAGAATTTACTGGACGAGGGATGTTGGACTGCCACTAAACCATCTCCACTACTCCAAGAATTCCACATTGTGATGGTTCCCAGTTCAGGGGAATCTTGATTCAGTGGAAAGGTAGCTGAGAGAGAACTTTGAAAACCATAGAATCCTAATGGAGAAGAACAAGTAATCTCTGAGGACCTGGTAAGGGAGGAGTGGAAGGTTAGTGTTTGGAATGAGGAAAATGGAGGTGGGGGAGAAACACACTGTCCCAATCACTTATGTCAACACTTGGGGCCAACCTGGTCTTAGTCCAACTTTGCTTCTGCCCCACTATCTCCATACTATCCAGTCGACAAGGGGAAAGAGAATATGCTGATTCAGAACTGATGCAATAATTTAAGGGAAATAAAAGTACATACAAAAGAAATCTCCCCATTCTCAGATGGAACTCCACCACCACCCCAAGCTTTTTAACCCAATCCTTAACTAAAATTCCTCCAGCCTAGCCCGAATCCCTCTGTAACAGAGTTTCTAGTCCCATTCATGGACCTATCTTCCATGCCTGAATGGAGTTCATTCGCTGCTTCCCCAACTCTGGATTCACTCCTAACACACTCAAAAACCTGATTGCCAAAGGAAAAGGGGGAAAAGGGAATGTGGTTGGTTTGTCCACATTCCTATGCAAAACCTTCCTCTTTCCTCTACTGAGGGAAAGCCAAGAAAACATAAATTAAAAATTAAAAAACAGGCTCAGGATCCCTATCATCTTAAAAGTTAGGATAGATCAATTGGGTATGGAGGGCACCCCCAGAACTCACAAAATAAAAAAATAAAAACAACTTTTCTTGCATTTAGGGAGTAGTATGAGACTTGGGAATTATGTGATCAAGGAACTCTGATAGAAAATGGAAGAGAATGGGATGAGAAAGAGAAGGGTCTTTTAGAAACGGGAAATTCTTGAGTCTTTAGCCTCATGGGTGAGGTGCCTGTGACCTTGTCATAAAGGATATACTTTACTATTGTTCAATGACTTGGAGCTGTCTCCCACTCCCAATCTGGCAAGTCCTATAGAATTGTGAGCTCTTATAAGTACTGATTTCAATAATAATGGATTCTAACCCTAAATGCCTAGTCTGTACATACCATAACCAGGGCTTAAATGGTAGTGGGGTGGAGCCTCAGTATTTTAAGAGGCAGAATAAAGAAGGGAGTAACAACCATTGCCCCATTCAAAAATGATATAAAACAATATTTAATAAGTATTCACAATTATGTAGCACTTGAAAGTTTACAAGGTCCTTTATTCACAACAGTTCTCTGAGGTATATAATGAAAGAACTATTATTCTTATTTTTACATACAGATAGGAAAACTGAGGAAATTAGGAAAACTAGGAATTTAGTGGCAAAGTCAAGGCTCAGATTTAAGTACTTTGATTCCAATACCTTTGCTCTTAAAAAAATATTGTCATGAAATAAAGCTTTATTTTATGAACTTCCCACCATCCAAAAAAAAATCTTAATGTTCTTCCTTGTTTCCAGTGTGTCACAGTCCTGCTGAGCAAGAGAAAGAGAGAGAGTATTTTCAGGAAGTAGAAATCCATGTTTTTTGCACTGGCATAGACAGCAGCCTAGAAACATGGTACACTGCAAATAAGTGGGGTAAAAGACGGGCTCTCTTCCCAGCTGAATTTGCCTTTCACATTGAAGGGGGTAAGGGCAGGGGATAGGAAATAAACATTTATAGAATACCTACTATGTACCAGGCATTGTGAATTTGCCTTTCATATTGAAGGGGGTAAGGGCAGGGGATAGGAAATAAACATTTATAGAATACCTACTATGTACCAGGCAT
>CM053771.1:68115060-68137881 GCA_028658325.1 Potorous gilbertii
ACAAATGTGGAGAAAATTTTGGAACCCAAAATCTTGTGAAAATGAATGTAAAAAGTTAAATAAATTTATTTAAAGAAAGAAAAATAAAATAAAATAAAAAGAATTTTTACCCTAGACATAATAGTACAAGGTATCTTCTTTCATTTTCCTCTAATTTTAAGAAATGATTGACATTTGTATTTAGGTCCCATACCTCTTTGCAGCTTACTGTGGGATATTGTATAAACTGTTGGTCTAACCCCTTATTTCTGCCACACTGCTTTCTAGTTTTTCTATTATTTCTTGTTTAATAGAGTCCTTATATAAGTAGTTTGTGTCCTTGTCAACTGCCTGATATTACAGAGGAGGAATTTACATGAAATCATAAATGGGTAAACTTTTTGTAACTCATAGAGTTCATTCCAGATATGTTTTTATTTACTTATTTCAGTATCAGTTTTCAGCACTGTAAAATGAGGGAGTCAGACCCTATGATCTCTAAAGTCTCTTCCAGTTCTAAATCTTTGGTCTCCTGTACTGATTGTGCTCTGGCTCCCTTTCTCAAAGACAGGAAGGCTGCATTTCCTGCTCTGGGTTTTAATGTACAGTCCAAGGGGCTTGAGGTGAGGCGAGTTGGGGAGAAATCTCTTGATCCTGCTGTCACTGGCTTAGGCCCCCACCTTCTATGTTTCCCTTTCTCCACTATTCGATACCAAAAAGAAGTATACCAGTTCCATTTAATCACTTAACATCACTCAGTTTGTACAAAGGGACATTTCCTTCAAAGATTTAACAAGAACAAAGTATGACACTTTTCTCCCAGTACCTCAGAAGGTTCATTCATAGGATGATTTTTTACAAAATATTGATTGTGTCACGTTCATGCTTAGATGCACCCTGATTTCCATCTCAGGCCAGGGTTCTGCTGGCCTGGGTGCTGAACGTCAGTCCTGAAGGCTGTTTCTTGCTCTTCTGGGTACTGATGCTATACTGACTATAGAAATCCAGGATGCATTTGGAGATTCCATCCCTTTCCTCAAAAAATGGAAGAGGACAAAAGCATATTCGAAGGAGCAAGGTTTTTGCACATTAAAAGCATCATCTCTTACTGGGTGCCTCAAACAAAGGAATCAATGGGATTCCCGTAAGGGCTGGGCCCAAGGTGACTCAGCTTTTTTGAAGACATTTCCAACTCCAGATGCATAATCAATTGAAAAAGATACCTCCATACAACATAATTTGCAGACTGGAAACAATGTCTATGTATGCTCCCGTCTTACAGAGGGCCTTCCATCCCACATCATCATGACTCTTTCAGAATCGGGATTCCACTGCCTATCCAAAGGGAGAAACCAGAAAGATGAGATATCTTCCTACACACTCTGCATGTAAGTGCTTACTCAGAAGCTCGTTATTATTTCCCTTATTGATGATTATTAAAGTATCTCCTTTTTTACCTATAAAATGGAGAGTGACTGTGGCCTGAGAATTCATCCCCTTGATCCCAGCGATAGTCCACCATCATTCCACCCACAAAGTTTTTTCTAGCTCATGGTTTATCGTTACTATTTTTTCCATGAGAGATGATCAATTGCCTTTTGCTGGTTTTGTGCCACACAGTGTCCTTCCTGACAGCCACTACTGCCCTACTTCCCTATGTATTGTCATTTCCACCATCATAGCTCTCAATTCTAAATAACCTTCAGGGTCAGAGGCCATAGATCCTGCATGCCATAGAGCCTGGGAATTGGGAGTTCAAAGGGCAGGAATTAGGTAGGTACTCCTCTCATCCTCAGCGTTCTTTGATTCGGGGAATCTGAGATGATGGAAAAGAGGAAAGGACTAGGGTGTCAGTTGTGAACTATTGACAGGACTTTAGCTGTACAAGAAAAGTAGAGTTAAAGATTCAGGCTGAGGGGAGCAATCCCCAGTGAAGCCAGTGCTGGCTAGGGGTGAATTGAGGGGACTGCTGGGTGCCTGAGGCTGGTGCTGAAGTTGGATTGATACCTTCTCTTAGGGTAGGGGTGGAACTGCCAAGCAGTGTTTATCTGCCTTAGCCTAGGCTAATGGCCTAGGGGCAGATAAGGTTTAAAGCCCCACTCTTTGTGTGTGTGTGTGTGTGTGTGTGTGTGTGTGTGTGTGTGTGTGTGTGTGTGTGTGTGTGTGTATTTGCGATGGGAAGATGTCAGGGTAGATATCCAAAGCTGGAAGAAGTAATGGGTATGGGAGTCTCCCAAAGGCTGGGGGTGTTTAGGGGAGGGGAGGATAGTGCAGACCTGTGGTGACTATATTGATTAGGACTGAAAGATAGCAGCTGAGGGCTGGAGGGGAGAGGTAAGAGTGAAGTTGAGAAGTGTATGCTAAGGGAAGAGCTCTAGGATCATTGCAGAACAAATGAGGGTGGGGTCGGTGGGAAAAGAGTAAGGAGACTGAGTTCTGGGGAGAAGAGGACTAGGAAGAAGTAGGGGAGTCAAGAGGCTCAGAGTTGGGCAGCATCAGGGCAATCAGAAACTCTGTATGTGGGATTTCCCTCTGTTAGTTCCCACAGGAGTCAAAGAGCCCCCCGGCCCCAGTGATAAGGGTAATGAATTCTTTGAGGGCTAGAGAAAGTTATTTATCCTGGCCCAGTGGGTGCCCTTCATAATCACTCACTAATTATTTTTTATTTGACATATTGAAAAAAGAGGAGTATAATTTAGGCTTGGAATTAGCAGGAGCCCTTCAACCTGGCCTGGAACCCCACTTCTGATACCTACTAGCTGTGTCACTTGCAAATGATTTCTCCTCTCTCAATTTCAGTTTTCTCCTCTATTAGGTGGGGAAAATAATAGTTTCCCTACTTACCTCTCAGGATTGTTGGGAGACAAAGGACTTTGTAAAACTGAAGGCTATTTAGAATTGAGAGCTATGACAGAGGAAATGATGTTACACAGGGAAGCAGGGTGGTGGTGGCTGTCAGGAAGGAGACTGAGTGGCACAAAGCCAGCAAAAGACAATTGATCATCTCTATTATGTAACTATATACCCTGATAGTAGCTCACAGGAGGGAAAGGTCTTAGAAGGTTGGGAGGGAGGAAGGGAGGATATTCAGGAAGACTTCCTGGAGGAGGATGAAGAACTCCAGCTGGGTCTTGGGGCATGGGCAGGATTTAATGAGCAGAAGGAGGGAGGGCAGGGAAGGCGGAGTAGGAGCCAAGTCTAGAAAGTAAGGATGAGCCTAGCACCTGCCTGAGTAGTGGAAAGGGGAATATGGCCAAACAGAAGTCTACCGAGGGTGTGGGAGAGACAAGGTTGTAGAAGGAAAGGCAACCTTGAATGCCAGGTAGAGGAGTTTTACTGGTGTTTTGTGAGAAAGGAGAAAGGGGGTGGACTGGAGAAATGTCAAAGAAGTTGAATTCTCTTCCTTTATGCACATGCTCAAACATATATAGGGATAATATCGCAGAGAAGAGGTCAGTCAGTCAATAAACATTTATTAAGCGCCTACTATGTGAGAGGCACTGGGCTAAGCATTGGAAACACGAAAAAGGCAAAAGACAATACCTGCCCTCAGGGAGCTCACAACCTAACCCTAACCAAGTAAAGACATATGAACAAGCTACAGACAGAATAAATAGGAATTATTAAGAGAGGGAAGACTCTAGAACTAAGAGAAGTTGTAGAAGATAGAATTTTAGTTGGAGCTTAAAGGAAGCCAGGAAGTAGAGATGAGGAGAGAGAGCATTCCAGGCACAGGAGAAGAACACTAGAGAATGAATTCATTAAACTCTCACCTTGTGGATTTAGAATGCCTGAGTTCTAGTCAAGTTTCTGACATTGAGCCTTGAGCAAGTCATTGTGTCTGAGTTTTCTGCTCTATAAAATGAGGGGTTTGGATTAGTCAATAAGCATTAATTAAGCACCTACTATGCGCCAGATTAGGTGCAGTGGATAGAGTGCCAAGTCAGGAGTCAGGAAGACTTATCTCCCTGAGTTTAAATCTGGCCTCAGACAATGACTAACTGCGTGACCCTGAGCAAATCACTTAATCCTTTTTGCCTCCATTTACTCATCTGTAAAATGAGTTGGAGAAGGAAACAGCAAAGTACTTCACTCTCTTTGCCAAGAAAACCACAAAAATGGTCATGAAGAGTCAGACATGACTGAAAATGATTGAACAATACCATGTGCCAGATTCTTTGCTAAGCACTGGGGATACAAAGACAAAAATTCAGTATTCCCTCCAGGAGGAGGGCACTAGACCTCACGCAAGACGTACTACCTGGTCTCATTTAGAAAGGAGCTGGGGATTCCAAGAGGTGGAGGGAAAGAGGAAGTGCATTCCAGGCATGGGCAATAATCCATATGATGGCACAGAGAAAGGAGATGGGAGCAATAGTGGGAGGGTCAGTTTGGATGGACAAGAGGATTCTTGATGGGGAATAGTGTTTTTTTCCCTTTTTTTAATAAATGGAATAATGTTTAAAAGATCTGAAAAGGTGGAGCCAGGTGGCTGTTTTTAAATACTAAACTGAGGAGTTTTATTTTATGCTAGAAGCAATAGAGGGGCAGTAGAAGTTATTGTGTAGAAGAGAGATGTCAGTAGATCTCTGCTTTAGGAATATCCTTGTGGATTGGAGAGGAGAGAGAACTGAGGCAGGAAGACCAAATAGGAGATGGCAGGCTAATTAGGGTGGGAGGGGGTGACTGGATGAGGAGTGAGAAGTTTATAGATGAGAGAGCTTAAGGAGGGTACCTCACCAAGGTTCCTTCTCATACCCTATGAATCTATAAACACATACATATTTTCAATCATGTACTTTCACACAACTGTACATAATCACTCACACATACATATACATGGAAGTTCTTAAGAATAAAATTGAACACAATTTTTGACAAGGATTTACTCGAGAAGGCCCTGTGGCCTCTTAGGACTTGCCCCCTCTCTCTTCCTCTATCTCTACACTGGTATTTCATTCCATTTAAAGAGTTCCTCTCCCCTTCCAGGTCTAGGGGCCAATGGACACTCTCCAAGTCTGCTTGGTTTGTATTCCCGAAATCCCTTGCCCTTTGGGGACATAGTACCTCTCTCTCCTTTCTCAGCAGTCTTACACATGCATTCCTCCAACCCCTTCAAATCCTCTAAAACAGAGGTGGGGAACCTGTGGCCTCTGAAGCCACATGTGGCCTTCTAGGTCCTTGGGTGTGGCCTTTTGATTGAGTCCAAGTTTTACAGAACAAATCCTTTTATTAAGGGAATTTGTTCTGTGAAGTGTGGATTTCGTCAAAGGGCCACACTAGAGATCCTAGAGAGCCACATGTGGCCTTGAGACCTCAGGTTCCCTACTCCTGCTCTAAATCTTCTGACAAGTTGATTCTTTAGTCACTTAATTTATCATTAATCTGTTTGGGGAGCAGATATCAATGGACTCCAATGGGGGTGGAATAGGAGGAGGGGAAGAGTCTTTCATCTGAAATCCCCATTGCCACAGGGCCTTAGCTCTCTAATAGAAGAGGGTTACCTGTGATAACCTGCCCTCTTACTGAGTCTGCAATGGCTCTCCTTCACCTATTAATGCAAAGTGACTTTCCCTAGCCCCCACCTCTACCCTTCTCATCAGAGAAAAGAGTTAGAACACAGAGAATAGACTCTAGGATTCCCCTAGAGAAGTTCACCATGGTCATGGTCTTTGTCATCATCCTCATCGATAGATAATATTTTTACCATAATAATCTTGAGGATGAGGGTAGCAAGGAAGATTTGGTCTTCACAACAGTCTAGGCAGTTAGGCGATGTAAATATTTTTTATCTCTATTGAGCCAGTGAGGAAATTGAGACTGAGAGAAGGGAAAAGATCCAGTCATAAAATCTGGGAATTGGAAAGGAACCCTAGAGGTTATATAGTCCAACTCCCTGCCTGTTCTACAACATCCTCTAGTAATTGGTTTTCTAGCTTCTTCTTAAAGATCTCTATTGGAAAGGAACTCACTGTCTTAAAAGGAAGCCCTTTCAATTTTGCGACACCTCTAATTGTGGTAGCTAGGTGGCACCATGGTTAGAATGCTAGATTTTGTATTCCTGAGTTCAAATCTGGCCTCAGACATTTCCTAGCTGTGTGACCCTGGGCAAGTCACTTAACCCTGTTTTCTTCAGTTCCTCATATGTATAATGAAGTCGAGAAGAAATGGCAGTATCTTTGCCAATAAAACCCCAGATGGGGTCATGAAGAGTCAGACTTGACAATCACAATTGTTGGGTGCTTTTTCCTAAAACAGAGCTCAAGTCTGCCTCTCTTGGAGTCCCATCCATTGATACTTGTTCTGACTTCTGAAGACAAACAGGAAAAAAAAATCTAATCCCTCTTCCATAAGGTGGGGATGAAGAACCTACTCTTAAATCTCTCCTCTAAGCCAAATGTCCTCAGTTCCTATAACTGATGTGCATATAACATGTCTTTGAGTCATCTCCTTATGACCTCATCATCCTCTTTTGGACATGCTCCATCCAGCCTATGCATGCTTGTGCAAATTTTGTCCCCAGAAGTGGACAATGTATTCCAGATATGATCTGACCAAGTCAGAAGGGAGATGATGATAGACAATAATTGCCATAACAACAACTGATAACATTTACTTGATATATTATGGTTTATAAAGTACTTTCTTTAAAACAACACTGGGAGGCAGACAGAGTACAGTGGAATGATGGATTGCTTTTTTCTGGTCACTATGTATCTATCAATTTTGTATGGACATAGTTGTTTGCATGTGGTTTTTCCCATTATTCTGAGCTCCTTGAGAGAATGGCCTTGCATTTGGTTTTTCTTTGTAACCCTAGCATTTAGTACAGTGTCTGAAACACAGTAAGCATTTAACAAATGCTTGCTAACATTACATTTTCGGCTGCCATTTTATATTATTGACTCACATTGTGCTCTCTAAACCCCCTCCTCCAGGAGCATTTTTCACATAAACTACTTTCTTGAAATAACAGCATTGTCTTATTCTTGTGCAACTGATTTTGAATACTAATATGGAGACATTTAACTTTTTTATGTTTATCTACATTAAGTTTCATTTTTTTCAGAGCTGGCCCATCATAGACTGCTAAGATTTGATTCTATTGTCCGTCATGAAACATCCCTTCTAGTTTCCTGTAATCTTAAAGCTGACGAGCCTATCACTGATACTTTCTCCATGTCATTGATAAGAATGTTGAACAGAGTTAGGTCAAGGGCAGAATCCTTTGACTGACATTATGAATCTCTTTCTAGATGGACATTAATCCACCACGTGATAATTTTAGGTTCAGATATTCAATGGGTTTTGAATCCAGTCCTCTCTTTTGTCCAGAAGGATATTGTGAGACTTTTAAAAATGTTTGGCAGAAATCAGATGCACAATGAATGTAGCATTCCTCTAATCTTCTAGTCAATTCTACCATATATTTAGGAAGGAACAGAAATGAGATTAGAACCTAGACCTAGGGTCTGCCACCTAAGCTCTTCCCATTAAAGGATGCTGTGTCAGGGAGTGTTTAGGTCAAGGGAAGACTTTTCTTGAAGTTACCTGGGGTTAAAGAGGACTTGGAGAGTATAGGATCACAGGATTTAGAACTGAAAACACCCTTGGAGGATGTGTGGTATAGAGGAATAAACCCTGGTTTGGCATTCTGAGGAACTGGCTTTGAATCTAGGCTTTTCACCTGTGTGATTTTTGGACAAGGAACTTAGGAGAGGTGGATCAGATGACCTCAAAAGTCTTTTTGAGTTCTAAATCCATGATCCAATGATCTTTTGGCATCATACAGTCCAAGCCCTTTACTTACTGATGAGGAAACTGAGGCCCAGGTTGGCAGAAGTGACTTGTCTGAGGTCATACAAATAGTGTCCAAGGGACTGAGACTCAGGCCCTCTGCCCTCCTGGTCTAGCCCCTTTCCCATTGTTCCGTGGAGTAAATGACCTCTCCGTGAGGATTGGGTATGTGGAAGAGAGTAGTATCTAAGAACAGAGGAGAGAGCTGGAGCAGGCTCTGAGTTTGGGAGGGTGAGGCTAAGTCAGGCCTTTACTGAGCAGGGCCCTCAGCTGGTGTTTGGTGGTCCCCGTAGGCAGCTCTCAGAGGGCCTGGAAAGGCTGGCTGGGCTTGGCCCCTGCCTGCCTCATATTCTCTTGTCCCCACAAGAGCAGACAATGAAAGCATGGCTTCAATGGACTTCTTAGAACCCAGACTAAACCTCATCAAATCCCATCCTGGCCTAAGCCAGGGCTGGCACAAAGGCTGGGGGCTGAGGAGGGCGGGGGGCCAGGAGGCCCTTTCTACACAGATAACAAGTTTTCACAAGACTGTTTATCCGCACAATTTGGATGGACGTTTAGTGCTTCTAATCCCAATAAGCGTGAAACAGCTCTCCCTCCCAGGGAAGCAGGTGCATTGTCTCAGCCCTGCGGGCTGGGCAGCAGTCCCTTTGCCAATGGCATTCTCCGGCCTGCCTGGGGGGCTCGGCCTGGCAGGCAGGGCCAGCTGCTGTCTGAATGCCTGGGCCTTTCCCAAAGTCCCCCTAACCCACCACACACCGGTTTTGTCTCCTCCCTCCTCAGTCCCCTCCCCACTTAGCTCCTGCTCAAAGAGGCAGCAAAATGGTACAAGGGTTAAGGCCATTGAGCCAAATGCCCAACAAAAGGCAGGCAAAGGGGGGGCAGCCCCCCTAATCCATAGGTGGGGGGAGGGGCGATTAACATCAGGTCTTTGGGGCCAAGGGGTAAAGAGAGAATTCTGTAAGAGCAGAAGTGGGGCCCAGGGGGTCTTCTCCATGTAGGAGAGTGGATACATAAGGGGAGGATGTACTACCCATGTGTGTGTATGTGTGTCCAAGTGTGTTTGTGGGGATATTTATGGATATGTACATGTGTGTTTAAATAGTTGTGCTTGTGTTCGAAGGTGTGAGGAGACAGATAAGGAACCATCTCCTTCCCCTCTTTCTACTCTACAGACTCCTACTGCAATGAAATGGGCTGGGGCTGGCTCTGGGATACCTTGGCCATACAGCAGTGTCCAGGGAAAACCAGGCAGCACGGAATGGTGGGACGAATCCTGGATTTGGAGTCAGAAGGAACTGGGCTCAAATCCCAGCTCTTCCACTCACTAATTGTGTGATCTTGGGCAACTGGTTCATCTCTTTCAGCTTCAATTTCTTTATCTATAAAGCTGGCTCACATGACCTCTAAAGTCCCTCCTAGATCAGCTCTATGATGCTATGGCCCTAAGAACCAGCAGTGGGAAAGAGACCGGGACCCAGGGGAACATTCAGGACAGGTTCCTCCAGGGCTTCTAGGCCCTCCAGACTTTCCAGTCCTTCTTCACTCTTTCTTTCCCCTTCAGTTCATCCAGCCCCCTCTATTCTCTCTACTCCCCCCAGCCTTTCTGCCCACTCCAGTCCCTCCTGCCCCTCTGTCTCCTGTACTCCTTTTGCTCAGCTAGCCCTGGAGAGAGGGATCTTCCTGTGCCGTTCTTTGGAGGCCAGAAATGCCCCTCAGAACCAGGTCTGCCTCCTCTAGTCAATCCCAGTCTGGTGGGAGACCCCTTGGTGCTCTAGAATGGGGCAAGTGGACTGGACAACCTCTAAAATTCTTTGGAGCTCTAAATTTGTGATCCTATGATTTTGAGGGATTATTCAGTTCAATCCTCTAATTTACAGATGAGGAAACTGAGGCTGAGATAGGGGAAATGTCTTGTCTTCCCACATCCGCCACTGGAGCCCTGATGCCTATATTCTTTGACATGGAATCTGTGGCTCAGGTGAATCTCTGTATGGAGGAATGATGACCTGGCCTTCCTAGCATGTCTCAGACACACACACGCACACACACACACACACACACACACACACACACACACACACACTGTGATACATGAGGACACTCAAATTCTTACATGCCATTACACAGATCATCATACAGTTAAAAGACTACATATGTTTAGCTACACAGTTACATGAATTCACACATATATTTATACATATACATACAGCAACACATTCTCAAGGATACTCACCTTCAGACACACATATGTTTATACATTTGCATCCATGCATCCGATCATATTAAGTTACATATTTTTACAGTCATATGCACTCAAATGCACATACATCCAGGCTTCAAAACTCACAAACACACTTAGGCCTACATATACAAAGTTACATACTCTGAGTCACAGTCAAACAACATTCACCCACATAATTACACATAATTCGTAGTCACACTTACTTACAAAGCAAGATATTCTCACAGACACCATCAGGCAGACATACTCATGTATAGTTACGTAGACACAGTGTTTTATATAAAATCACACGGGGAATTATGGTCAAGTTAGGAGACATCCCTGATGCCCATCTAAGATTTGCTTTTGTGTTGAAAGGGGCATCATAATAATTAGTATTTTTATAGCGCTTTTATATTTCCAAAACACTTGACAAGTGTTATCTCAGCATTCTGGGAGGGAGGTGCTATGATTATTCCGATTTTATAGATGTGGAAACTGAGACAGGTTAAGTGACTTGTCTAGAGTCACACAGCTATCCTCTGCCCCATCTAGCTGTTTCCTCATTCCTCTTTTGCACAGTTTCTGTTCTTGACCTCCTCAGCTGTCCTTTTAACTCTGGGCTAGTCCTTTGCCACCTTCTCCAGGCTTCTCTTAGCTCTCAGCTCTGTACTAGAGAAAGCCTCTAATTCAGAGACTTCGGAAGGTGGTGGGTACGTTGTGTGATTGTGGAGATATACAAGGAGATGTATGTTGTAGGACTTAAGCCCTGGAATGAAAAGAGTTTGGGGAGGAAAAAGGACCAGAAAGGCTCCAGAATGGTCCAAAACAACCCCCTACTCCTCTTTCCTAGGGACACTCAGATTTGATGGAGATGCAGGGAGAAACCACCATACTGTGCCTCCTGGGGCTGGCACACAGCCCATCAGAAGCCATCTGGGAGCCCACCTGGACCTGGCAGTCTGCCTACCCAGATTCCTCCAGGGGCAAGGTCCCCTCCTCTCCATATATGTAGCTGCAGGGTCTCTCTCTGACCCCAGCCCAAGGTCATCCCATGCCCAGGAGACCTGACATTGACTCCTAGGTCCGGTAGAAGACTATGTCCATGTGGTTAATGTGTGTGCTCGTAATATATTTGGGCATCTAAGGGCCAGAAGGATGAGTCCTGAGGCAACCAAAGAGACTATGGGTGGCCCTTGGACTTGTCAAGGACATACCTCTAATACACTCAGGGGAATCTCCTTCCCCTGGTGCTAAAGTCTGAAGGATGGGGATGAGGAAAGTGGGGTTAGTTAGTATTTTCTTTGCAAAGTTAGTGTTTGGGAATGAAGAATTCCACTTACATTTTTGGTGGCCAAAAACAACCCCTCTGGATCCTGAAAATGAATGACTCATCTACCTATCGTGCTATGGTATATACATATATGTATATGTGTGTGTACACACACACACATATACATATATACACACATATAATGTACATATGTGTGTATATATATATATATATATATATATATATATATATATATGTATGTATGTATTGGGGAGAAGGCAAGTTTGTCTCACTGGAAGACATGAAAGGATCTTAGTATCTGATTCATCCTCCCTGGCTATCTCTTTATGTAAAGCGGTGTTTTAAAAATTGTATTTGTTTTTAACAAACAACGTTCAATTTTTTTCTTTCTCTTGCTTCCTTTACCAGTGGGAAAAGAAAAAAATAACACCTTACAACAAATATGTGTAATGCGGGTTTGGGACATGTCCAAACTACCTAAGAGGGTAGGCCAACACACAATGTCCATGTATGTTTCATTCTTTAGTCTCCTCAATCAGTCCCTTAGTGTCATCTCCATGAGTAATGCTATCTTATGTGATTTTTATATGCCCTAAATTCCCTTTACATATGGATAGTTAAGCAAAACAAACTATCCAAAAAATGTTTCATTCTGTACCTTTAGTCCTTCTTCAGCTAGCTCTCCTTTAAGATATGAGTAACAAGCCTCATCATCAACCCCCTGGAATAATGGTTGGTCATTGCATTAATCAGAGTTCTTGTCTTTCTAAATTATTTGTCTTTATTTATAAAGTTGTTATTTTTAAGCTTAACACAGTGCCTGGCACACAGTAGGTGCTTCATACATGCTTATTGACAGACTTACTGACCTACTGTATACATTATTTTTCTTGTTCTGCTGTCTTCACTTTCCCTTAGTTCTCCCCAGGTCTCACTGAAACCTTTTTTTTTTTTTTTAATTTCTTACAGCATAATACAGTCATCCTTTCCACATCACCAGGATTAAGAACAAGGAGGCCTCCCCTGGGAAAATTCATATAAAATTTTTTGGCCCTCCCTTCATTCCAGAGAAGAGGTCTGACTTTTTTGTTTTCTTTTATGGGGTGTTTACAGTGCCTTATTTCGGTGAAGCATTTGGTCGTAAGCTCTGTGTTGTCTGCTGGCTTTTATGTGTTGTCTACAGCTTCCACAAAACTCCCCCCAAATTCCCATTTAATTTCTTATGCCAACTTGCCATATATTGAAACCATGATGAGGAAAGATGTGATGTGGAAGAGGTAACAGTAGTATACCTTTCCATTCATATACCAGAGTTTATTTAGCCATCCCCCAATTGACAGGCCCCCTCTCTATTTCCAGGTCTTTGCTATTACAAAAAGAACTGTAATACATTTTGCTTTGTCCATATGGGCATTTTTCTTTCTTTGATCTCTTGGGTATCATTAATTTATTAGGCACAGTTCCAAATTGCTTTCCAGAATAGCTGTACCAATTCACAGTTCTGCCTATAGTGCATCAGTATGCCTATTTCCCTGCAACCTTTCCAACATTTGTCATTTTCCTTTTTTGTCAACTTTACTAATCTGATGGATGTAGAAATGCAATTTCAGAGTTACTTTAATTTGCATTTCTTAAATGATTAGTGATTTGAAGCATTTTTTTCATCTGGCTATTAATAGTTTGGACTCTTTCCTTAGAAAACTGTCTCTTCATATCCTTTGACAATTTAGCAACAAGGAAATGGCTCATAAATTTGAATCAATTCTTTACATATATTGAAAATGAGATCCTTATGTAAAGATTTTTCTTAAAATTGCTTTAGGCAGAATCCCTGTCTCTAGGCTCTCTTCTGAGTGTTCTCCTTCCCCAAGCTGACTTACTTCAGGCATTCCATTTCCCTTCACCTTCCCCAAATTAACTAGTTCCCAAGTTCATCAGCTCCTTTGGCTAAGACATCCCTTAACCCACACTGGGAGTTATACTCTCTCAGGGGGAGGCAGCAGACTGGGGCCAGAAAAACTCAAGGTCCAAGTTATTTGAGCCTGACCCCTTGAACATCCCAGAATCCCCCCTCCTTCACTCATAAGGTCATGTGTTATAGAAGTTATGTGAATTTCATACTCCCCTTTTTCTGGAGGTTGTGTAAGTGTGTGTTTGTGAGATATTATGTGTATAGACCTGTAGATGTGAATGTATCTGTGAAACCTGTCAAAAGTGGGAATGCTTATGTGAATGAATGTGTATTTATATATTCCTGTGAATGTATATGCATGAATATAGGTTTTATATATGTCTGATGGTGTTAGTATATTTGACAATGTATACCTAAATTTGTGAGCCTTCATAATTGAGATGGAGCATGTGTATGAATGTGTTCATGTATGTGTTTGTGTGTTCAAGTGAATATCAATGGAAGGGGAGCCAGGAGGGGCAGGCTGCCCAGAGTCCTGTCTGTCTCCTGTGGAGTATGCTCCAAGTGACCTGGGCAGCTTCTAATCCTCCCTAATCGATAGCTGCAGCCCCCGCCTGAGGCCATGGGGATAGAGAATCACACCCCCCCCTTCAGATTATCCCCTTTGGTTACAGAGGAGCCAGAAGGGGGGAAGCTGTCACCCTAATCTCATTGCTAAGGGGGCCTTCAAAGCTTATTCACCGTGGCTTCAGCCTGGGGGGAAAAAAGAGCCCTGGGGAGGGGGTGTGCTGGCTTTCAAAGCTGGAGGAGCTGGGATTGTCCCAACTAATTGCCCCTTGTTCATGGTTCCTGAATATGTGTGTCTCAGTGTGTATGTCTGTATATTTGTGTTAGTGATTCATGAGTCTCTATAAGTATATATGTATATATGTATGAGAAGGTGTGAGGGTATGTACATATGCATATGTGAGTGTATTTATACATGTGTCTATTGGGAGGTAAGAGTGAGATTCAGGAAATTAAATTGAAATCAGAGAAGCTCATATAGTATAATGGAAAGAGCCCTGGAATTGGATTTGAATTCTGGCTCTGCTACGTAGTAATTTTGTCATTGGATGAGTCACTTTCTCTCTCTGGGCCTCAGTGACATTCTCTGATCCTAAATAAAGTCTAATGTAATCTCAGCCTGGCATTCAAGGCCCTCTAAGATATGGCCCCTACCTCTCTCACTGTACTTTGATCTCCCTTGTTCCCTCTTGCTAAAGGCACAGATGACCCAGTAACTCTTGTCTTTTGGTAGCCGTAAAAGGGAAGTTGTGTGAAAGACGGTAGGCCAAACAGTCAGGAGGGACCTTCCCTCCCCAGGGGATTATAAGATCTAGAACTGTTCTACCTTTCCTCTTTTTAGGAGGCTCCTTTGGGAATCTGCCAGCTCTCTCTTGGGCTTCCAGAAAAGAGGGAGGCAATTTCTCTTTCTCCTTTCCCTCCTTCAGTGGCAATGGCAGCCACAAGCATGGAGCAACAAGGATTTTTGTGTTTGCCTAGAAGAATCTGAGACTGAATCTCAAATCTCTGATTGCCTCTTCTGCCTTGTGTTTCTTTCCCCGAGCACATGTACTAAAGGACAATGCCTGGGGGACCAGAAAATCTGGACCTTGTAAATTACTTACTGCAGCTCCAAGGAGAATGTGAAATATCTAATCAATAGTCCCCCAAAGTTGTTCTTGCCTCCTCAGAGAATATATTAGGTATGGTGAGCTCTTGCTTTATGTTTTAAGTACTTACTACCTTGTGTTTCTGAGCTTTTCATATTTTAAGCATTTATTTTATCATAGATGAAATAAATAGTTACCCTTTACCTAATATTTATTTTGAGACAGTTCCTTTCCTTAAATTGGTGAGTTCCTTCTTGGGACCTCTATTTTGGTGACAAGCCCAAACTGGCCAAGCCTTTTTCCTTAAGTGCCATGCTTCTGACTCTCCAAACTTGACCATGACTCAGCTGCCCATTCATCGAGGAATTACCATCAATACCTGAGGCCCTCTGACTCTGGATATTCCTTGGCTACCCTGAATATCTTTTCTAGAAGGTACTCTGTTAATTCTTCTTATAAGGAGATCCTATACATAGCTAAGCTTTGTTTTAGAGATTTTTACCAAAGTTCTGCTCCAAGTTTGGGACATAATGAATCTGAGAGTGTGCAAAAAACCTGTCTCCTTTTTTCTTTCTTTTTTTTTTTTTCAAATCTGGAGCAAATATTTATTGAATACTCATTCATAAAAGACATTGCTCTCTCATCAGATTAAAGGAACTAAGATTTAATCAGTCTTCTGAAAATTAAAAATCAAACTTTGGTTAAATATACGAACAAAAATGAAACACAAGATTTTTTTTTCTTCTTAAAATTAGGGTCTACCTAGGACCTACAGCATATCCTGTACGTGTCACGCTTATTGTATATTAGTCATTCTAGAAGCAGTCTGAGTTTAGAGAGATTCACTTTTTTTACTTTAGTATAGTTTCTTTATTTTTTTTGGCCACTACAGCTCAGTGGTGAAGGAGTTGAGATATGCATTTGTGGAGGGAGTTTTCACACCTTTGTATGTCAGGGATCCTTGCAATAGTGAAGAATAGGTATGTAGGTCATTCTCATAAAGATTTTAGGGATGAGAATGTGGGCATATGGATTCATAGTTACTGATAGTTTTATGATGCTTTTTTGACAATTATGTTTGTGATATTTTTAGAATTATGAAAATCCAAGTTTCAATTAGTGTCTTTGGGTAAACAAGCCTATAAAATAAACTCATAATTTTGCCTGACTCCTTTTGCTTTGGGGTCAAACTGCCCTCAGCTTGCATGTGAGTCTAGAGTAGGAGTGTCTGAGATGAATGGGACTGTTAGGATACAAGTCATCTGTAAAATGCCAAGGTTGAACTAAATGATTTCTGAGGCTCCCTTCCAGTTCTGTAGTTTAATTCCATTTGGATTTTGCCCCAGAGTAACAGGAAGCACATTTTGATGAAAGTTTTTCCCATCTTAAATTTCATTTGAAATTGATAGTCAGAGGACCACTGAACAAAACTAACGTATCTGTGGCTGCATCTTGTAGGATCTTAACATGTACGTAAGAATTTTTGTTGGAGACAGAACTTTAAGGCTGCATTTTTAATCTGCCAGGGGAATGGATGGTTTGTAATCATTTTTGTGATCACTTCTTGGCTGTGCATTTAGTTTTCCAGATTTCACCACCACGACTCAGCTGCCCCTCTGCCATTCCAGCCCTCTTCTTTGCATTGGTGAGTTCCTTCTGGAGGCCTCTATTTTGATGACAAGCCCAGACTGGCCATGCTTCATTTCCCTCTTACTGTGTTTCTGACTCTTCAGACTTGGCCATTATGACTCAGCTGCCTACTTAGCCTGGAACTTCCCTCAATACCTGGGGCCTTCTCACTCTGGGTATTCCTTCACCATGCCAGCCCCCTCCTCCCATTGGTGAACTCCTTCTGGGGCATTCATTTTGGCAACAGGCCCTAACTGACTCCTTCCTTATTGAAATTTTTATGTGTTGTCTTCCCCATATAAGCTCCTGGAGGGCAAGAACTCTCTTTTTGACATATCTATATCCATGTAGCTATCTATTGATCTATCGTTCTATCTATCATCTATCTAGATCTATCTATCTATTTATTTAGTTTGTTAGATAGATCTCTAGATCGATCACTAGATCGATCGATAGATAGATAGATAGGTGTGTACATGTGCCCAACATTTAGCTCATTGACTGACATACAGTAAATGCTTAAAAAACACTTGCTGCCTTCCTGTTTAATCAACATACAATCAGGACAATAGGATCTTTTATTTTCCATACTTTTCAGTCAGCTATGTGACTAAAAAGGCATAGAATGTCATTTGGAATTGTCTGGGAAAGTCTGCTGAATATATACTTCTATATTTCTATCTATATATTTCCCTATATACCCTCTGTCAGGTATTCCTTTGAAAATATTTTGTAAAGATGAGAAAGTAGGCACAAAACTCAGTAATTACTGATGTCTTCTTGCCACTTAAAATGAAGTCTTCTGTCACCTTTTTCATTTTTTTTTAGAATCCTCTTTTCTTTAAGATATATTGAAAATCAGTCTCTTAGTTGCTTTAAAATAGCATCGCTTCCAGCATGGATTATCCTCTGTGTGCATTTGGTTGAATGAATGAATGAATAAATGAATGAAAAAACATTTATTAAGCACTTACTATATATCAGGCACTGTGCGAAGTTCTGAGGATACAAATAGAAAAAATGAGACAGTCTCTGCTCTTGAGGAGCTTACATCTAGTTGAAAGAAGTGGCACATCAAAGTGAGTTCAGCCGAGGGGCAAATGGAAGGACTGAGATCTGAATGCAGAGCTGGAATAGGTGGTAAGGTCTGATGGCTTTTAGGTTACATAAGCCAGTCAGATGACATATTGGTGGAAAGGGGAAGGTCTAGTGAGGTCTTTCATCTCATTGAAAGGAATGGAGTTGTTGACTTCCACATTTTTCAGGTTCTGTGAGCAGTCAAGCAGCTGAGGTAAAGATGAAAAGCTAGAGCAAGAGTGCTCTTAGTGGCACCCACTTGGCCATCCCAGAATGGCCCAGGCTGAGAGAGAGGGCTTTTTGCTGTTTCGTGAGGTATTTCTTGTAGTCTTTCACCATGTCCCTGTATGATGTTTTCCAAATGAGCTTTAATTCTAACCTACTGTTAATCTTGGCTTCCAGGTCTCTCATTTGGCAAGGACAGCGAGTTTTTGTTGGCCTCCTTCTTGGCGCCACTGTTTTACAGCCATTGACCTTCTTTAGGAAATGGTGATAGTCAGAGTCAATGTATTTATTTTTATTCATTTCCCATTTTTCAGAGTCAACAGCTTGTATAACTAGGTTAGCTTAGAGCTGTTGTAATTGCATGTAATATCTTCAACTCTTCCTCGTCCTTTTTTCAAATTAAATGTTAATTTTGACCTTCCCTCTATTATCACTCATCTGACTGCACACTGACAGCTGATACTGAAATAATTCCTTGGCTGGTAAAGTGTTTTCTGTCTGTTAAGATCGAATCAATTTCATTTTTAAAAGAATGATATTGTTCCATATTCATCACATCCAATCTCTTCTGACTTTTTAAAGAAAGGATTTGAACAAATTGTGGTAAGTCAATGAAATGTTATTGGGTCAAGAGAAATGACTAATGTGAGGAATTTGAGGAAGCTTGGGAAGACTTGTATGAACTGATGCAGATCCATGATAAAGTCATCTCCTTTAGGAAAATCTGTGAACCATCTTTCCAATGAGCTGCAGCTTTTTGATGCCTTCTGGTGTAAACAATGACTGTAGTCTCTCTCCTTTTAGCTCTTGTCCTGTGGCCAAACCTTCTCCTTCTTCTTCTTTTTCTCCTCCTTTTGTTTTCCTTCTCCTTCTTTTCTTCTTATTCTCCTCCTGTCTTGGTGAGTTCCTGCAATATTCCATGAAGACCTCAAGGAGATCAGTTGGAAGACTATTTCAATAGTCTACTGGATCCATTCCTACCTCTTTGGACTTTTCCATCTTCCAACTTTTCAGCTCCCTTTTACATATTATCTTTCCCATTAAAGTGTAAGCTCCTTAAGGGCAATATAGTGGGGTGCTGGTAAATATTTAACATCTGGATCTGAAAAAAATGTATCCTCAACACACTTGCTTTCAATCATTAACACTTTTTTTCTTCACTTTATTAAATCTAGATAATCAACAAAAAATAAATGAAGCCAAGATTTTTGTATATGATGATTTCTGGGGTATAAATCCTCACACTGAAAATTTAACCATTGGCTTTACATGCCATGTTTAAAATGACTCTAACACATCCCTGAAGCAGGGACTGTCTTTTTTCTTTTCCTTGTATTTGGATTCTCACTGTTTAGATCAGTGCCTATTACAGAGTAAGACCTGAATAAATACTCTGTCTATAGCAACTTCCACATAGGCTATTAGGTTCAAAGAATATAATATTTGTAAAAAGTGCTTAATACCTCAAAAAAAAACAACAAAAAGGGGCAGCTAGGTGGTACAGTAAATAGAACATCAGCCCTGGAGTCAGGAGAACCTGAGTTCAAATCCAGCCTCAGACACTTGATACTTACTAGCTATGGGCAAGGCACTTAACCCCAATTGCCTTGCCTTCACCCCTCCAAAAAAACCCCATAAAAAGTGCTTAAGAAGGTGCCTGGCATACAGTAGGCACTTAATGAATGCTTGTTTCCTTCCTTTTTTCCTGTCTCTATCAAGTTATCATCTAACCAGCTAGTTACTTCTCTCTGTTACTCTGTCTTTCTGTCTGTCTCTCTGTTTCATATAAACATACACACACACACACACATACACACACACACAGTTAAGGTAGTCTTCTAATTGACCTCCTTGCCTCAACTGTCTTCCCATGCCAATCTGTCCTACGTTCAGCTACCAAAACAATTTTCTTTAATAACAGATCTGACCATGTCAACCTTCAGTTCAGTAAACTCCAGTGGTTCCCTATAACTTCCAGGATCAAATGTAAAGTCATTTTGAGGATTTTTGACGTTCTTAACAACCTAGACCCTTTCTACCTATTTTTTTCTTCACTGTTTTAATTTTTTATTGCCCTCCATGAAATTTGTAATCTTACTCCACTGGACTATGGTGGGGGGAGAAGCTAGGTGGCACAGTGGATAGAGCAGGGTTAGGAAGTTAGGCAGAGTTAAGAAGAACTGTGTTAAAATTCTACCTCAGGCTGTTGTAGTTTTCCTTCACTCTTGAAGAGGACTATAACATCAGGAAGATGATGCCATGACATGCAAGTGAATTGGATTTAAGTGAAAGAGGGTTGTGTAAAGTCACCAGCCTCACTCTCTCTTCTAGAGCCATCTGGGTCTAGTGGCCAGATATAGATCAGGATGACTGGAGATGGCCCCTGATGCAGTGGGAGACCTTGACCTTTTTAAGCTAAGGTGTTTTCCTGGTTTGTGTGTTTGAGGCAGAAACAATTCAGTGATTAAAGTTAGGTAAGAAATGAGGCAAAGATGGCCTCTTTTACCTAGTTAAAAAAAGTTAGTCTGGGAGGGCAAGGTCCTCAGGGTTTCTGACTGAAACAGAAATAATTGTTATTTACACTCACTCTGGGTGATTAGAAAGCATCACCAAGTAAGGCTTGAACTGGGACTTGTTCTTGGCTAATCAGTGAGAACCAGAGTGATTTAAGCTTAAGCCCATGGTCCTTAAAAAGAAGTCTGACCCACAAACCTCAGGACAGCTCTCCAGGTTTCAGTGATCAAAGTTTATATTCCTTTGGGCAGAGCACCCATAGGTGTAGGTATGATTCTGTGACCCTGTTCCCCATTCCTAGAATGCTCTGTCCCTCACCTCCACCTCTTGGCCTCTCTGGCTTCCTGCAAGACTCAGTTCAAATACTACTTTCTGCAAAAATCTGTCCCAGTCTCTCCAGCTGCTAGTGCCTTTCCCTCTGAGATGAGCTTCTAATTACTTTCTATATATTTTGCATGTACCTAGTTGTTTATACATTGTCTCCCCTCTTAGAATGTGAGCTCCTTGAAGGGACAGAGAGCCTTTATTATATCCCCAGTGATTAGCACAGTGCCTGGTGCTCAATAAATGTTTATCAATTTGTCCAATTTGTCATTGGACAAAAATTTCATATTTCAATATAATGGATAGAGCAATGATTTAGCATCAGAAAGATCTAGACTGGAAACACATCCCTAATACTTAATAACTGTGTGACTATGGATAAGTTACTCCACCCCTCTGAGCCTTAGTTTTCTAATTTGCCTGTTGTACTGCCCTCAAAGGGTTGTGCTGAGGCTTAAACAAGGTTTGTATAGCTAGAAATATGCTGAAAATGTTTCTCATACACCATCTAGTGCCACTCCCTCATTTTATAGAAATCAAGGCCCAGGAAGCTTGTAGTTTCCTTAATATCCCACAAGTTGGTAAGTAAAAGAAGTAAGATTTGTACACAGCTCCTCTGATTACAGTCAGTTTTCTTTCCTTTTGTTTTGTTTTTTATTCTTTTCTTTTCTCCTGAAAGAACAGCACCTTCTCTGCAACATAGAAGTGAGAAATTAAATGACCTGCTCAGGATCACACAACCCCTGAAATCCAGTCAGGACTTCTTTCTAACTCTAGTATCAGGTCTCTATTCCTGGATGTCTCTAGGGGACAACCTGTTAGTGATGCACTTCTCTGTCCTTAGTTAAGATCTTTTCAGATGGAGAAAGCTGCCAGCAGCCTACTGGAAGTTCTTTGAGTCTATCAGAGTTTATGTTCCACTAACATAGCCTTGGAAAAACTAGGGTCACAAATTCATACCTCACTCAGGTGAAGAGTCAAAAGAGCATTTTGTGAAAATCATCATCTTAATAGCTTCTAATTTGATTTGTATGACTATGCATATTTGTTTGAAAGAGTTTTTTTTCAATGAGGGTGGACTTAGAGAAAATAGATGTTATTCATAGAAAAAAATTAATTTTAAAATAAAAATAATAGCCTTTTTTCATATGGCAGTTTGATGTATTGGATGAAGTTCCAGTCTTAGAGCCAGGAAAACTAGGTTCCAATCCTATCGCTGACATACTAGCTGTTAGTGCAGTGGATAGAACATTGGGCTTGGAGGCAGTGATTAGAGCTCATATTTGACCTCATACCTACTAGCTGTGGGAACCCTGGGTAAGTCACTTAGCTCCTGTCTACCTCAGTTTCCTCATCTGTAAATGGGGGTTATAGTAGAGCCAATCTCTCATTTGGATTGTTATGAGGAATAAGTAAAATAATATCTTTAAAGTGCTTGACACATAGTAGGTACTTAATAAATGCTTGTGCGTTGTACATGTGTGAGTCTGAACAAATGTCAGTGCCCTAAGCAATTTTCTAATACTTTAAATTACAAACAAATTGTTAATCTTTATTAGCATTTATGGAGGGAGTTTCCACACTGTAAGTCTCCTACGTTGAAGTAATTTGAGCTCCAGAATGGGCCCACATGCACACACAAACACACACACACACACATACACACACACATTCCCTTACATTGGTCTAGTTCTTTCTAGGCTATGAATTACTTTATTTTCATTTTATTACATAAGGTGATGTTTATACAAGGTGCTTAGAGCAGTGCCTGGAACATATTAGACCTTTAATAAATTGTTGGTCCTTTCCTCTCGGCCTCCCTTATCAGCCTTAAGAAGAAGGCAGTCAGGGGATACAATCTTGATTTTATAGGTGAGGAAAGTCGCACCCAGAGAGCCATGAAGAGAATTCTGGCTTTGTAACCTCAGATCATGTTCTTTCCCTCTTACCATGCTGCCCCAGGCTTCTAACTGGTATCTGACTCCCATCTGTGGAATCTGACCAGGAGCCCTTCCCAGTCATCCTGACATTTCTTTATTTCTTTTTTTTAATATAAATTTATTTATTTAACTTTTTACATTCATTTTCACAAAATTTTGGGTTCCAAAATTTTCTCCCCATTTGTCCCCTCTCCCCACCCAAGTACACTGAGCATTCTAATTTCCCCTATCACCAGTCTGCCCTCTCTTCT